>JAJPUD010001381.1:116389-258576 GCA_023553655.1 Myrmecobius fasciatus
GGAAGGAGGTTCAGATTAATGAGGACTGCTTCTTGCAGAAGGTAAAACTTTAGCTGAGCCTTGAAGGAAAACAGGGAAGTCCCTAGAAAAGGCAGGAGATAAAAATGAAGAAGAGTATTTTAGGCATGGGGCAGAGACAGTTAAAATGTTCCCCAGTGGGAGATGGAGTACCACGTGCAATGAGCAGCAAAGAAATCAGTATTCATCTGATTACATAACACATGGCAGGGAATACAGCATAAGACTTCTGGAAAGGTAGGAAGTGGCCAAGCTCTACAGGGCTTTGAAAGACAGAGGATTTTACATTTAAATCTGAAGGTATGTGGACTATTTATTTGGAATTTAAGGGAACATCAAGACCAGTTAGATAAATTCAAAAGTGACTCTATAAGACCTATTTCCAATTGCAAAACAAAAAAACATTAATTTAGTGTGACTATACATGCATAATCTACATCAGATCGCTTGTTGCCTAGAGGAAAGAAGAGGGAAAGAAAAAAAATGGAATTAAAAAATCTTACATAAATGAATGCTGAAAACCATCCTTACATGTAATTGGAAAAAATAAAGTACTATTAAGTGGGGAAAAAAAGAAACAAACCAAAAATAGCACATTAATTTAGTGATAATTTGGTGTATCATAATACGTCTGTATTTATGAGAACAAACTTATATTCAGTTCTTTCAACATATCTGCATTAACAGATTCATATGCTAAACTGCTGCTATATACACACACACACACACACATATATACACACATATATATTTATTATGCATCTCTATATACACACACACACACACACACACTCTTAAAAAAGATTCTCAAGATCAAAGCTTCAAATGAAATAACAAATTTGGGATTATTTCAGTTTATGTCTCCATTTAAATATATGAGTGTACAACTATATGAACTAAACATCTTTTTTTCCTTCTTTACTTATATTTCCATCACAGAAAAATACTTTTAATAAAAAAAAAACAACATTTTTCCTACATAGTTTCTCATCTTGTGGGCTGTTTAGTTTGTCAGTGACAAGTTGAATCCTTCTTAAAGTTTAATAAAAGCAGTTAAAGAAAATGAATAAACCTTTGAATAAAAAAATATGATAGTAAATATAAAAAAAATTTTTATACCTTAAAATGCTACATGCATATCAGCTATAGTTATTATGAATAGTAAAAGCTGCAATTCATGTTGTTGTTTGTTTGTTTTTTAATCAAGCCATTACAAGAGATTTGTTTTGGGAGCTACTGGTATTTGGTTCATATCTCTTGATAATGTTACCTAGCTGTAAATTGTTCTCAAACTTGCACTTCTCTAGAATATTATGTTTTACCTATTATTGGGTTTTTTTTTTCTTTTTTGCTGAGGCAACTGGGGTTAAGTGACTTGCTCAGGGTCACACAGCCAGGACATGTTAAGTGTCTGAGGTCAAATTTGAACTCAGGACTTCCTGACTTCAGGGCTGGTACTCTATCTACTGCACCACCTAGCTGGCCCTTGTTGGGTTGTTTTTTTTTTTTTTTTTTTAAACCTGCTAAAGAAAAGAAATTGTGCGAATCAATACAATATTACTCTCTAGACCAAAATCTACCCTGTAGCATATACTGGCTGTGTGACTCTGGGCAAGTCCCTTAATCTCTTGTAGATACAGGCAAAGTTCTGAGCCCTGAGGCAAAAAAAAAAAAAAATTGTATTCAGTGGTAGAGGGAGAGAAGTCCTCTAACTTGCTCAAGTGAAAACACAGGTCTATGACCTAACTCATAAAAATCAAGTAGCATGGAAAGTTTAACAGAAAAAGCATTCATTATCAATAAAAAATTAGGGTTAAGTTATAATAGTTTACAAACCAGGATGAGCAAAAGCTGGCAGAGGTTGTATAACAGAAGGAGCGCCATTAGCCAGGGGAGGAACTGCTGTTGTAGGAACAGAAGATACAAGCGGTGGGGACATTCCTACTACTGGAATCGATGCCATTGGTATCGGAGCAACAGCTGTGAGAGATGGCATGCTGGCAATGCCTCCTATACCTAATGAGTATAAAAGATTTAAATTAACTCTATGTGAGCCATTTACAAGATAAGATTCTATTATAACAAGTGTAAAAGTGGTTTTTTTCCCTATTGTACAATGTCAAATTTAGGCTTTGTATGAATACTAAAATTACCAACATGATTATTTGTTGAAAGCTGTTCAGTTTAACAACAAAAATTCAATCAACAACCACAAAAAATTCAATCAACATTCAATAACAACCATGTGTAAAATTTTGAGAATTCAAAGATAAAATGGCATAGAAGTCACATAGGACATATTCTCCTTGTGGAGATGGTGTGAATGTGAATGAGATTTGGTCACATAAATAACAAATACATTTAGGAAGGACATGGAATGACTGGTACAAAGGATATTTGAAAAGTAAGAAAATACTTTCAGTTGCAGGAGACAAGGAAGGGGAAAGCAGAAAAGGCTAAATGGAAAAATTAGCAAATGTAAATCTTGAAAAAACATTTATACCCTTGTTCTTTATGTAATTTTCTCTTTTAGACTCACTTTGTAAAAGGGCACTACCCCTGAAACAGAATGATGGTTTCATATTTCCGAGATTGAGAATTCTTTTTAAAATTAAAAAAAAAGTTAACTCCTACATGTTAGCAATACTATTATTAATATCTATAAAAAAAATTACAAAAAGCTATTAAGAATTTCTTAATAGTTTTAAATAATTTTTATTCATTAGAATAGTTTCTTTGTATAAATGAAAAATTATAATACAGATATGAACAGGACATTTATTCAAAGGACATGTTTCCTTCATTTTTTTAAAAAAAAGAATTCTAATGAGATAAATAACATTGACTTGCATAATTAAGAATTGAGATGTCTGACATAAGTGATGAATTTCAATTTTACATCTATGTTCACATATGAATTCACAGATCCCACTTGATTTGGAAGGGAGGGGAGAAATGAGATATCTAATATGAATATGAAAGCAGTTTTTAAAAGCAACTACATTGACAAAGCCAAGATGGAAGAATAGGGGCAACCCAGCTGAACTTTCTTAATATTCCCCTTCAAATAATTTTAAAATAATATCTTAAACCAAATTTTGAAGTAGCAGAGCCAAAAATAGATCAGAAGACAGGGTTTTTTTGTTTGTTTGTTTTTTTCCTGATTTATGAAAACTTAGGAGGTTGGTGGGAAAAAATTCTGACATTATAGTAGAAGGCTCTGCAAAGCCCCAAAACACAAAGACAACTACAGCAGCAGCTTCGGGAGCTCTTAACACTAGAGACACAAGAGAATCAAAGAACTAGTTAGAAAGACATTACAAAGAGGGCAGCTAGATGGCACAGTGGATAGAGTACCAGCCCTGAAGTCAAGAGGACCTGAGTTCAAATTCAGCCTCACTTACTCTGTATGTATGTATGTGTGTGTGTGTGTGTGTGTGTATGTGTGTGTGTGTGTGTGTGTACTCTAACTGACAACTCTATTGTTGTCAGTTTTAGGTAAAAATTCCAGGGTGGAGAAGAGTGCAAGGGTTTGGTCACAAAACCACAAACCAGAGTAGAGGCTCTGGTCACAGGGCTCCACAATTCCAGGTGAATAGAGTCCAACTTTAACATAAAGTTCAAAGTCAAGAAATAGACTGAGAAAAAGAGCAAAAACAACAACAAAAATGAACTTGACCATAAAAAGCTACTATAGTGGCAGGGAAAACCAAGACATAACTTAGAAGACAAGAATGGGAAAACAGCTATAAATAAAAACTGAAAAAGACACTAATGTGAAAAGAGCTACATGCAAAACTTCAAAGAAAAATACCAATTGGGCTCAATCCCAACAAGAATTTACAGAAACATTAAATAATGAGATGTATGGGAAAGAAAAAATTTAGAAAAGAAATGAGTAGAAGAAGAAAATTGTAAAAAGAGAACAAACTTAATAAAAGAGGTATACACACACATACTCATGCATACACAACTGAAGAAAATAGCACCTTAAAAAACATTAATTGTCCTCATAGTAAAAGAGGCACAAAAAAATTTATAGAGAAAAAAATTCTTTAAAAGCAAGAATTGGGCAAATGGAAATGAAATACAAAGACTCAGTAAAGAAATAATTCCTTAAAAATCAGAACTGGGCAAATGGAAGCTAATGGTTCCACAAGACTATCAAGAAACAATAAAAATCAAAAGAATGGAAAAAAATGAAGAAAATATGAAACATTGGAAAAAGGAAAATTGCTGACCTGGAAAATAAAATAAAGAGAAAATTTAAGAATTATTGGACTACCTGGAAGTATTCTCAAAGAAAGAGCTTAGGCATTCTATTTTCAGAAATTAGCAAAGAAAACAATCTTATATTAAGAGAAAAAAATAAAAAATGAAAAAAATTCATCAATTACCTACTAAAAGAGAGTGAATAAAAAGGAGTAATTCCTCACTGGAATTAGTTCAAAGATGGAATACTGAATATACATACTCAGCTATATATAAAAATGAAATACAATCAATAGGGAAATAGGAGGGGAAGGTGATAAAAGGAGGGGAGGGAAAGAAATTATAATAGGGATATAGTTGGATTGAAGGCCGCACTAGTAATAACAAAAAAGATCATAATTATGATTGTAAATAGGATTAACTCACCCATAAAATGAATCAAGATAGCAGAATGGATTAGAAACCAGAATACAACCTATGTTTTTATAAGAGACACATTTGAAACAGAAAGACACACTCAAAAGTTAAAATAAAGGGCTGGAGCAAAATCTAGTATACATCAATTGAACTTAAAAAAATTTCTCAAATACACTGGGTATAGAACTGAATCAAATTTATATTATGTCATTCTCCAATTTATAAATGATCAATGGATATGAAAAGGCAGTTTTCAGACATGGAAATCAAAGTGATCTGTACTCATTTGAAAAAATGCTCTAAATCACAACTAGAAATGTGAATTAAAACCACTCTGAGGTATTCTCTTATACCTATTAGAAATGACAAATGCTAGAGGGGATGAGGGGAAAATAGATTCATTAATGAACTAACTGTTGGTAGAATAGTGAATTTGTAAAAACCATTATAGAAAATAATTTGGAATAGAGCTAAAGAGCTATAAAACTATGGCTACCCTTTGATACAGCAATACTCTAGTAAGTTTGTATCTCAAAGAGATAAAAGGAAAAGGACTTATATGTACTAAAGTATTTATATCAGTTCTTTTTTATGATGGCTAAGAATTGAAATGAAGAGATGCTCAACAACTGGGGAATGGTTAAACAAGTTGTGGCATATGATTTTTTTTTTATTTTAAATTTTAATTAATTAATTAATTTTTTCTTTGCAAAACATATGTATGGGTAATTCTTCAACATTAACCCTTACAGAGCTTTCTGTTACAAATTTTTCCCCCCTACTCCCCATCCCTCCCCTAGATGGCAGGATATCCACTGTATGGCATATGATTTTAATGGAAAACTATTGTCTAGTAGAAAATGATGAGGGAGGTGGTTTAACAAAAACATTGTAAGACCTATATGAACTGAAACAAAATGAAGTGAGAAGAACCTGGAAATCACTGTGCACTGAAACAGCAATGTTGTAATGATTATCAACTGTGAAGGACTTGATTATTCTGATTAATACAACGGTCCAAGACAATTCCAAAAGATTCATGATGAAATAACATTATCCATTCTCAGAGACTATGAAAGAAATGTTGAACTGACAGCAAACCAAAGTATAATTTTATCACTTATTTGTCTTGCTTTTCTGTTGAAATATGGCTAATATGAAAATGTTTTCTACGAATTCATATGTACAATTAATCATATTGCTTGCCTTCTCGGTGAGTGGGGAAGTAGGTGGGAGGAAGGGTGAGAATTTGGAACTCAAAATTTAACAATGAAAAGAATGTTAAAAATAAATAATAAAATTTTAAAAACAAAGAAAAAAGTAATTATATTGCTACTACCATGAACTTACAAATCACAAAATATAGTATTACTACAATGATTTAATAATCAATAGTGATATGATTATCAGTAGGATTAAAGAGGCTACAGAGTTAGAAGTAAAAAGGCAGTATGTAACAAATGGAGATCAAGAACACAGTGAAATATAGACGTGAAAATGATATCAAGAGGACGAAAGCTTTTTCTTTGTTAGTGCTTTGTTTTTGCTGTATTGTTATGAATTTTAAATTGCTTGTAACATCATCCATGATAAATCTATTTTTCTTCCAGAACAAATAAAATATCCCTGAATTACCATATTACATTCTAAAGAAAACATGGGTGTCATTTTTGTTTCTAAACATTAAAAGAAGCTGAGAAATAATTTAAAAGTTGAGTCATCTTCAGACTTACCAAATGTGGGTGCACCAGAAATAGCAACAGGTTGCTGTTTCATGACAGGAGGAAGTGTAGCAGGTAGCTGATAACCTTGTAACTTCAGTTTGATAAGTTTCATTGCTATAGAAAATTCTATCTGATCCATTCTCCCATCATTGTTCATGTCAGCTAGTGCCCTGAAATTCAATGCCATGAACCTTCTTAAAAACTGTAAGCTTAAAGAATCTTTTTAAAACATTAAGAATTGAGCCCCCAAATCCCTTAACTCTCTGCATAGTACCCCAAACTTTCAAATTGCAAAATCAAGATTAGTTGACTTAAAATAGCTCATTTAAATCTGTGGTACAGTCAATGTCCCTCTTTAAAAACAAAACAAAAAAAACCCTATTTTTCATAAAACTGTGTTTTCAAAATGGTAGAATATATAACCTTTGAAAACTGTTATGTTTCAAAAAAAATTTTTTTAACTAAAAACAAAACTTAACATATCCATTCAATGATAAGAATTCATACTTTGGGCATTACAAAGAACTTAAATGTACACAATGTATTTTGAAAGAAATTTAGTAAAAATTGTACAAACTCTCCTGGGGGTTCTATAAACCTCACCATAGGGACACTAATTATTAACTGACAAGTCAATGCTTCCACACAGCTAGTGCTGTAAACTTCTCTTTATTCTCTAGCCCTTTGTGCCTTAACACATTGACTGTGCAGTTGCAAATGGTACTCCAGTATAAATTGTCCAAGTAGACAGGGTTTCATGTAAAATAGTTTTTTTTAAAAGAATAATGAAAAAAAGGACAAAAGAGAAACCTGCAGACATTATGAAAACAGTTGTCATTAGTTTCTACAAGTGGAAACCACATTATATTGGGTAGTCAATGCCCTTTTAGATTTTACTTTTGGGACATCCTGTACAATGAAAATCTCAAAAATATTTATGATTTAATTACTTAACACATTTGTTGTTTTTTTTTAATAGAATCACTCATTCAGATTTGGTATTCTTTAGCCTGACAAAAAATTCAGGATTAAGTTAAGCATTAAAAATAATTTTATTTGAAACATTTTACTTATAACATAAAACACACACACATACACACACACACCTTAGAGTAACATGGATTTCTTTCTTTTTTTTTTAAAAAAAGCTTTTTATTTGCAAAACATATGTATGGATAATTTTCAACATTGACCCTTGTAAAGCTTTCCGTTACAAATTTTCCCCCCCTAGTCCCCACCCCTCCTCTAGATGGCAGGAAGTCTACTACAGTAATGTGGATTTCTAATGGGAAAATCTGGTTTTGAGACTCAGCTCTGACACTTTGTAGTTATGCAGCCTTGGGCAAGTAAGTTAAATCTGAGTCCCAGTTTCTTTAAGAACAAAGATAAAGACATTTAGATTGTTTTGGCCTAGGTACATAATAAGACTCAAATGAGAAAATGTTTTGTGATTGCTTTGTAAAGATAAAATGGTATAAATAATATATGCTGCTTTCATCGACAGAAATAATAGCAATAAAAATACAAAGAAAACGAATATTTTAGCACTGAAAATGGGAAAAAAATAAATATCACTTAAAAGAAAAAGTTTAATTACGTAGACTTCTCTTGGTATCATGATTAGAATTAACATCAAAGCTAATATTTATCAAGAATAGGGCATCTTGTAATAAAAGGAGTCTAGCACACCAAGTCAAATTTAAAATTTAGTCTAAAAACCG
Organism: Myrmecobius fasciatus; assembly: GCA_023553655.1. Taxonomy (NCBI): domain Eukaryota; kingdom Metazoa; phylum Chordata; class Mammalia; order Dasyuromorphia; family Myrmecobiidae; genus Myrmecobius; species Myrmecobius fasciatus. The sequence continues at coordinate 124,482 of JAJPUD010001381.1, forward strand.
GGACAATAGAATTACAAATGTCATATTCTTCAATGATTAACATTTCCCTAAATCGGAAGGAGCACAGACAACAAAAAATAAAAGTCAACACTATCTTTTTACATTAAGAAAGATGAACATCTTAAAAGGAAAGAAGATGGTTACCTAGCCACATGGCTTTTTCTACTTCCTTTTTACACAAGATAAGAGATCCTGGACTTTATTAAGACAATGACTGATTGTCAGGGGACCATGCCAGAATATCAGGAGAATAATAGGAAACAAGGACTGCAAGAATTGGTGCCCTGAAGAAGCTGGGCAATAAAGATTTGAAAGACTGATTAATATGACCAGTATTTAAGCATCCAACTACCATTTCTTGGAATCTTATTAGCTTGGCAAAAAAAAAAAAAAAATTGTAAAGGCTAGGAAACAGGCACATGGGAATTCATAGAAGATTGAGTAATTCACCCATCTTTTTTTTAATATTGCAAAAATCAAAACAGAACAAATCCCAACAGAAGAGACTAAATTTTTTTTTCTTTCCTAACTTTTCTTAAGAAGAATTCAGAGAATATAAATAAATACTTGGAAAAAGTTGAATATTGGCTTAGCATTTCAAGTACCTATGTGAATATCAAATCAAAACTATTTTCTTTTGTTTCTGTCAAAATATAATGTTTTTAGATTTCTAAGGGAAATCACTGAGCTAATCTTTGGTATTAGGAAAGTCCTCCCACAATACAAAACACAGAAGAGGTTTCAAATTGTAATTGACAATAATGTTTTATGCATTTAAAATAAATATAAGGTAAAATCCCTTAGTAACTTTAAAAAGTGCACATAAATTTGTTTAAAATCTGCAGCTACATAAGAAAATATTGGATTTTTTTTCATCATTAATTCTATATTCACTTGGAATTCCACAATAAAAATTTAAAAGTATTGCTCATGGAAGAAAGCAATAAACTATATAGTGAAATTCTCTAGGCCCCAAAACATATTTCAGATCTTCTGAGTGAGAAAACAAATTATTTTGCGTGCCTGCTTAAGTACTTCCTCTATTTAACCTCGATTCACAGAATGTTATTTCCAGCAGCAAGGGATTTACACTGGTGCACTGGTAAAACCATATGCACAACTTTTAACTATAAAAAGAAGAAAACTATCTCTGAATTCAGGCAAAATACTTAATTTTATAATCCATATGTGAACTCAGTAGCACATTGTACAAAACATATCTGTACAAAATTATTAACTAAAATATGATGTTCTTTGCTACATTTTGCTAAGCTTATATAGTGAAAATGCTAATACAACAATCTTAGAAAGAGAAAAAAAAATGAGTGATAATTTATTTTAGAAATCAGAAAGCCAAGAGGCAGAGAAATGAAATAACTTGTCTAGCGTTATACAGCTAATCAGCAGAGTAGCAGAAGCAGAAAAAGGACCACAGTTAAGATTCACAGACCAGGGCTAGAAAGAATCTTTCAAAGTATCTAGTCCAAAACTCATCTTACTTTTAAGAAAACCATTATCTAGGGAACTTGAATTCTCAAGATCATACTCATTTAGAGGGAGGCTCTGGTTCTGATCCTCTGATGTCCAAGCCTGTATTTTTTCCCATATTCCACATTGTTCCCCAGAATCCAGGTCTCTTTCCTAATCTAGGCTCATGCCAATATATACTATGCTATTTACTGCTTCTCAAAGAAAAGTGATTTCTAAGTTCAGATTGTATTACTGTGGAACTATATAAGTAGAAAGATAATTACTTCTTAGAAAGATTTTTATCCAAAGCAGATAAAGGATAAATAAACACGTTGATATTTAAAACAAAAAAGCCAAAGCTATCTGAAAAACTCACTCCAAAACAACTCCTTCCTGCAAAAAACAGTATGAGCCATTTGTTTGTTTGTTTTTTAAAAGAAATTAACTCCAACCAATAAAGAACTTTTTCAACATATAGGTAAAGAAGAATAGGCAGTTTCTTTATGTTTAAAAATGACTGTTTTAATAGTGAATTTTAAAACAAAAGGTACTTGACTAAATTTTGATTTTAGGAGTCTTGATTTCATTCTCCGGCATTGTCCTATATTGTATATAATATATGATATAAATGTCACCAAAAACAAGTGAACGCATATTTTGACATAATACATTTTCAACTTACCATATCTGTGCTAAAACAGGTTGAGGTAACCCAGATTGAAAAAAAAAGTTTCTGGCTTGATCACCTGTAAATTAAAGGAAAACTGTTTCAAAATAAATTAGCCATCAAAAACTGACTAAAGCAAATCTATCCAAAATACAAATGCAAATTTAAGGAAGATGCTGAAATCCTTACAAAGACTGAACTTATTTTCTCCTAATGTGTAAGAGAAAAGAAAACCAAAGAAAAATCAAGTTTATTTCATACAAACATATGTCACTTTAACTGCACTTTGCAATATTGTGGGGTGATTTTTTGTTTGTTTTGTTTTGTTTATTACAGCTTTTAAAGTTTGTGGCAACTCTATCATCAAGCAAGTCTATCAGTGTCATTTTTCCAAATGCTTCCACTGTATCTCTAGGACACCTTTTGGCAATTCTCACAATATTTCAAACTTATTCATCATTATTATATTTAATTCATGATCTTTGGTATTATTGCTATAATTGTTTTGGAGTATCACAAACCACCCTCGTATAAGGTAGTGAACTTAAATCAATAAATGTTGTGTGTTCTGATTCCTCACCCAACCAACTATTTCCCCCACCTTTCTCCCTCTATTCAGGCTTGAGGTAGACACAATATTGAAGAATATTACATAAAGTCAGTTGATAAAGCAGTGGCAGTTTGAGGGGATTTTGAAAGAAGTTCTACTGAAGATAAAATGCTATCAAATAGCATTGCATGCCAAACAGAAATCTTTTGTGAAGACAAACTTCATGTCATATTTTAAGAAACTGCCGTAGTTACCCTAATCTTCAGCAACTACTGCCACCTCAATCAGTCATCAGCCATCAGCATTGAGACAAGACCCTCCACCAGGAAAAAATTTATAACTTGCTGAAGGCTCAAATGATGGTTAGCGTTTCTAAACAATTCAGTATTTTTAATTAGGGTATATACAAGAGACTACAGTATAAATTTAAACATAACTTTTTATATACATATGGAAACCATGAAATTTATGCGACTTACTATACTGTGATATTTGATTTATTGATATAATATGGAATTAAACCTGCAATATCTCTGAGGTATGACTGTATTCATACACTAAATAGTTTGAAAAAGTTTTATCTAACACAGTTATACTAGTTAATTCTATGCTAAAGATAATTTACCATTAAAATACATGTAGCTCTTAATTTCTATTTAGAGAAGAAAAAACAAATGTGCTTCCTTTCACAATTATGACTAAAGAGAAAATTCTTAACTACTCAAAGGTGGAAAGAAAAAAAAGAAAACACAAAAAGTAAAATCATTTGATTACATGAAGTTGAAGTTGATTACATGAAGAGCAATGCAACAAGTATAATAGGGAAGCTTTCATTTGGGGGATTATTTACATCATATTTATCTGATAAATATCTAATAGTCAAAATATAAAAGCCATTCCCTAATCGTAGTCAAAAAATATGAACTAATAGTTCTGAGGAAAAGAATTTAAACTATTTTCAACATTTAAGATTGTTCCAAATCACTAATAACAATAGAATTACAAATCAAATCAATTATGAAATTTCACCGGACTATTTTTTAAAATTCTTTATTACAAGGAAGGAAAGGGCTCCACATATGTAAGAATGTTTGTAGCAGCCCTTTTTGTAGTGGCTAGAAACTGGAAACTGAATGGATGTCCATCAATTGGAGAATGGCTAAACAAATTATGGTATATGAATGTTACGGAATATTATTGTTCTATAAGAAACGACCAGCAGTATGATTTCAGAGAGGCCTGGAGAGACTTGCATGGACGAATGCTGAGTGAAATGAGCAGAACCAGGAGATCATTATACACAGCAACAACAATACTACATGATGATCAAATCTGATAGGCATGGCTCTCTTCAACAATGAAATGTTTCAAACCAGTTCCAATTGTTCACTGAAGAAAGCCATATACACCCAGAGAAAGGGATATGAAATGTGGACCACAACATAACATTTTCATGCTCTCTATTGATATTTGCTTGCATTGTGTTTCCTTTCTCTGATTTTTTTTCTTGTAGATATGATTTTTCTTGCACAACAATCATAAGTGTGGAAATATGTATACGTATATTCGATTTGTCAAGTAGTTTAACATAATTAACATGTAGTGGATTTCCTGCCATCTAGGGGAGGGGTGGGAAGTAGGGGGGCTTTGTAAGGGTTAATGTTGAAGAATTACCCATACATACATTTTGCAAAGAAAAAGTTTTAATAAAAAAACTATCAATGAAAAACAAAAAAAGAAAAAAAAACTTTTTGAGAGAAAAAGAGACAGAAAATCAAATAGAGAGAAAGAAATAGAGAATGAGAATTTTTTTCCTCAATCTAGATACTGAATAATTAAAATGTAGAGTACTTTTTGATGAAGCAAAATTTTCCACCATAGTGAATAATTATATTTAGAATAGTGAATAAGTGTAAGTCCAGAAGAGTGAACAACTACAATAATTAAATTAATCTGTCCCATTCTTATTAAGCCAACTCCTATATTCAAGTAATAAATGTAAATTAAAGATACAAAGAACAAAAGTACAAAGGCTCAAAGATGGGAAATTAAAGCAGAATAATAATAAAATACTATCTACCTAATTTCAATTGGAGGATAACATCATATTTAATAATGATATAATTATTCAAGACAGAAAAGTTCAAATGAAAATGTTCAAAAGCTTGCTTCTGCACTTATTATGAGTTGAGGTCCCTGATTTCTTCCCTGATATCTAAGTCCTAGTCACAATCAGTTTAACTTCCCAGTCTTATTTGGTCTTGACACAATGACTAGCCATTCCAACAACTACAATCCTTTTAATCTTTTACTGATTCCCATTGCATTCTACATAAGTAAAATTTGAAAACATTTTTCCTTAGATCTTCTACTTTACCCTTTCCCTCTCCCTCTCAGCAAATAGAAGACATCTAATACGAATATGCTTAATTCTCCTCTATAACTCTCAATGTCATCACTTATCCTCACTTCCTTAATTATCAAGAAGCATCCTTTCTCTTGGCCAATGCTGATATTTCTACCTATTCTTTCAAACCCATTCCCCGAGAAGACTTGATTCATCTATTACTTTCTCATGTATCTTCAACTTACCAGAACAATCTTACAAGAAATCTCAGGTCAGATCACTGTGAAACATATAAACAAGCAAAAAACAAGAAACAAAAAACCCAGACCAAAATCACCAAACACAAAAACCTTCACTAGACTATCTCTATTCCTAGTTTCAATGCCAAATCACAGGAAGAATAAGGCTCTTAACATGGGGGAGAAGGTAAGATACATGGATATGGTTATGCCCCAAGTCTTTGTCCTTGCTCCTCTTTTTTTTTCTCATTTTACATACCTTCTCTAGCTACCATATCTCCCCTCCCATGATTTCAATTAGCAATGCTAATAGACAACTCTCAGATCTACATCTACATCCCAATCTCTCCTTAAAGTTTTAATCCTATCACTCTGCCTGAATATTCATTCATCTATTCTGCAAAGAATTTGCTTATGTGCAACATACAAGATGCTGATAGAGACACAAAATTTAACTATAACATAGTTTCTATTTTCCATGAAATTTACAGTCTAATGGAGGAAGACTAAACTAAAAATGTCTATACTATACAACATTATATGGTAAGTACATTCAAAAATATGTAAGTAATTCAAAATAAAATATTTATATTAAAGTCTGGGGAAGGAAGTCATAATGAAGGAAACAGTATTAAATTAGACTTTTAAAGGATAAATGGTAATTCCATAGGTCATGAAATGAAAAGTGAACATCCGAGAAACAGTAAAAAAAGATGCATAGTACATTTGAGGGTCAGAGTTACTCAGATTTGTAAGGTTATGTCAGGATCTCAAAACTCATGATGTCTAAAACTAAATTTTGCTTCCCTGATAGTCTTCTTGTTCCCTTTGTTCTCTACTTCTGTTGCTCACATGACTATCTTTCCAATCGTTCAGATTCAAAATGTAAGTGGTTTCTTACTTTTTCCTATCCCATCAAATAAAATTTGATATTGACTCCCACTGATTCTACTTCTACAATATTCAATTTTATCTTTCTTCATCTCATTAAAACTCATTGTTTCCTGTTTTGGACTGCTGAAATAGCCTCCCAATTATCCTCTCTTCCGTTAGCATATGCCCACTCTAATATATCATTCCATTGCTTTCATTGCTCTCATTCATTTACTCAAAATATTTAAGTGACTCCCACTGCCTACTTAACAAAATATAAATTCTCAGTCACAACATTTAAGGCCCTCCATAATCCGGCTTTAAACCACCTTTCTAAACTGCTCCATGTTCCATATTTCATAATATGCTATACAACTTACTCCAAGGTATAGGCTATTCTTCATGTTTGTGCTATACTTATTTCTGTGTTTTTGTTTTATATTTCACCCCATGCCTGAAATTGTTCCACCTCATCTAACTCAATGTTTCATATTGTTCCTTTTATCAGATATTTATATTCACATATTTTATCCTCAACTAGATAGTAAGTTCCTTGCCTCATTATCTTTGTATTACTGGTATCTAATTAATAGACATCAATGAATAAATATGTTTTGAATTTAGGACAGAAAAACCAGGCAAAATAACTTAGTGGATTAGAAACTGTCATATTCCAAAGCTTTAAATAAAAATATTTTTTCACAAACATATATCATCAAAAAACAAAAATAAAATATAAAAATACTGTATACAACTACCAGTAATAAACCCAGAAGTTGGCTTAAGACTATGGAACTGCTGATCATGCTTTGCTCTTTCTTCTACAGTTATGGCCCAAATATCCAGGCTGCCTGTAAGTCAATAGGGGAAAAAATAAAAAACAAGAGAGTAATGTTACTTAACAGCATTAATTCTCTTAATTTCTAAACTTCCTATAAAAATTCAAGAGATTTGTCATTTCAACAATTCAGGCATACCCTCTACTGATAGAAATCAAAACTTTTCTCATGCTTTCCAAGAAACCAATCTTGTCATAATGATTCTCTTAATATCTGGTTTGGTTGGTCAGCAAATGATAGACATCATTAGCTCCTTATTCAAAGGCTTTCTAGCTTTACTGGAATTTGGTTCAGAAAATTAGATATTTAAAGAGCTTTCATATAAAAGTTGTCAAATGAATCAAAAGATTCTAATCTAACAAACTTGTTTTACAATGCCAGCAGAACTGCATAAAGTACAGAAATTTCAGCAGCTCTCCCTGCTTTCATTCAAACTTGTTAGCCTATTTTATTTAATAAGCCTGCATATAATCTATCATAATTCTTGCAGTCTTAAGTGCTTATCTGGTCCTAGCTGTTTTCAGAACTGGCATTCAGTTTCTAAATATTTTTAAGCCAAGAAAAGGAACATTTAGAATATACTTTGGCTTCAGGTGCTGACTAATGTCTTCTAAGATCAAATCTATTATATTGGTCACTGGGATGATCGATACAAAAGAAGGCTCCATCATAATTTATATTAACTATACTTACAGTAACCAAATATCTGATTTTTGAAGGAAATTCTAATGCAAAATTATCCTATTCCAAAAATCATACCTATTTTTCAAATATTCTGATGCATTATTAATAAAAACCAAAAAAATTATTTGACAGACTACATATCCTGACTGTTGCTTTAGAATATCTGGTCATCATGCTTATACTGAGTTGATGCCTTAGTGATGGAGCATAAGTGATTCTCTAATATAGTTTCAAACAAATGAAAAAGACAGGGGATGATAGAAAGTTTCCCAAAATTCTTAAAATATAAGGTATAAGGAAGCTGTCAGATTAAAAAGTGTCTGAAGTTATAGAACATAAAATAAAAATGTTTAAGATTCTAAAAATCACACATCCTTCTCTCCTCTACCCTAGAAAATGACCAATACTGTACATCTTGGTTGCTTACAGGGTAAAATATGTAAAATTTGACTCTAAACTGTACATAATCTTTGGCAAGTTCTCAGCTATAAAACAAGGGGTAGATAGTCTCTGTGGTTCCTTCTGATTTTAGATCTATAATAATTATAACATTTATACAGTGTTTTTTAAGATTTAAAAACAACTTTACATATCACCTTGGTATATGAATGTAATGGAATACTATTGTGCAGTAAAAAATTTTAGATTTTAGAAAAACCTACAAAGACTTGCATGAACTGATACAAATTATAAAATGAGCAGAACCAGGCAAACATTGTACACAGTATCAGCAACACTGTGTGAAGATCAACTATGACTGACTCAACTTTTCTCAGTCACAATGATCTAAGACAAGCACAAAGGACAAAATGCTATCCACATCCAGATGAAGAACTGATAAGACTTAGAATGTATACAAAGTATATATTTTTACATTTACTTTACTCTTTCGAGTGTTTTTTTTTTGACCTGCTCTTTCACAACTAATATAGAAATGTTTTATATGATAGCACCATGTCTAAACTATATCAAATTGTCTACCATCTTCAGAAAAGAAGAGGGAAGAAAGGGAGGGAGGGAGAAAAACCTGTAACTCAAAATCTTGTAAAAATGAAAGCTAAAATGTTTTTTGATATGTAACTGGGAGAAAAAATTTTATTAAAAAAAAAACCCAACTCTGAAATAGGTGCTATTATTATTGCCATTTAACACATGAGAAAAATGAGTAAGAGAGAGGTAAAGTATCTTGCCTATACCTAATTAACACCTCAGGCTGGATTTGAACTCAAGTATTTTTTGTTTCAAATCCTTGACTCCATGATTTTATCATGCGTTACTACTCCCACCCAATCCACATTCTTTCCCTTTATACATTCTATAATCTATCCAAACTGTAGTACTACTAGTGGTTTCCTAATCTCATATGGTTCCTTCCTCTTCCAAGACTACACTCCTTTCTACATCACTACCAGCCAAAATCTTCTGTCCATTCAATTTCCAATTCAAATAATTTCTTTTCTGTAAAACTTTCTTTATTAGTATACCATTCTCAAATCTTATAAGACACAGGATTTTTCCTTTGCCTTAATCACATTCTACCTTTTTCCTTACTTATTTTTAATCACTCCTATTACACATATCTTGAGGAAAAAGACTGAGTTGCCTAAAAAAAAAAATTATTTTTATTCTCAGCACATACAGTAGTCAGTCTCTTGTGCCCTTGTACACTACAGGCACTCTGTAAATATATGATAAACTAAAATGATTGCAAGATATGGGGGAAGGAAGCTAAGTGTAACAGAAGATTAAGCACTGGATATGGAATCAGGAAGTCATGAGTTCAAATCCTATCTTGGATATTTAGTGTCTGTGTGACCCTGGGTAGGTCACTTAAGCTCTGCTTCAGTTTTCTCAACTGTAAAATGAAAATTATAATAGCAATTGCTTTACAAGGCTGTTGTGAAGATCAAATGATATAATTTGCACTTTATAAATTTCTTCCTTCCCAACATCCATTTCTTCCTTCCTTCTCATGAAGTTCTATTGGCATAAACTTCTATAACTATATAAAAAAAATCTTTTGGACAAAAAAGCCATGAAGGATAAAAACAATAATCCTACTGTTATTTTTAATACATATCAAATACCATTATGCTAGGTACCTTAAAGAAATACGTCCAATCCAAAAGGATCCAGAATTTATGGTTTCATACCAGATATTAAGATAGATTGTTTTACCAATAAGATGATATGCTGATCTAACACTAATTTTATAGTGCATCAGTGGAGGGAGGGAAGTTTTTATTTTATTCTTTTGGGATTACATATTATGAGGATTCTGAATGTATACTACTCACATTAGAATATTTGATACAGACCAAAATTTTAAAAAAGGAGAGGGTTAGTAATTCTAAAATAAAATATTTCAGTGATCAGTGATTTCATTAATATGGATAATCCATATTAATCCACAACACTTCAATATCTTAGTATACAGTCAAAAGCTCCATATCAGATAGCCTTCCAGTATTCAGCTGATACAACTTTTGTGATCCCCAAGATAAACTTAACATGATAAAAAAAATTGGCAGAATTGTAGTGTAGATCTTTCCATCAATGTACTTTGCAACTTGCTAAAGAAAAAAATGTGAAAACTTACCACCAAAAGATGTCGGAAATTGAGCCATGGTTCTGTCACTTTTAGCTCGCTAGTAGAAGCCTGTAAAGAAAAATGCAATTAAGTTGATGTAGACATATATTTGAAAATACTTTATAAATAAAATTTATTGTTAATTTAGACACTCTGACATGCAGAGCATGGCATGTGTTTGATAGACATTTTAAGAAAAGTATAATAATGGATACTACTATTCATTTAGGATGAGATGATATATTCCCCATGTGTTATTACTATTTGTATTATCATTCAATTATCTTTATGGAAGCATTGTGAACAGAAATTTTTAACTTTCTTATATTTTACATGATATGAATAATACTGATAAAGGGATAGTATTTCTTTTTTGCTTCAAGGAAATTGGGGTTAAGTAACTTGATTAGAATGATACAATGTCAGGTGTCTAAGGCCAGATTTGAACTCTGTCCTACTGATTCCAGGGTCAATGCTGTATCCTCTATATAACTAGCCGGTCAAACAGGCAATATTTTCCGAATAAGCACCATGCAGGTGAAGATCCACCAATGTGAAAACTTCCCTCCATCAGACAATAAAGCCTTTTAAGTCCCTCTGTCCACCAATAAAAAATGATGAACAAGCTAATTATATAATTAAAGGCCTGGAAAGATTTACATGAACTGATGCTGAGAGAAACAAGCAGAATCAAGAATATATTATACACAATAACAGCAAGAATGTGTGATGATCAACTATGAAAGTCTTGGATCTTCTCACAAGTTCATTTCTTTTTTCTTTTTCTTTTTTTTTTTATCTCTCCCATGGTTTTTCCCTTTTACTCTGATTTTTTTTTCTCTCCCAACATAATTCATAAAACAATATGTATTAAAAATAAACTATAAAATATTTAAAAATAAAAAAAGAAGAAACAACTCCAAACACTTTCATCAGCAAAAGAAAGAACAAATCAACAAATTGGGCATACAACAACAACAACAACAACTAAACCCAAACCCAGAAAAACTAGAGATTAATAAAAATGAAAGTTAAAAAAAAAGATAACCCTGAACATATAAGAACTACTGAAAAGAGGAACAATCAACTGGAAAAAATTGATTTTAAAATAAAAAAGAAAACCAAATTGCCAGTTTCAAAAGTACAAAAGAAGAAATAATAACCAAAGAACAACAAATCAAGAAAATGATGGAAATTTGCCTCTAAGAATGTTGATAAAACTGACAAAAATGAAATTAATATTTATAAAAACATAAACTAAAATGCAATTAAATTCCATTTTACACTTGAAGTAAAATTTAATTCCAATATTTCACAAAAATCAAAAATAGGAAGAAAAAAAAAAGAATTCTACTAGCTTTCTTTTCTGACAAATATATGCTCTTCATAACTAAACCAGGTAGTCAAACTAGAAACCAATATCTCTGAAGACCTTTAATAAAATAAAAGTTAAATAAAATTTTAGGAAAAGAGGTTTCAGCAACAAATCCCAAAATTTATATACCAGATTGGATTTCAATTCAAAATGAAAGGTAAATATAACTATGAATGAGAACAACAAAAATCATCTGATTATCAGTAGTTGTAGAAAAAGCTTTTAAGAAAATAAAATATCCATTAATAATCAAACTACAGAAAACAAAACAATAAATAGGTCTTAATACACCAAGTAGTAACTATTAAAAGGCAACAATCAGCCTTAACCAGGTAACATTATTATCTGTAATGGAGATAAACTCATGACCTTTGTAGTAAGATTAGAGATACAGTAAGGATGTACATTATAACTATTTGGCATACTGTTAAAAATTCTTGCTATAGCAATAATGTGATTGTGGATCTCAATAAAGAAAATAAGCTGAGCCTATACAAAAAAAGAAAAAGATTATTTTGTAGATGATACAGTGATTTGTTTACTTAGGGTGTCCTAGAGAACCAAGCAAAAACTAAATGAAACAATCAAAAAAATGTATAAAATATTTAGGACTCCACCTACCAAGCCAGGCATAGGAACTGTAAGTAGACAACTCCAAACTATTCTTTAGAGAAATATATACTTTAAAAATTATAGAATTATTAATTGCTCATGGGTAAGCAGAACTATCATAATAAATCATTTAACCTATTCCATGCCAAAGCAATCACATTTCCATAGGATTACTTTAGAAAACTAAGGGAAAAAACAATCCATGAAATTCATCCAAAGGAATGAAAGATCACACATCTCAAGGTAGATAATGAGAAAAAAAAAAAAAAAAGGAAACCTAGCAGTATCATCAAGATGATTTGATATTAGTTAAGAAATAACCAGAACAATAATTAGCAGAACAGAATAAAGAAACACATATAAAAAAAACAAAACTAGCAGTCAGACATTTGATCAATCCAAAGACTCAAGATACTGGAAAAAGGTTTCACTGTTTGACAAAAATGCCTTGGAAAACTGGAAATTAGTTTGGCAGAAACTAGACTAATACCTTATACCATAAACTAAGATGAACTCTAATATATACGAGACTATGCTAATATCACAAGAGTGATATCATAAAAACAAATTAGAGAAGCAAAAAAGAAATTACTTTTTTAGATCTATGGATAGTAAAAGAATTCCTGACTAACCCACATGTGCAAAAATGTTTGTAGCAGCCCTTTCTGTAGTGGCAAGGAATTGAAAACTGACTGGATACCCATCAATTGGAGAATGGCTGAATAAGTTATAATATTTAAATGTAATGGAATATTATTGTTCTATAAAAAATGATCAGAAGGATGATTTCAGAAAAGCCTGGAGAGACTTACATGAGCTGATGCTAAGTGAAGTGAGTAGAACCAAGAGAACATTGTACACAGCAACAACAACAAGATTATATGATGATCAATTCTGATGGTCGTAGCTCTTTTCAAAAGCAAAATGATTCAGGTCAGTTCCAATAGCCTTGTGTTGGAGAGAGCCATCTGTACCCAGAGAGAGGGCTGTGAGGACGAAGTGTGGATCACAACACAGTACTTTCACTTTTTTCTTTGTTGTTGTTTGTTTGCATTTTGTTTTCTTTCTCATTTTTTTTTCACTTTTTGATCTGATTTTTCTTGTGCATGATAATTGTAGAAATACATATAGAAGAACTGCATGCATTTAACATTGGATTACTTGCCATTTAGGGGAGAAGAGTGGGGAAAAAGGAGGGAGAAAAAATTTTGAACACAAGGTTTTGCAAGGATGAATACTGAAAACTATCTGTATATATGTTTTGAAAATAAAAAAAACTTAAAAAAAATAAAGACACATAAATGCCTTAAAAATACACACACACAAAAAAATTATTCCTGACCAAATAAGGGTTATTGAAGACCACAGAAGATAAAATATACAATTCTAGTAACAAAAATTGGAAAGGAACAATACTGCTAAATTAGAAAATGGAAAATTTGCCAGGAAAGTAAAATAATAAATGTTAAAATAGCTATGATAAAACAGGAAAAGTAATTAATCAATACATATGGTTGGTTGAATTGATCCAACCATTCTGGAAAACAATTTGGAACTCAACTCCAAAAATTATTAAACCATGCATATCTTTTGACTCAATAATAATGCTACTACATGTATACTCCAGAGATGAGAAGGAAAAAAAAAAAGGAAAGAATCCATAATTACAAAAATATTTTTATTAATTCTTTTTATAGTAATCCAAAGCACTAAAAATTGAAGGCATATCTATCCATTGGAAAAGGACTATTTTTTTGTTGAATGTAATAGATAGAATATTATTGTACCATACAAAATGATGAAGGAGATGGTTTCAGGATTATTACCAGAGACCCTAACACCAGATAATTATTACGCCACACACCTAGGATTCTTTGACAAACCTTATCCTATACCAATTCTCTGCCTAAATACAAAATTCAAAAACAGAACATAACTCAACAGGCTCCTTTTATCTTATCCTCCAACACTACAAGTTCCAAAAGGTTGGGGGTCCCTTGAAGTATTTTTCACTAGCAAATTTTCACATTCTAACTCTAATAATCTGTGAATTTAAAGTCTAATTGAAACTCTCTTCTGTTACACCCTCCAATATCTTTGTTCAACAAAGTATGACCACCCTCAAATTACTATACTTACATGGCTTCACCCTTTATGCCCTTTAAAATTGCTTATTTTATTAGTGGAAAATCCCCCTTTATGGAGAATCTAGTAAGTTTTCTTTTGGAAGAACACCAATGACATATAATGGAGGCACTCTGCAAAGACTATATGAACTGTCTGAAGATAGTTCTGGATAGCAATCACATGACTGGAGAAAAAAAAGAACAAGTATTTAACAAGCACCTATTATGTGACATGTACTGTGCTAAGCATTTTACAAACATTATTTTATTTAATCCTCACAACAACCCATTTTACAACTGAATAAACTTAGGTCGACAAAAGTTATCACAGGACTAGTAAAGATCCTAAAGCAGGATTTGCCTAGCTGCTTTCAGACCTTGGTTTTTGTTTGTTTTTTTTTTTAATTATTATCTAAGAACCTTTAGATTTTACCTACATTTCTAAGTGTGTTCTATTTCATGTCTTCTTAAAGAGATTACATATGAATTCTTTTTTCACTGTCTTATAATTCTAATAATTTGGAGCAGTTTTCTTTTAGGATCTCTTGTGGTATCAAAAAAACACAGTTTGTTACGTTTCAGGGAAGCCAATGATTTTTAAATTCTCATATTGTTTTAAAGGTTAATTGCTTTTGACAACAGATACCTTATTATTCATTTAATTTTTCACTTTTTTGTCTTTGTCCCAAAAACCTCTTATTGCATCATTTAATTTAATATTAAGTTTTGTTTACTACATTCTCATTTCAGAGCATCTACTTCTTAGAGAAGCAGTTCTAAATTCTGTTCCTTGTGATTTTTTCCATCACTGCAGGGTGGGGGGGAGGGAAGAGGAAGGGAAAATTGACCACAAACTAATTATAAAGAGTAATTATTGCAATGCTACTTCTTTTGGAACATTATCTTGGGATTCTTCATTGCATATGTATGGTTAAATAATATTATTAACAAGATTTGAGGATTTTTTAAACCTATATATTTATCTTTGGCTCCTTCAGGTACTTTGTATAATGATCCCTTAATGCCTTTACAATTCCGTCTTCTGTATAGAGTTGGTCCATTATACATTTCCCCCCACAATTTTGTTGTCTTTCATACCATTTTTACCTCTTCTTTTATTCTTCAGGACTATAATATGAGAGATCACTACAGTCTGTTGTCCATTTCCCATTTTGTTAATATGTTCAAATAATTAAAGGCTAAATCTTTTAAACTGTAAGCAATTTTGGGGAAGATTCCGGGAGGATGGAGTAGGTTGGTAAATTTCAAGCTCTCTCCATGTTACCCACAAACAAAATAAATTTGTGTCTCAGGGTGAACATAGACCTGTGAAAAATCAAGAAGACTTGGAGTAGAACAGGGGTCCTCCAGGTACAACCTAAGAAGATCTGAAGAAAGACTAGGGACCAGGATTAACTTGTATGAAGTGCAAACAACCCCAGGGTAGCAGAAACACCCAGTAGGGAGCCCTGGGGCTAGCTAGGTGCGGCTGGAGCCTCAGCAGGAATCATAGAAACATTCATCTCAAAGGCTGTTTATGGAATCAGGATCTGAGTTCAGGAAAACTGAGGGAACCTCAGCTGATTGGGAACATCAGGCCCAGCTGTGCTGGGAGATGCACCCCAGGACAAGAAGGAACAAGCACCCTTCAGTGTAGAGGCAGTGGGGCAGGGACATGGACAATGGGACTGTAAGCACTTGCAGGATGGTAGAGCTCTTTTTTGGAGGTCCCTGGTCAGAGGGGAGAGCTAAAGTGAAGCCAGAGACATCATCCACCCCACCCTAAGATTAGAGATACTTACACTAATATCTCTTATTAAAAAAATTAATTAACCAGAAAAGAAGAAAGAACCCCACTATAGAAACATACCATGGGAACAGAGAAGACTGTCCTTCAGAGGACACTGAAGTAAAAAAAGCTTCTACCCCAAAGAGTAACATGAAATGGCTCCCTGTCCAGAGAGAATTTATAGAAAAACTCAAAGAATTAAAAAATCAGATGAGAGACATTGAGGAAAACTTAAAAAAAAAAATTTTTTAAGCATCCAAGAACAAGATTATGAAAAAAAAAAAGTTAAACAACTAGAAAAGGAGATACACAGTGTCAAAGATGAAAATAAATTACTTGAAAATTAGAATTGGGCAAGCATTCAAGACAAGTTAATGAAGCTATGAGAGACCAAGAAATAACAAAACAAATTATAAAAGATGAAAAAATATATGTGAAACATAATGTGAAACATAAGAATGTGAAACATAAGAAAAACGACAGATCTGGATAACAGATTAAGAGAAGAAAATATAAGAATAATTGAAGCACCTAAAAGTTGTGACTAAAAAAAGGACCTTGACACAATGATACAAGAAATAAGCCAAGAAAATTGTCCTGGAATGATAAGAATATAAGAGAAAAGTAGAAATAGAAGAAATGTACTGACCACCATGATCCTTTATGGAAAACACATAGGAACATTATTACCAAATTTCAAAATCCTCAGATTAAAGAGAACATTTTGCAAGAAATAAGAAAAAAAATTCATTTTTGGAGCTACAATTATACTTATACAGGACTTATCAGTTACCACAATAAAAGACTGCAATACTCACATCTACAGACAATCAAAAGAACAAGCCTAGCAGCCAAAAATATCATATCCAGTAAAATTATCTATAATGTTGAATTAGAAAAAAATAAATATTTAATGAACTTGCAGATTTTCAGGACTTTCTATCAATCAAACCGAACTTAATAGAAAATTTAACATATGGCAGCCAATATCAAAGATCAATTTCAAGAACTCAACATGAATAAAATGTTTTTTGGTTTTTTTTAAACATGGAAAATTTATAGTATATGTTTTAGACTGACAACAATACTTTCAACTTTCAAAAGAAAGATTGGGGTAGAATTAAGGTAAATATAGTAATTAGTCATACAAATGAGGTGCAGAAGAATAGATATAAAGGCATTAGAAGAGGGAGGAGGGCTCATAGTTCTGAAAACCTATCACATCAGGAATGGGTTAAATAGGCAAAAGGCAACACTACATATATACTATGAAGGGAATAACAATAGCAACCCTTAAAATCTATAAAGAAATAAGCGGGGAGGGATGGGCAGACCAGGAAGTAAAGGGTATAGGAAGAAGAAAAGGAGGAATCAATTGGTAGGGAAGGTTAAGTAAGTGAAGGTTAAGCAAGTTAGGTGGAAAATTTAAGCAAAGAGTCAGCAGGGATAGGAAAGATGCGTGTATATGTGTGGGAATGTGTGTGTGTTCCATATATGTGTATGTATATATCTACATGTGTATATATAAATATATCTTTTCTTAACTACAGCCTGCTTGGGGATAGTAGAGGGGATGAAAGGGGAAAAAAGAATAAAGTAAAAAAGGAGTGCAGTAGAGAACAAAAGAACAATTTACAAGGAAGTAACACAAAGATGAACACTCATGAATATTTTTTCTTCTGCTAATATATATATACTTTCTTGAACTGATATTTGTTGTTATATATATTGAATCTTCTCTAATGTACTGCTGAGCACACAACAATGTTCTCTTTTGTTTCATTGTGTTTTGTATTTCTTCTCTGTTTTTCTTATTCTGTTTCTTTAAATAAAATAAATTTGGAAAAATTAAAATAAACTATGCAATTTTTTATTAGTATTTTTGTCTTTTTACAAATTCTAATTTTAGTTTTAATCAGTCAATCATGTTACTGTACTAGACAGCTGACTCACTAAAAATTCCCATATCAAAAAACAGTTCTCAGGAGATCATTATACACGATAACAACAATACTATATGATGATCAATACTGATGGACATGGCTCTCTTCAACAATGAAATGTTTCAAACCAGTTCCAACTGTTCAGTGAAGAAAGCCATAGACACCCAGAGAGAGGGATACGAAATGTGGACCACAACATAACATTTTCATGCTCTATATTGAATGTTTGCTTGCATAGTGTTTCCTTTTTCTGATTTTTTTTTGTTCATGTAGATATGATTTTTCTTGCACAGCAAGGTAAGTATGGAAATATGTATACATACATTCGATTTGTCAAGTATTTTAATATAATTAACATGTAGTGGACTTCCTGCCATCTAGGGGAGGGGAGGGGACTAGGGGGAAAATCTGCAAAGGAAAGCTTTGTAAGAATCAATGTTGAAGAACTACCCATACATTTGTTACGCAAATAAAAAGCTTTAAAAAAAAAAAAAACAGCAACAGTTCTTTTCTTGTTTACTAAATTATAGTCAATTCTTTTATGGTGGTCTTTTTTGGTGATCACAATATCTAGAGCCTACCAGCTCTTTTTTTTTTTTTTTGAATAAAGTCTTAATGAGGTATGAGGCTTCTATAGAATCTCCCAAGTCTTTGGTCTGTCTCAGTTTTTTTTGACCCAAACATTTCTCCTCATTTTCACCTTATCTCACCTGTGCATTGAATTTGGCAAAGATGAGTTTATTTTTTATTTATTTTTTATTAAAGCTTTTTATTTGTATAACATATGTATGGGTAGTTCCCCAGTGTTGATCTTTACAAAGCTTTCCATTACAAATTTTACCCCCAGTCCCCTCCCCTCTCCTAGATGGCAGGAAGTCCACTACATGTTAATAATGTTGAAATGCTTGAGAAGTTATGCAAGAAAAATCCTATCTACAAGGAAAAAAAAGAATCAGAGAAAGGCAACACAATGCAAGCCAATGTCAATAGAGATCATGAAAATGTTACTTTGTGGTCCATATTTCATATCCCTCTCTCTGGGTATATAAGGTTTTCTTCAGTGAACAATTGGAACTGGTTTGAGACAATTCTTTGTTGCAGAGAGTCATGTCCATCAGAATTGATTATCATGTAATACTGTAGTTGCTGTGTATGATGATCTCCTGGTTCTGCTCGTTTCACTCAGTTCATGCAAGTCCATCCAGGCCTCTCTGAAATCGTCCTGCTGGTCGTTTCTTACAGAGCAATAATATTCCATAACATTCATATACCATAATTTATTCAGCCACTTATTTGTAATTTGATTAAGAAAGTGTTATCAAAAAAGTTTCAGTAAATTTCTTTATCACTTTTTCTGCAATAAGTGATGTTAATGTATAAGCTGCAATTATCTTCACCAAACTGAAGTTTACTTAGAGTCTAAAAACCATCATTCTCAGCACCTTCAGTCCCTCTCCCACTATCTGGCAGGACACAGAACAGGTAGTGGGGGGCTGTGCAGAACTGAGAATCATATTTTAGATGTCCCTATAAACACAACTTTTTGAAATCTATGAAATACAAAAAAAAATTGACTATTAGAAGAATTTCTATCCCTGAATGATAAACTAATATTACTGGTCTCTTAATCAGCTCACCAAAAATATATATATATTTTTATTTTGTATTGCAAATTACAAGACAATACAAAGTACTATTTCATTATCACAAGTAAGTTTCAAATTCCTTAAAAGCAGACTTAGCTTGCTCACAGTTTATAAGATTAATTATCCCCAATCAGTTTAGGGGTCATTCACATTATAGTTGTTGGTTTTGCATTATTCAGGCTAATTTATATAAAACATAACATTTATGGGGCAGCTAGGTGGCACAGTGGATAGAGCACCAGCCCTGAAGTCAGTAGGACCTGAGTTCAAATCTGGTGTTGGATATTTAACATTCCCTAGCTGCAAGTCACTTAACCTCGATTGCCTCAGAAAAAAAAAAAGGATATAACAGTTATGTTTTCCCAAACACCAATATGTGTTCATTCATAACAACCAAATTTTTTTTAAATTTTATTTTATTTGCATAACATATGTGTGGGTAATTCTTCAACAATAACCCTTACATAGCTTTCCGTTAGAAATTTTTCCCCCCAACTTCCCCACCCCTCCCCTAGATGGCAGGATATCCACTACATGTTAATTATGTTAAAATATTGGCAAATCGAATATATGTATACATATTTCCAAACTTATCATTGTTGTGCAAGAAAAATCTTATCTACACAAACGATATATCAGATAAAGGAAACACAATGTAAGCAAACATCAATCAAGGAGTATGAGAATGTTATGTTGTGGTCCACATTTCGCATCCCTCTCTCTGGGTGTATATGGCTTTCTTCAGTGAACAATTGGAGGTGGCATAACAACCAAATTTTAAGGGTGATGTTCTAAAAGAAATGAAAAAAGTAATGACCCCCCAAATTTAAGTAGCCTTAAAATCAAAAGAATAAATTTAATAAAGGGGTGAAATTGCAATACAAAATTTTTAGAAATTTTAAGACAATGAGAAAAAAGAAAGAAAAAGATAGTGGGGGGGTGCATGTGTGTGGGTATGTATATATATGTGTGACTTGTATGTGTGTATGTATATGTGTATGTAGTAACTTCATTTTTAGGAGAGAAAATTATAAAATTGATTTTACAAAGCGCTTTTCATTTGAAAGATATAAATGCACTAGGTAGGGTGCTGCAAAAGTTTTAGTGCAGTTTTCAACTATTAAAGCTTAAGTTAAAACTGTATAATGATTTGTATTTAAAATCAGTATTTTGGGTATATTTGCATATGGGAATACTTAGAAGAAAAGCTATCAAAATATGCTGAAAAACTACAAAAATCATCACCATTTGTTACTAATTTGAGGGAAAACCTGGAAGAACTTCTAGGGAAAAAAATTTTCTATATTTTCTATATACCTCTAATTTGAAAGTTAGCAAATTCAGTCATACTCCTACTTCAAAAGTGAAACGTAACTCCTAGCCCTGCTTCTAAGGCAGATCATACATGAATATGAACTTAAGTACAAAAGCTGTATAATTCCAAAGCCTTTCTGAAACACAAAGAAAATAAAACCAGGATCAGACAAAAACTGACTAAAATAAATCGCAAATATATAGCAAGATGACCAAACACGAAAACTCATATCTCTAAGGAATTTGTAAGAATTTTAAAACTAAAAGAAGATCAAAAAAACATGATGAATTTAATCCAAATATCTCACAACTAAGTGTGATAAAATTCAGAAGAAAGGGAACACTGCAATAGATCAGATTAGAGAAAGCATTCTGTTTTATATGAACACAAATACTTCTTAAAAGTGGGAGACAGGTGGGGCAGCTAGGTGGCGCAGTGGTTAGAGCACCAGCCCTGAAGTCAGGAGGACCTGAGTTCAAATCTGGTCTCAGATACTTCCTAGCTGTGTGACCCTGGGCAAGTCACTTAACACCAATTGCCTCAGCAAAAAAAAAAAAAAAAAAAAAAAAAGTGGGAGACAGGCATTTCATTTTATTCACATATGAGGAAGCAAAAAAGTGGAAGAGAAGAGCAGATAAACAGTAATGAGTAAGCTATAAGTGCATTTTATAGCAAAACTCTCTAGCATCTCATAAAGAATAGTACATTTACTCACTTTTCACAGAGATGATGGTAGCATCAAGCCTTCAAAGTTTCCACAATTCAGATAGTTATTTCAGTTATTCAGTATCTAACCCTACCATTTGTGAGTAAGAAGGGATTCATTCACCAAAGCACAATGAAACTAAAAGGATAACATATAATGACATATGAGAAAGATCAGTCTATATTAAGAAACAGAACTTAAACTACCCTTCAAATGTCTCATTTTCTGTTGTTTTATTAACTAGAAAGTGAAAATCTGAAAAAAAATGCCATTAATTACAATTTGTCTACATCTTTAAATACGATTGCCTCTTACAAATAAGGAACCCGTATGCTTAATTATATCCATTTTCAAAAGCATTATTGAGAGTCTACCATTAACATGAAAGATTGAATGCATTAAAGAGAAAAGGCAATACCAGTAAAAGAATATTTTAAAAAAGAAGGGGAGGAGGAGGGCAGGGACAAAATTTTAGAGAAACACAACTGTGAAGCAATACAATCTTACATTTAAATGAAATAGAGAAAGTTATGGTAAACTTTCTTTTTTTGATGTTTCTACTAAATTAATGACATACATGTACAAACTAAGTTTTTTAATCAAATACTTAATCCTAAATGATTAAATGAAAACAGTAAAAGTGACACAAAATCAAAAATTATAGAAAAAAAATTATTTCTATTTTTTTTCTTATCCTAAACTTAACAAACCAAGATAAAGCTAATTTTGCTATACTGCTAATGAAAATCTTATTCAAACAAAAATTTTGTTTCAGTAACACATTCTTTTCAACACAGACCACATGTGACCATTTATTAAACAACCAAAATGTTTAATTTGTCTAGTACTAATTTAAACCAGATTCTTAAGAGTATATGAATATCGATTAATATAAGTAAACATTTAAAAACTTTTTAAGAATTTTTTTTCTATTTTGTGGATTCTTATTTACTTAAGTTTTAATTCTTCAGATGAAAGCAGATTAATCAAGTCTCTCCCCATTCTAATCTATCCCAACTCAACTATCAAATTTATGTATCTAAATAGCTGACTATGCAATCCTTTTAATCAATCAACTTCAATGTATCTTACTGCTTACAAGATCAAATGTAAAATACTGTTTGGCATTCAAAGCTCTTCACAACCTGGTCCCTATTTATCTTTCCAGTCTTAGATTTACTCATCTCTTATATACTCTGGAATCTAATAACATTAAGCACAATTCCATATTTTAACTCCATGCATTTTCACCAGCTGTCCCCTGGAACATTGTCCTTTCATAATTGTTTACATATTGTCTCCTCCATTAATTGTGAGTCTCTTTAGAGCAGAGACTGTCTTCTGTATCCCCAACACTTAGCATGGGGCCTAGCACCTAGTAGGAGCTTAATGAAGGCACGTTAGCTGATAGAATGACGATCAAGAATGTAGTAAAATAGGATCAAAGGTCGAAAAAATAAGGCAAGAATTAAAAAGAATGATCAATCCAAATGCAACAAAGAAATGATAACAGTTACTTTTTATGGTGACAGAGAACTAAAAATATTGCATACTAATTAGTCATGGAATAGCTAAACAAATTATATGACACTGAAATGATGAATCTCTAAAAATTCATGGGAAGACATAAATATACCTGTATGATCTTGAACAATTCACTTAACGTCCCCAGGCCTCAGTTTCCTAATATGTAAAATAAGGAGATCAAATGACTTCTAAGGTTTCTTCTTATTCTAAAACTATGATCATATGATAAAGAGTGAAATAAGAGAACAGAATCAGAAAAACAATATGTAGAACTACAATAGTGCAAATATAAGAGAAAAAGAAAGGAGGAAAGGAGGGAGGAAGAAAAGGAACAAAAGAAGGGAGGAAGGGAGAAAAGGAAAGAAGGAAGGGAGAGAGGGAGGAATAATCTGTAATTATGATCTAATTTGATCCTGCAAAAAAGTAGAGAAATCATACCTCCCTCCCTTCACTATAGATGGGAAATAAGGGTATGGAATATTTTATACATACTCAGAAATGATCAATGTATTTAGTTGTTTTCCCGAACTATTTTTTTTTAATCAAAAAAAAAAAAATCCTTGCTATTAAGAAATGGAAGTTATAGGAATATTCAAGAATGAACTTGAAATAAAACATAATAAGATTTGAAAAACAAAACATTTCACATAAACATTTTTATTTTTAAAAAGTTTTAAAACTTCAATACAACTAGCTCTAAATTTGATACATTCTCAATTTTTAGCAAGCCCAATAGTTACAATAATGGATAGAAACCAAGACTCTAGGCTCAGGACTCTAGGTAATCCCCTAAAATCAAGATTCATGGAAGGAGTTTCCTCATCTAGGAGTTCCTTATACCTATGAAATTATAGATGCAATCCCTATTCCTATCCCTACTGGTAAACTCCATTCTCGGTATGCAAAAAAGAGCAAAACAGAAGGATTCCATCACTTGATATTCCTGAAAATATATAGAATTATTGTTCTATTAATCTTATCAGTTTACCTTTGCAACCCCATACTAAGTAACAGGAAGATAAAAAATTCTTTGCTCCTTTTAAAATTTAATGGATTTTTTAAATTTATGAAGCATTATTGGTCCAGTCAAGCTCTAAGGAAAATTTGCAACCTTTATCTTGATAACTTTATTCAGTTGAAGATTATTTGTTGGGCTAGATGAATGATCAAAGATTAGGCAAAGAACAACTGACATCTATGCCATGTCAAGAGAGCTAAAACAAAGTTCTTAACATTGATGGAATTCCTAGGGAAGTTTTACAGGAAGACCAGTAGGAAAAGGCAAAGATGGGTTATAATGTACAGCACTGTATCAAACTCAAATAGAAACAGGGACCATTAAACCATAGATCCCTGCAGGCCACACACTGACTTACAAAACTATATTACATTACACATGTTTTACTATATTTTTATTGATTTTGTAAAATATTTTCCAATTACATTTTAATGTGATTCAGCAACATGAGGGAGTTTTGCAACATGGGACTATATGTTTTTACACCTCTGATCTACACTACTGGACACAATATATATCAATGAGATCACAGACACATAAAAATAAAGCCTTCAAATATACACTGATAAACATCAACTAAAATCTACTATTAATATCTAGCATTTAGCAGAACCAGGAGATCATTGTACATAGCAACAGCAATATTATACTATGATTAATTCTGATAGACGTGACTCTTTCCAACAATGAGATGATTGAGGCCAGTTCTAATGATCTTTAGATGAAGAGAGTCATCTACACCAGAGAGAAGACTGTGAGAATTGAGTGTGGATCACAATATAGCATTCTCACTGTTTGTTGTTGTTTGTTTACACTTTGTTTTCTTACTCATTTTCTTTCCTTTTTGATGATTTTTCTCATACAGCAAGATAAATTTATAAATATGTTTATACATATTGGATTTAACATATATTTTAACATGTATTAACATATATTGGATTGTTTGCTATCTAGGGGAAGGGGTGGGGGGAAGCAGGGGAAAATATGGAACACAAGGCTATTCAAGAGTCAATGTTGAAAAATTATCCTTCCATATGTTTTGAAAATAAAAAGCTTTAATAAATATATATATGTGTAGCATTTATGTAGCACTTTAAAGTTTGTAAAGCACTTTTCAGATGTTCATTCATTTGTTCTTCACAACAACCCAGTGAAGTAAACACAATTATTATTATCCTCATTTTCTAGATAAGGTAACTGAGGTCAAAGAGGTTAAAAATTACTTGCCTTAGTTCATATGACTAGAGAGTGTCTGAGGCAGGATCCAAATTCTGGTTTTCTTAATACCTAGAGTCCTGTGATTTAACTATTGTTCCAACCAGATGCATTTTAAATCATTAAAAAGTAAAATAAACCAACTTAAACCTTAACATTCACCACATTTTTTTAAAAAGAATTTGAGAAGGTTCATTTAAAGAATTAAATGCTGACTGAAAAGAAATAAGGAGAAAAATTCACATTAAAAAAATAAAATAAAAAATTAAATTTCAAACAAAAACAGAAAAATACTACCAAATCAAAAAAACTTAATGAAAATGCTAGGAATTTGGTTCCATATGGAACCAACAAGATAACAAAACAAAAAATTCACACACACACACACACACACACACAATTATGGACACATAGTAGAGTAACTGCCAACATAAAGGCATAGAAAAATAGTTTTACCAAATAATCTTATAGAAATGAAAGTTGGAGTCTAGTTAAAAGGAAAAAATATAAAATTGGAAGCAACCTGTCTCCTTTTTTTATAGATAAAGCTATATAGATAGTATATAGATAGATAGATACTTATATATAGATTTTTTTTTTTTGGCTGAGGCAATTGGGGTTAAGTGACTTGATCAGGGTCACACAGGTAGGAAGCATTAAGTGTCTGAGGTCACATTTGAACTCAGATCCTCCTGACTTCAGGGATAGTGCTCTCTCCACTACGCCACCTAGCTGCCCCTATGGATATATTTTTGACAGAGGCAAGGGAAAGCACAATAAAACTACTCCTTAAAACTATGCAGGGCCAATCTGAAAATGAAAGTAGGACTACAGATAAGTTTTTTTTTAAAGAAATGCATTAGTATTGCTTTGTATAACTGTATTAATTCCATCAAATCTGATAAAAGCAATACTTTATCATTTAACATAAAAACTTTTAAAAATGAGAACTATTTGCTATTAGACCATGATTGAAAATATCTGAGGAAGACTAAAAATATTTCTTCCTTTTAAACATGTTAACCAGGTTATCTTGTTCATACTATTACTTTGTGAATTTTCTTTATAAATAATTCAATGAGGGAGGGGATGAAGCCAAGATGGCGGAGTACAAACATGACTCTCTGTGAGCTCCTCTGATCTTCCCTCAAACCAAGAACAGATTAAGACTCTGAACTGGTTCTGAAGTGAAAGCTCCCTCAAATACTTGGAGTATAACACATTTCCATCAAAAATTACCTTGGAAGAACTCCGGAGCAGGTCTGTTTCGGACGGGCAGCGGATTGGGCCAATTGCCGCAGTCAGGCGGCAGCTCACAGCTGGGGCAGGAGACCGGGATTGGGATGCCTGGTGGATTCTAAACACCTGGGAAGTTCCTGGGAGATGCTTGGGCCACTTTGCTCTGCTTGCAGGCAGGTGCTTTGGCAGATCTGCCTTTGGTAAAAGGTGGATTAAGAACAACTGAGACCAGCCCCACTATGTCAACTATGCGAACTGCCCCAGGGCAAATTGAAATAGCTGCAGGTCCCCTGCTTTAAACAGACCTCAAGCTCTAAAAAACGAGTAAGAAACAGAAGAGAACTCTCACCATAGATAGCTTTTATGGAGAGAAAGAAGGGCAGACCTCAGATTGTGAGATTCCTAAAGGGAAAGCAACGCCAGAGGAAGCCACAAAGGGAGGCATGAGCTGGTCCCCATTTCAAAAGGCTTTCCTGGAAGACTGCATAAAGAATCTCAAAAGAGTTAGAAGAAAAATAGGGACATGAATTGAGATCAGTGCAAGAAGGATATAATGCCCTATAAAAGAGATATTCAAAAGACACCAATTCACTGAAAAATAAAATTGGTAAAATGGAAAAAGACAACAACTCACTGAAAAACAAAAATGGTGAAATGAAAAAAGACAACTCACTGAAAAACAAAATTGGTAAAATGGAAAAAGAATGCAATGAACAAAAAAATTCAATTGGCCAGTTACAAAAGGAGCTAAAAAAATGTAACTGAAGAAAATAAATACCTTAAAAATTAAAATTGAACAATAGAAGTGAATGACTCAATAAGACTTCAGGAATCAGTCAAACAAAAACAAAAACAAAAAAAATGACAATATAGAAGAAAATATGAAATATCTCCTAGGAAAAACAACTGACTTGGAAAACAGATCTAGGACAGACAATCTAAGGATCATTGGACTCCCTGAAAGCTATGATAAAAAAAAGAACGTAGATGCTATCTTCCAGGAAATCATGAAAGAAAACTACCCTGATATTTTAGAATCAGAAGGCAAAATCACCATCGAAAGAAGTCACCGATCTCCTCCTGAAAGAGACCCCAAAATTAAAACCCCAAGGAATATCGTGGCCAAATTTCAGGACTATCACACCAAGGAAAAGATATTGCAAGCAGCTAGAAAGAAACAATTCAAATACCAAGGATCTATAATTAGAATCACACAAGATCTGTCAGCTTCCACATTAAAGAAATGAAGAGCCTAGAATCAGATATTCCGACAGGCAAAGGAACTTGGATTACAGACAAGAATAAGTTATCCAGCTAGAATGAGTATTATCTTCCAGGGAAGAAGATGGTCATTCAATGATACAGGAGAATTTCACCCATTTCTAATGAAAAGACCAGATCTGAACAAAAAATTTGACCTCCCAAACACAGAACTCAAGAAAAACATAAAAAGGTAAAAAAGAAAGAACTCTTGAGAAATATATTTCTACAATGGGTATACTCAAAGAATAAGGGTATAATTTGATTTTACTTTGATAATAATGGAAAAGAAATTAGAGGTGGAAGGGCTATCACACTGGAAAAAGAGGGGAAAGGAGGTAAAATAAAGTTTAAAAAAAGGGGGTAAAAATAAGGTAAAATCTCATGAAGAGGCATAGAAAATCAAATATAATTGACGGAAAGAAGGGAGGGCAATAAGCATTTTGTGAATCTTACTCTCATGAGATTGGGCTCTAAAAGAGTATATCAGACACATTTGGTTTCACAGAAAAACTTGTCCCTCCTTATGGCGAAATAGGAGGGAAAGGAGGAAAAGAAAGAGATAGACTAATAGAAGGGAAAATAGAAGAATTAGAGGAAAGGTGTAAAAAAGAGGAAGGGGTTCTAAAGGGGGGAGGACTGTTAAAGGGAGTGGTCATCAAAAACAAAATACTGGGGAGGGAGGAAGGGAGAAAGGGGAAAGGGAAGAGAAAAACATAACTTTGGGTAAATAATATAGCAGGAAATACAGATTTAGTTTTTTTTAACTGTGAATGTGAATGGGATGAACTCTTTCATAAAACGGAAGCAGATAGCAGACTGGATTAAAAGCCAGAATCCTACAATATGTTGTTTACAAGAAACAGATCTAAAACATAGAGATACATACAGAGTGAAGGTAAAGGGCTGGAGCAGAATCTTTTATGCTTCAGGTGAACAACAAAAAAAAAAAAAGCAGGGGTAGCAATCTTTATCTCAGATCAAGTAAAAGTAAAAATAGATCTAATTAAGAGAGATAAGGAAGGAAACTATATTTTACTACAGGGTGTCATAGATAATGAAGTGGTATTAATATTAAACATATATGCACCAAGTGGTATAGCCTCCAAATTCCTAGAGGAGAAACTAACAGAGATGCAAAAAGAAATAGACAGCAAAACTATACTAGTGGGGGATCTCAACCTTGCTATCTCAGAATTAGATAAATCAAACCACAAAATAAATAAGAAAGAAGTTAGGAGGTAAACAAAATGTTAGGAAAGATAGGTATGATAGATCTTTGGAGAAAACTGATTGGCGATAGAAGGGAGTTTACTTTTTTCTCAGGGGTTCATGGAACTTATACAAAAATTGATCATGTGTTAGGGCCTAAAAACCTCAAAATCAAATGCAGAAAGGCAGAAATAGTAGATGCATCCTTTTCAGATCATGATGCAACAAAAATCACATGTAATATAAGGCCAGGAGAAAATAGACCAAAAGATAACTGGAAATTAAATAATCTAATTTTAAAGAATGAATGGGTGAAAGAGCAAATCATAAACACAATCAATAATTTCATCCAGGAGAATGACAATAATGAGACAACACACCAAAATTTGTGGGATATGGCCAAAGTGGTTATAAGGAATAATTTTATATCTCTAGATGCTTACTTGTATAAAATAGAGAAAGAGAAGATCAATGAATTGGCCTTACTATTTAAAAAAAAAAAACTAGAAAAAGAACAAATTAAAAAACCTCAATTAAACACCAAATTGGAAATTCTGAAAATAAAAGGGGAGATTAATAAAATTGAAAATAAGTAAACTATTGAATTAATAAATAAAACTAAGAGTTGGTTTTATGAAAAAAAACCAACAAAATAGATAAGCCTTTATTTAATTTGATTAGCAAAAGGAAAGAGGAAAATCAAATTGTTAGTCTCAAAAATGATAAGTGAGAACTTTCCTCCAATGAAGAGGAAATTAGAGTAATAATTAGTAGTTACTTTGCCCAACTTTATGCCAATAAATTTGATAATCTAAATGAAATGGAGGAATATCTACAAAAATATAGATTGCCCAGATTCACAGGAGAAGAAATAAATTATTTAAATAGCCTCATTTTAGAAAAAGAAATAGAAGAAGCTATTAATCAACTCCCTAAGAAAAAATCTCCAGGGCCAGATGGATTTACATGTGAATTCTATCAAACATTCAAATTACAATTAATTCCAATACTATATGAACTATTTGAAAAAATAGGGAAAGAAGGTGTATGGCCTCATGTTCCTATAGGAAGTTCACAGATTTGGATATGTAAAAAGATGCATACTCTGGTCAAATGTTGCAAAACTATAAAGAATAAACATGGACCCAAGGAAACAAATAAAATAAGAGAAAAAAGATTCTTCTTTGATAAATTTTATTTCTGTTGCCTTTAAATATTATCTATCTCCCAAACCCATCATTTTTATTTTATTTTTTTTTATTTGCAAAACATATGTCTGGGTAATTCTTCAACATTAACCCTTACAAAGCTTCCCCACCCCTCGCCTAGATGGCAGGATATCCACTACATGTTAATTATGATAAAATACTACAAATTGATTATATGTATACATATTTCCACACTTATCATTGTTGTGCAAGAAAAATCGTATCTAAAAGAAAGAAATATCAGATAAAGGAAACACAATGTAAGCAAACATCAATTGAGAGTATGAAAATGTTATGTTGTGGTCCACATTTCACATCCCTCTCTCTGGGTGTATATGGCTTTCTTCACTGAACAATTGGAAGTGGTTTGAAACATTTCATTGTTGAAGAGAACCATGTCCATCAGAATTGATCGTCATATAGTCTTGTTGTTGCCATGTATAATGATCTCCTGGTTCTGCTCATTTCACCCAGCATCAGTTCATGCAAGTCTCTCCAGGCCTCTCTGAAATCATCCTGCTGGTCGTTTCTTACAGAACAATAATATTCCATAATATTCATATACCATAATTTATTCAGCCATTCTCCAATTGATGGGCATCCATTCATTTTCCAGTTTCTAGCCACTACAAAAAGGGCTGCCACAAACATTCTTGCACATGTGGGGCCCTTTCCTTCCTTTATGATTTCTTTGGGATATAAGCCCAATAGAAATGCTGCTGGGTCAAAGGGTATACACAGTTTGATAACTTTTTGAGCATAGCTCCAAACTGATCTCCAGAATGGCTGGATCCGTTCACAGCTCCACCAACAATGCATCAGTGTCCCAGCCTTCCCACATCTCCTCCAACATTTGTCATTATCTTTTCCTGTCATTTTAGCCAATCTGACAGGTGTGTAGTGGTACCTCAGGGTTGTCTTAATTTGCATTTCTCTGATCAATAGTGATTTAGAGCACCTTTTCATATGACTACAAATAGTTTTAATTTCATCCTCTGAAAATTGTCTGTTCATATTCTTTGACCATTTATCGATTGGAGAATGGCTTGAATTTTTATAAATATGAGACAATTCCCTATATATTTTAGAGATGAGATCTTTATTAGAACCCTTAAATGTAAAGATGATTTGCCAATTTATTGCTTCCCTCCTAATCTTGACTGCATTGATTTTGTTTGTACAAAAACTTTTTAACTTAATATAGTCAAAGTTATCTATCTGGTGCAAAACCCATCTTTTTTGCTAAATTCTCTTTTTCCTGTTCAGGGGTTGAAAATAAGCACTGTCCATCTAGACAGCCAAAACTTAAAAATTCAATGTAATCCTGGGTACATCCCATTGTTGACACTTGTTATGGAAGTAGAATTGACATCTTTCTCATGTGTCTTCTAGACCTATTTTATATTCATGCCACTATTAGGGTTTTCTCCTGTATTCTTTACATTTACATAGCTTGCCAAATTTTTTTAACTGAAGGAGCTTCATGGTTCTTCCCTGCCTCCCCCCCAAAAAAAAATTTAAGGAGGAGGTAGTTTATACTTTTAAAGGAATGTCTCTCACAAAGGACAAAAGTAGTGGGGGAATGTCACTAAGGGAACAAAACATTTCTTGCAAAAAGGTAAAGGACAGGGAAGTTATATGGTACAGTATGTAGAGCACCAGCCCTAGAGTCAAAAGGACCTGATTTTAAATCTGGCCTCAGACACTTAATACTTACTAGTTGTGAGACATTGAGCAAGACACTTAACCCCAATTGCCTCACAAAAAATTTAAAAAAAAAAAATGGATAAAGAAGTTGGGCATATATGTATGGAGATGCTTCTTCTCTCTTCCCCTCTCCTTATGATAAAACATTATGGAGCCACTGAAATTAATTCCAATCACTTGTTCATGGGAAAAGGAGATATCTTTTCTCCTTTTTGTAATGGTCCTGGACACAACATTCTCCATTCTGTATCCCACCCTCTCTCTTCAGGAAGAATAAAAAATCCACAATGTGGAACAATTATTTCTGAATCAACAGAAGAAGAAAGAACTCTGACAATGCAATAACCTAATAAATGAGCAGTAGAGAATGCTAATTCACTATTGCAATGTTGCATAAATCAACACAAAAGGTTATGCCTGTGATTAATACTGAGAAATACCCACTCAAGAGTCTACTGACACATGACATACCCTCTAATGGTCCCAAATCCCTCACAATTGATGATGATTCTGCTCAATTAAATGAAGAGGAAATTTGGGGTGGAGGTGATTAGGAATAGAACCAAACTGTCTTCTGTATGGATCACACAGATTCTATCCAGAACTCCATCACTACTCTTTCCCAAGTCTGACAAAAGGGGCAGACATTGTTTGGTCCAGTCAGAGAAGAAAATAACTCTAGTCAAGGGAAAAACTGTGGCACAGGACAAGTATGAATGGCTGCACCAGGTAGGAAAGGTGAGAGAAACCCAGCTGAGTCCAGTCTTGACCCTTCAAAGCTACTAAAGAAAGAGAGGGAGAAATGAAAGATAGATAGGGGGAGAGGGGAAAGGGGAGAGGGGAAAGAAAGGAAGCGAGAAAGAGGGGAAAAGGGAAGAGAAGGAGGAAAAAAGATGGGAAGAGTTGGTATAGGAGGGCTGTGTAAAGATGATTACATTAAGGCATTATACTGAATTGTATAGCCATTCTAAAAAGCAATTTGAAACTATACAAAGAAAATGACTAAAATGTTCACAGATTTTGAATCATCATGCCCCATCTAAGCATATACAACGACCCTGGAGGAGAAAGTGAGGCTGAATTTTGCACAACCCTCCCTCACTAATACCCAATTCACTTACATGTCAATGACATCACTTCCCTGATGTCATGGTTGTCTTTGAGAATGGACAAACAATAAACATATATAGCAAGGAAATTAAAAAAAAAAAAAAAGCTCAAAACACAGTTAAATAATCAAGACAGCAATTTTCCTGGTTGCAAAGAACTGGAAAAATAAAAAGTCACTCACTGATTAGAAAAGGATTAAAGAAGCATGATAATGAAATATTAATGTGCTATAACAAACAACAAAATAAATACAAAGATGGAAAGACTTACATGAACTGATACAAAGTAAAAAAAAAAAAGATCCAAGAAAACAATATATACAATGACTGCAACAATGTAATTTAGAAAGAACCCTAAAACAACTGAAACTAAATCTTTCAGCCTCACAGAGAATAATCTTAGCCCCAAAGAAGAAACATGAGAAGACACCTGCTGCTCTTTCTTCTTTCCAAAGATGGTGTCCATGGGAATGTAGTATTGTGTCAAAAATCAATTTGTTTTCATGTGTTAATTGGGTTTGATCATTTGATTCCATCCTAAACTTTTTTTTTTTTTTTTTTTTGCTTTTTGCTGAGGCAATTGGGGTTAAGTAACTTGCCCAGGGTCACACAGCTAGGGAATGTTAAGTGTCTGAGACCAGATTTGAACTCAGGTTCTCCTGACTTCAGGGCTGATGCTCTATCCACTGTACCACCTAGCTGCCCCCCATCCTAAACTTAAAGTCAATCAGTTCAGCATTAGACTTCTGTCAGTTCTCAAATTTATTTCTTCCTTGTCAGAATGTAGCTCAAAACTGGCCTGATCCCAATCTAAAATATCCCCCATCATCCACAGTAAA
The DNA here is from genome assembly GCA_023553655.1 of Myrmecobius fasciatus. NCBI lineage: Eukaryota > Metazoa > Chordata > Mammalia > Dasyuromorphia > Myrmecobiidae > Myrmecobius > Myrmecobius fasciatus. The sequence goes on from JAJPUD010001381.1 coordinate 158,587, forward strand.
TTAGTAAGAAAGATAATCGATATGTTATGGTTACTTGTTAAAATGTAAAAGTTTTTCACTTGATTAGCTGGTTAGCTAACCAAATAAGTAACCATGTGTCTGATGGTTTTAAATAGCAGGAGAAATAAGAACAGTGAATCAATCCAGTGGTAAAGTCTAGGTTTAGAAGTTAAGTATTCTACTTCCAGAGTTGGACCCAAATCCCTGAGAAAGAATTTCTCTTTCCTCTCCCTATATTTCCAATGACAATATCATTGGAGAGATTGTTCAAGCAGGATACAGCTGATTGAGAGTGAAGTGACAGCTTAAAAAAAAAAAACAACAAAAAACCTGAATATAAAGTTTCTAAGGATGTACTTAATTTCAAGGAGCATGACTGACAATGTTAGTTTTAAAATCAACAAAGGACTTCCAAATCATGAAATCTCAGAAACATAGTATCATTTTTTATCAACCATAAATCCTATAAGAGTAGCTCCCTAATATTACATTGTATATCTGAGCTCACTCCCCATGAAACTATCTAGATTTATGGAAAGTTATACCTCAGGGATATGAGGTAATGCTTTTGTGTTTTTTACTTAGAACATTTTAATAAATACCTCTGGTAAAAATTATTCAGACTACAGTCTGATACTTAGTGAGAAAGATATCAGTGAGGTTTGGTTTGAGATTAACAGCTTCTAGTACTTCAGAGTCACACCCATAACCCTGAGTAGTAGTCAACCAACCTCTGGAGACCCCAAACTACAAGTCTTGAGTATAAATCAGAAGAGTAACCCCAAACAGATACAAAAATAAATATTTTAAAATTTAATCAACAAACAACATCTTTATTTTAGAGATTATTTTCTATGAAATTTAATCTTTACAATTACATCTTGGTAAATATTAGTTATTTACCAAAGAACTGTCATTTACTTTCCAAATTTTAAACTATAATTAAGACTTGTTAAAGGAAATTTTTTTTCTGCTATAGGAGAAGCTATAAAAACAAATGGAATCAAAACTTTGTACAAATAAAACATCACAAATCATTGAAAAAATCTTAACTTTCTTCTTAACAACAACAACAAAACAAAAACCAGTAAAGCCTAAAAGTTTTCTTCTTTACTTTTTTGGATTGCAAAAAATGGAAGTGTATTTTCTATTGTATTCAGAATTCCAGTATACAATTTTGTGTCAAAAATGATTTTATTTTGACATTGAAAAACAGAAAAAATATAAATGTCATTATCAAACATCTTAACAAAAGAATAAATAATGATTTGCAATAACATACTTAATCCTACAACACATGAAAGAATGAAAATTGTAATTTCTTTATCTTAGCATAGTACATTATTCCTTCATTGGCACTTTCACATAAGCACACATTTTCATAGAAATAGAATAAATGGTTTTAAAACTAAACAGATAAAAATGGTTTTTATGACTCTGGTCACTCAATTTCTCTAGCTGTCAGAGAAAGTACTGTGATTATGTTATTGAAATAATAGAATTCAAAATATTTTCTAAAAAATTTACATAGATTGTGCTTATTTATGACTTTTTAAAAAATAAACAGCAAAAGTATTTAAAATTATCATTAAACTTATGCTCTTTATTTTCTAGAGAGTAAATGGTAGCAGCTTTCATTTACTGAATAATTTCTTAGGGTCTCAGCTTCTCAATCTAAAAAATGAGAAAGATGGGGAAAAGATATTCTGTCCAGCTCTCCCTGCAGCTCTAAACCTATGGTATTATAAATCAGAAAGACAGAAAAGATTGGATGAACTTGACTAAACCAGTAACAAGACAGTGAGATACCTTAACTTTTATCTTAAAATGAATTTCAACATTTGATCATAATTAGCTTATGATAACAATTTGATACAAATGGGCACTGTTATCTGGCATGATGTACACAGTTGAGAAAACTTTAGTGCTGAAATTTGTTAAAAGCCATGTGTTCAGGTTACCAGAGATGGTCTAAAAAACATTCTTCAAAAATCCTATCAGCTTCACAGCACCAATTTCTTTTAGTTTTCTAACTTTAAAAATCTTGCTTATGGATGCCACTAGGAAATAAACACAGGACCTAATGAAGCAATATGATTTCATCATTCTGATTTAGTTCTTATCAAATATTTACATATATTACTAAAGCAAGAGCAAGCAGACAAGTTGGTATAATGGAGAGTTCAGGGCTTGGGAGTCAGGAAGACCTGAGTTCCAATCCTTCCTCAAACATTGATACTAGCTGGATGACACTGGGCCAGTCATTTAAATAAGAATCTCTCTGCCTCAGTTTCTTCAGCTATTAAAAAAAAAGATAATAGCACCTACCTCACAGACTGCAATGAGGATAAAATGAAGAATTTGTAAAAAATTTTACAAACAGAACACTCTGCAACTAATTGTTAGATTTCATATACTTGTGTGTAATATATATACATATATATATACATAAATTTTTTTAATGAGACTGCATTCAGCTTGCAAAATAGAAGTTAATTTGAATCTGTTTACATTGCTAGAATATTTATTAGACTGGAAACTGAGTGGAAGTCCATCAATTGGAGAATGGCTGAATAAGTTATGGCATATGAATGTTATGGAATATTATTGTTCTATAAGAAACAATCAGCAGGATGATTTCAGAAAAGCCTGGAGATAGTTACATGAACTGATGCTAGATGAAATGAGCAGAATTAGGAGAACATTATACACAGCAACAAGAAGATTATATAATGATCAATTTTGATGGACACGACTCTCATCCACAATGAGATGATTCAGGTCAGTTCCAATGATCTTATGATGAAGCAAGCCATCTGCATCCAGAGAGAGGATAGTGGGAACTGAATGTGGACCATAATATATTTTCACTCTTTTTGTTGTTGTTTGTTTGCATTTTGTTTCCTTTCTCAATTTTTTCCTTTTTGATGAGATTTTTCTTGAGCAGCATGATATTTGTGGAAATATATATAGAAGAATTGCACATGTTTAATATATATTGGATCACTTGCTGTCAAGAGGAAGGGATGGGGTTAAGGGAGGGAAAAAATTAGAATACCAGGTTTTATAAGGGTGAATGTTGAAAATTATCTATGTATATATTTTGAAAATATAGTAAAAAAAAAATGCAATTGCTAGCTAGTAGTAGTAGAAATAGTATGTATTAGAAGTTTAATTTCCAAAAATCTTTTGGCTGAGATAATAAAGGGCTATAAGTAATGGCATTAAAATAGCATATCTAATTCAAATTTACAAATTTGCCAGAAAGGAGAGAGCCATCTGCATCTACAGAGAAGACTGTAGGAACTGAATGTGGATCACATTATTTTCACCTTTTTACTTTAAAAAAATTTTTTATTATTGTTGTTCACTTGGTTGTTTTTTTTCTCTCATTCTTCTCCCCTTTTTGATCTGATTTTTCTTGTGCAGCATGATAAATGTGGAAATGTGTTTAGAAGAATTGTACCTGTTTAACCTATGTTGGATTACTTGATGTCTAGAGGAAGGGAAAGATGGGCAGGTAGGGAGAAAAATTTCAAATACAAGGTTTTGCAGGGGTGAATGCTGAAAACTATCTGCATGTATTTAAAAAAAAAAGCCTTTTTTTTTTTTAAATGAATCTGCCATCAAAACTTTAAATTAGTTAAGAGGCTTGAGTTCATTTTTTTAAATCCTGAATTTAAAATTTGGTAACAAATGAGAAAGCCAAAAGGAATCAAAATATTAAAAAACAAACAATGAAATTTCTTCCTTCTTCCCCTCCTGCTCCTCAAGGCAATCAATCTGATATAGGTTATACATGTGCAATCACGGAAACATATTTCTCCACATTAATCATATTATAAAAGAAAAAGAACCACCAAAAAAAGCCATGGAAAACAAAAAATAAAAATAGTATGTTTCCATCCTAATCTTAGTTTCAAATGGCATTCTAGACCATGAAAATTTTTGTATACTCATTACATAAATATTTTAAAGAACTGGCCAATATACAGATACAGTATGCAAAAGTAGTTTATACTTATAACCCTTTACAATTACATAATATTTTCTCAGCTCATTTACAAAATAGAAATCAATAACAAAATAGAATCAATAACATTAGTCCTATTTTACAGATAAGGACACCGAGGCTTGGGGTCATTTAATACTTTGCCCAAAATCATAGTATTCAGTAGGGAATCAGAAGTTAAGCCATTTTAATGTTCTTTTTATTACACCAGGGAAAAAACACTCACCCTACTCTACCCCACTCCCTTTCCCCTCAATCTCATTCCTGTACTATATGAGTCATTAAAGATTTTCTTCATTTAGAAGTGATAAAACTGTTAGCCTGAAGTAAGAAGATAATGGTTATAACTAAAAATATAAAGTCATATCTGTATCTCCTTCAAAACTTCATAATCACATTAAAAAAAATACAAGACAATAAAAACACAATCTATGATGTCCTAATAGAAAGGTAATCACTTCTCAGTCAGGGGGAAAAAAAAACCATCATTGCCATTCTGTCCTCTCTTCTCACTTCCCAACCCTTTGCAAACTTGTTCCTGCCCTTGTGTTTATTCCAACATTACTACAACCTTTTTTTTTCCCATCCTTATTCTTATCCTCTGAGCAGTATCTGACACCATTGATAATCCTATATTCCTTCATCTCTTCTTATTTGTTGGATAACTTCTCCCTTGCTTTATTATCACTTGTATCCTGTCATCAAAATGGATGCATCTGGGTCCTCTTTTCTCCTCTCTACACTCTTTTTCCTCCACTCCCCTCCCTGCCCCCCTTTTTGGTCAGGAAGTAGTTTAGGATCAGTAAAAGTGCAAATAATTTGCCAAATGTAATCTCGACCATGTTGCTCCTCATATTCTGATACAAAATCTCCCCACATTACTAAACTCTGCCCACCTTTTGATGAAGTGATATTCCTACTAGTCTTATACCTCAAAGAAATTAAAAACAGAGGAAAAGGACAAAAATATTTAATAGCAACTTTTTGTCATAACAAAGGCCTGGAAACAAAGTAAGTAGCCATCATTTGGGGAATAGTAAGAAAAATCTTGCTACATGAATAATGGAATATCATTGAGAATAATAAACTAATAAAAGGAATAATTTCAGATGAACTGGGAAGACATATAAAGGAATGCAGAATGAAGTGAGCATAACCAGAGAAAAATTCATAGAATAACATTATTAAAAAAAAAAAACAACTTAAAAAGATCTAAAGAGATAAACAGTGATGTGATATAAGAAATTTAGAGAAGCATGAGAAAATGGATACGGTAAGCGCTTATGGAACAAGAGATAAGAATTGATTACGGTAAGTAAAATAATTTTGATTACATGAAATTTAAGAGGTTTTACATAAACAAAATTAATGCACCCAAAATTAGAAGAAAAACAGAAACCCTATTTTAAAAATTGCAGCAAATTCTTCTGATAAAAACCTCATTTCTCAAATATCTAGGAAACTGAGCCAAATTTCTAAAACATAACCATTTTCCAATTGATATAAAGTCAAAGGATATAAACAGTTTTCAGGAGAAGAAATCAAAGCTATCTATAGTCAAATGAAAAAATACTCTAAATCATGATTAGAGAAATGAAAATTAAAACAACTCTGAAGTATCACCTCACACCTATCAAATTGACTAACATGAGAGAAAAGGAAATAGCATGCTAGAGAAGGTATGGAACAATTTGGGACACAGATGCTTTATTTGATGGAGTTATAAACCATTCTGGAGAACAATTTGGAATCATATCCAAAGGGCTATAAAATTGTGCATGCCTTTGACCCAGCAATACTAAGTCTATATCCCTAAGAGATAAAAGAAAAAGGAAAAAGATCTAGTTGTACAAAAATGTTTATAACTTTTTTTTTGGGGGGGGAGGGTAGTAGTGGAGGTGGTGGTAGCAAAGTAGAAATCAAAGGGATATTCATCAACTGGGAAATGACTAATAGCATATGATTGTGATGGAATGTTGTTGTTCAGTTGTTTCAGTCATATTCGATTCTTTGTGACCCCCATTTGTGGTCTTCTTGGCAAAGATACTGGAATAGTGTGCTTATTTTACAAATAAGGAAACGCAGGAAAACCGGGTAAGTGACTTGTCCAAGGTGACACAGATAGTGTCAAAGGCCAGAATCTGAATCAGGTTTTTCTAATTCCAAGTCCTGCAGTTTATTTATTTCCCCACTTAGCTGCCCTTCTGATGGAATTGTGCTGTAAGAAATAACAACCAGGATGTCCTCCAAAGAATTTTATGGAATCATGCTAAATGAAATAAGCAGAACCAGAACATCATTATACACAGTAATAGCAACATTGTAAGGTTGATCAACTGTGAGACTTAGGATCCAATATGAAAAATGCCATCTACCTCCAGAGAGAGAACTGATGAACTCTGAATGAAGATTGAAAAATAACGTTTTATAGTTTGTTATTATTTTATTTTTAGTTTTCTTTTGTAACAAGGCTAAAATGGAAATACATTTTACATATGTTTTTATATGAGTTTTGCCTTGCCTTCTCAAGGAAGGGAAAGGTGCTGAAGGAAGAGAATTTGGAACCCCCAATTTAAAAAAAATAATTGTTTAGAAAATGCTTCACATGTAATTAAAAATTTTTAATGAATTAAATTTTTTTGAAGATTTAAAGAACTCTGAACAATGCAATGATCAACCACAAATAGCAAAGGTCTGATGATGAAACATGTCACCTGACTAGATAGAAAGATAATGAATCAAGATGCAGAAAGCAACACATAATTCTGAACATGGCCTGATAGCAAGGGTTGTTTGTTTTTTTTTGTTTGTTTGTTTGTTTTTTTCTTTCTTCCTTCCAATTGGGAAGATGGAAGAACTATTGTTAGGGTCCAACAAAATGAAAAGAAAAATAGAAAAACTTCTTATCATTTCTGTTTTTAAAAGGTATAGTACCAAACAGGATACAGACTAGTAAAATAATTTTAGCGATGACATGTTGAATTTATTCTCTCTTTAAAGAGAAAAGCAAGCTGTTCAGAATACAGATTTGGAGCTTCATGTATTTTGTGTTGGCTAAATTCAGAATAAGATAAAAAGAAAACTATTTCAATTCTCTACCACTGGAAAATGGTTCTTTGAATTTATAAATCTTTATCAGTTATCAATGTAACTTTGATATCAGGCCTTTATCAGAAGTTACTTGCTGCTAAGACTCTTTTCTCTAAAATCAACTGCTTCTCTTCTAGTTTTATGTATTGCAAATTATCTATCTTTGTACAATCATTTCTTTTTTCAATTACATATAAAAATAGTTCTCAACATTCATTTTTCTAAGATTTTAACAAATCTTAGAAAATTTCCAAAATTTTTTCTCTTTCTCTACATATTCTCTCCCTTCCCCCAAGACAGCAAGCAATTTGATAGAAGCTACACATGTATAATCATTTTAAACATATTCCATCTTAGTCATGTTGCAAAACAAAAATCAGAAAAAAGGGAAAAAATACAAAAAAGAAAAAAAGATAAAAATAGTATGCTTTGATCTGCATTCAGTCTCCATAATTCTTTCTCTACATGTATATGGTATTTTCCATCCCAAATCTATTAGAACTGTCTTGGATCACTATATTTCTGAGAATAGCTAAGTCTATGACAGCTGATTACACAATCTTGATGTTACTATGTACAATGGTCTCCTGCTTCTGCTCACTTCACTCAGCATCAGTTCCCACATAAGTCTTTTGGGTTTTTCTGAAATCAGCCTGTTCATCAATATTACTATTGATAATATTGAACAATAATATTCCAACACATTCATATATCAATTTATTCAGCCAATGCCCAATTGATGGGCATCCACTCAATTTCCAATTTCTTGTCACTACAAAAAGAGCTGCTATAAATGTTTTTGCCCATGTAGATCCTTTTTCCTCTTTCATGATCTCTTTGGGATGCAAACCCATGCATGATCACTTCTAACAGCTTTTAATAATAATTACTAATTCTTTTCCTAATCACTGCTGTATAAGGAATTTAGTAGCTCAATAAAATTCAACACATATACACACCACAAAATATAATTACTTTATCATAAAAAAAATCTATTGGCAGTTTTTTATGTTACTTGTGAAATTGTGAAAGAGTTTTAGCTTTTATTTCCAGTCTGTCTAGTCCCAAAACAGAAAACTAAGGACATAGTTGGCATGAATAGCAACTAAGGCCATTTTGGTAACAATATCTCACCTTTTTCTTCTTTACTTGCTTCTTATCCTATTCATTTTATTTTTCCTAGTCTTTCTTCTTCACACCCTCCTCACTGATATTAGTTAATTTTTTTTGCTGAGGCAATTGGGGTTAAGTGACTTGCCCAGGGTCACACAGCTGTTATGTGTCTGAGACCAGATTTGAACTCAGGTCCTCCTGACTTCAGGGCTGGTGCTGTATCCACTGCGCCACCTAGCTGCCCAATATTAGTTAATTTCCATGATGGCTAAGGAGACTGTAGACTCTACTTTGCCTCAGACAGCCATTATAAATTAAAAAAGACATTAAAGATACAATATATAGTCCTAGGCAATGCTTGATATCCAAGTCTCATTTTCTTCATATTTATGCATTAATCACAATTTTAAAAAATTCAAATTCAAGGGAATAAATCTTCCTTTAAAAACTGATACTAAACTTTCCTTAAAAGTTAACAAAAATGGCTATATAAAGGGGAGGCAGACCATCCAGATCTCACATATTTAATCCAACAAAAAACTGAAATCTGTAAACCCTTTAGGGACTATTTTGCCTTTTTGTATTCTCAATGTTTAGCATACTGCATGGTATTTGGTAGGTGCTTAATAAGCAAAATAAAAATGATCAGGAAATCCAATTTAAAAAAATTACATTGTGACTTCTTCCATCCTAGAACAGCACAAAAGATCAGCCAAAAGCCTTTACTAAGGAAAAATTTTGGAATAAATAGAAAATAGGAGTACAGATTAAATAGCAATAAAGAAAAAGCACATCAAGAGACAGAGTTCAGCCCCAATTTAGAAACCTAAAAATGGACATATGAGAAAATATCAAACAGTATTAAAAATTACTGGAAATCTAGATATTCACTCTTAATGATCTCATCAGTTCTTATGGATTCATTTTCCCTATGAAGACAATTCCCAGATTTGCCTTGCCATAACCTCTCATCCTCCAAACTCAAATCTTCACCTGCACATTGAACATTTCAAAATTAGTTTCTCATGGACATCTTAAACTCAGCATGTCCAAAACTAAATTCATTATCTTTCTCACCAAAAATTCCCATTTTCATAAACCCCTTTTTACTATGGAGAGTACAGCCATCCTCCCAATCACTAGGGCTCACAAGTTAAGTTTCATCATAGATTCCTATCTCTTATCCTTTATAATATCACTTTTTAAAATTTAGTTTTAATCTTTTACCTTTATAATATCATTTGTATAAGTTCCTTTTCCTCTTCTGACACTGGCACCATTATGGTGCAGAACCTCATTACCTCATATTTGTACTACTGGTTGGTCTCCTTACCTCAAGTTTCTCCCCGATCCAATTTATCCTCCATTCACTTGTCAAAGTGATCTTCATACAATTTCATTTCCCAAGACACCCTCTTACTCAATTAACTCCAATAGCTCCCTATTACCTCTAGGATTAATTTTTTTTAACCTGTTATTTGTTTTTTTTAATTCTCCATATCATGAATACTCCATAATTAAAATACTCCATCTCCCAATTACAGACATTTCATTTGTCCTACCTGCTGTAATTCTTTCCCTCCTCATCTCTATCTCCAAATTTCCCTAGCTTCTTTATGTCTACTACATTCCTGTATTCTACATGCAGCCTTTCCTAATCCCCCTTAGATTATTTCCAGTTTAATCTAAATATACCTTTTTAGTTGTTTGCATGTTCCCTTCCACCTCCCCCACCTCCATGCTCTAGCTCTCACCCTCATCCTGCATTAGACAGGAAGTTCCTAAAGGGCAGGACTATGTCCTAACTTTCTTTGAATCCTAACCTTACCAGATAGTAGGCACTTAATAATTGCTAGTAACTATAGCTGAAATCAATGACTCAAATAAAAATGAATTTTTTATGGCTTCATCCATAAAAGAAATGAAATTTAAGAAAATAAAATAAAAGCCCTGCAGTAAAGAATTAGGGAATAACTTAAAAGAAAGTGATTTGTGAATGTTCCCCCACCCTGAAAACTAAAACAGACCAACTAGAAATTAATGATCCCATCAATCATCTCCTAAAAGGAGACTCATAACATTTCAGGAATGTCCCAACCAAAATTCAGAACTCTGATGTCAAAGAAAAAATACTCCAAGAATCCAGAAAGAAGTAGTTCAAGTATCAAGATATAATAGGATTAGATAGATAGATATGGCAGCTACTACCATTAGCAAGATCTTGGAATACAGTATCCAAAAAAAAGCATAAAATTAGGCTTCCAATTGAGAATAAATTATCCTGAAAAACCGAATATAATGTTATGGGAGAACTTTATTGGAATTGAAGATTTTCAAAGATTTTTGATGAAAAGACCAAAGAACTATGAAATACATAAAACAGAATCCAGAGAATCTACTTAGGAAAATTTATTTGAGCAAAAAAAGAAGTTGTTTGATGATACAGAATTAATATTCAAGTAACAGGGAAGGAAACAAATATCTCTTCAAAATCTCAATGTTATTTTAACATGTCTAACATATTGGATTGCTTGCTATCTTTCCCTCATCTCTACCTCCAAATTTCCCTAGTTTCTTCAATTCTACTACATTCCTGCATTCTAAACTCCTATATTCCACATGCAGCCTTTCCTAATCCCCTTAGATTATTTCCAGTTTAATCTAAGGGGGGGAAGGAGGAGAAAATCCATAACAAAAGGCTATGCAAGGGTCAATGTTGTCAAATTATCCATGCATAAATTTTGAAAATAAAAAGCTTTAAAAATTTAAAAAAAAAAATCTCAATACATTCAAAAGGTACAGAAGGAGTAAAATAAAAAGAGAGGCTCGAGGATGTAGAGCAACCAAAACAAACTATAAAAATAACTGGCTTAAGAAGAAATATTAGGTGAATCTTATTAGAAAAGAATCACTTTAAAAACTATCTTCACATCATACTATTCAAAAACTACAAATCAGTCAGACAACTAAATAGCATTTGTAAAATCATTTCTCAGCAGAATAAGTAGATAATGATACTGTTCATTAAGACAGATAGCCTAACAATTTAGAAAGTTTTTCTCAACCACACATTGAAAAAAGAAATTCTTTGCATCTCCCATACCAATGAAACTTCAATAGTCATAGATGTTTCTCTGATCTTGTATATGTTTAGTTAATAACTATATTTAAGTCCCTAAAAATAAGAAATGGCTATTGCAGAAATATGCTTTGATTGATTTTATATGTATAGTGAGTATGGTATTTATTTTTAAATAGGTGAAAAAGGGGTGGAGAAAGGAAATGTGAAACTAAAAAAAAATTTTTTTAATTAAAAATAAGCAATAGTTACATTCAGAAAGAATTATTTTCAATGGCTCCATTAATTAGTATTTATTAAGTAACCACTTTGTGTCAGTCACCACAGGTTGCGAAGACCAAAAATGCTCTTAAACTAAATCATAGAGAAAATATACACATATCTAAATATGGCCTAGGTAGGATCTGGCAGGTGGGCTGTGTTGGTGCACTACACTAGATGACAAACATTCCAACCTTAACCCCTAATTACTACTGGTTCATTTTCTTATTAATTCTAATCCTGGATTCTAATGCAACCAAAGGGGATGATTAACCTCATAGGTTAATTGAAAGGGACAAGCTTTCTAATTCATTAATTAAATCAGCTCTAAGGACCCACAGCTAGTTATAAAACAAAAACAAAGAAACTTCTTTTGCCATAAAGTTTCATCTTTTAGTATCAATCATTGGTCTCACAGGCTTAGATAAACATCCATGTTTCTTGAATATACAATTTATTAAATTATAACAAGTCATAGACAGACATTTAAGTAATTCAACAATATATCAGTTGTGAGAAAAATCACACCCACTGACCATCATCTGCAACTGCAGCCTTTAGAACTATGGAAATACACTGGAACCATAATCAAGATCATTCAGTCCTTTTTTAGGATGGTAGTCAATGTTCCTTTATCTACTCTATCCACGCAAGAATTCTTTTTTAGACTATCTTCTCCACTGGATGAGTCAAATTCAGTTCTCATATCATCTTTTCAGACTTTCTTTGACTATTAATTCAGTGTCTCAGGGAAAAAGTTCTCAGTTTTTTCTAACTGTTCTCAGTGTTTATTCAAAACTCTCTCCAAAAAGACAGTTTAACAGTAACTGCCCAACATTCTATTTCTACTCAAAGATTCAATATCAATAGTTTCTATGAGAGAGGCTATTTAAACGAGAGTTACATAAGTATATATGTATCCATACAAAATAAATACAGTGTAATTAGGCAGAGAGTGCATTAGCAGTTTGGTGTTATAAAAAGCAAAATATAGAAGTATTGAGTTGAGTTTTGAAAATTCGGAGATTTCATGAGGTGAAGGTGATGGTGGATGGGTGGTCAGTACAAAGAGATGAGGTCTAGAAATGGAGTGCCATAAATAAGGAAGAGAGAAGTCCAAGTTTGACTGAATTAGAAAATGTAGAGAATAATAATAAAGAGACTAAGTTTAGGGTGAGAAGTGTTTTAAAAGGCAAAAGTTTATATTTTACCCCACAGGTAAAAGGGAAACACTAGAGATTATTATATAAGCGTAGTTATATAAAGGAGTAATATAGATTTGTGCCTTCACTTCCATGGCTGTGTAGAAGATAATGGATTAAAGCTGGGAGAGACTTTAGGTGGGAAGGAAATTAATGGCTATTCTGATGAAAGGTGATGGGGCCTAAACCAAGACAGATGGCTATTATAAGTAACAAAAAGTAATCAGGAGTGAGAGAGCTATTGTGGAGATAGAAACAGCAAGATTTGGCAAATGATTAAATACATTACATTCCTTTATCTTCATTACTTAAAATGTTTAATGAAAGCAATATCACTTTTTACAAAAGGTATAGAATCTACATAAGGATGGGGATAAAGACATGCCCTGTGGTTTCATTGATATATACAGGAAGTTCCGATTAAGAAAATTAAGAAAATCCCTACCAACACAGCTCAGTAGTTTACCTGTAATGTTGAGTTTTAAGAGTTGACCAAAGTTCTAAAAGTGCCTTGTCCAGGATGACAAAGGCAATATACTTCAGAGGTCCAAAGTGAATAAAGTCTTCCCAAACTGTTCTCTAGTAATTTTATACTAAGTTGCCACTATATATTTAAATATTTTATATAAAATAATTAACACAATTTACATAGGCCAAACAGCTGCAGTTTCAAGTTTTTTTCTTTTTAAAGGAATAGCAATTTTACTTTTAACAATCACTTATTTGATTTAAAAGGAAAATGGCTTACTTATATTTTACAAACTATCTGGATCAAAATGAGTAAATCATTACTGTGAGAAACACAAAGAAACTACTTATCTTTACAAAAAATTCTTTGTTTAAATATAACACATTGATGTTATTTTTCCATATACTTTTCTAAGTCTAAACCACTGTTGTTGGGTATATAAGGATCGCTGTGGCTGCAAATGACTTAGAAAATTACTTATCTATGTTTTGTTATATTTTTACTTATTTTAAAAATATTTCCCAATTACATTTTTAATATGATTCTCTACAGTGGGAAGAATGTGACCCCCAGGCTAGGTTTCACATCTCTGGTCTAAACTTCTCAGTGAATATGTAATTAAAAAAGTAAAAAGCAATTTACCTAAAGTTCACAAAAAGTAACTAGTTTTTATTTTGACATAACAATCAAATGTTGCATGCACTACCATAAATCAGTTAATTTAGTTAATTAAAGCCTGGGGATAATGAAACCAAGGGTCATGATTGTTTGGTTTCTTTATATGCCAGTTTTTATGTTTTTAACTAAACAAAACATGAACTAAATGCAAGAAGGACTTAAAAAGAAAAAAAATGTAGCTAAATCAGAATAAATCTATCATTACTATTAAAAAATTAAAAAAAGAAAAAGTCCAAATCACATGCCTTAACAGAGGATGGAGAATTCAGTTTATTTAAAATATTAGTTACTATCTTAGTAAATAGAATCTTCAATTTATAGCTAAGAGGAGTTAGATTCAAACCTCACTCCCAGTTACTGAATAATAGTATAACTAAACAAGTCACTTTAAAATTGAGTCTCAATTTCCTCACCTATCAAAAAAAAAAAAAAAAAGACAAGAATAACACCAACCTCACAGTGTTCTGGTGAGGATCAAATGAACTAATGTTTGTAAAGTCTTTTGCAAACCTTAGAACTCTAAATACATGACAAGTAGTTATGTAGCCTCTAACGGAAGAACTCTAAGAAAGATGGGAAGGGAAGCAGGGAAATTCATCACCTTCTATGGTCAGTTCAACATATATTCCAATACCTCTAATTGCTAGGAAGTTTTCATTAACATGTAACCTAAATTTACCTCTCTACAAAACTCTTAAACAGCTAAACTATGGTTGGTCTCCATTCTACCGAGTTTTTAATTAATTACTGAATGGGTATTGCCTCAAAATAAGACCTGGGAAAGATCTTAACTAGGTCAAGGTCTTCCACTGCATCCTAAACCACAGCTAGTAGTAGTCTGGACCTATGTCTGGACTCAGTTTCTGATGACACTAGGGGAGAGAATGAGGCTGAAGACTATGCAACTGTGTATCCTGTAAATCCAATTCACTCACAAGTCTTCATCTTCCTGATATCATTGGTTCTCTTCAAGAATGAAAGACAAACAACAGCCTCTTCACAACTCTCACCAGTTATTCCTGGTTCTGCCATATATGGATAAAAAGAGCAAGTCTAATTTCATTTCCACATGACTTACCTTCATATACTTGAAGACAGCCTATCACATGCTTCCCAAGTCTTGTCTTCTCCAGGCTAAATATGTCTAGTCCCTTCAATCAACCTTAATGTCCTCTAGTCACTATCCAGTTTATGTCCTCCTATACTGTGGATCACAGAACTGAATATAATATTCCAGATGGGATCTGATGAGGGTATGCAAAGTGCTTTATAAATGTCTCATTTTATTCTCATAACAATCCTGAGAGGTAGGTGCTATTTTTAACCTCCATTTTATAGATGAAGAAACTGAAATAGGGAAAGATTAAGTATTTGTCCAATGCCATAACTATTATGTCTAAGGCAAAATCTGAATTCAATTCTTTCAGATTTTAGTTCCAGTGCTCTAACCACTGCACTGCCCAGCTGTCCTTAGCTCTTTTATTAAAATCCTCAGCTTTGGAACTCCTACCCTAGGGCTGAACAATCCTGATTAAAGATTATGTGCAAATGGCCAAAGCAAAATATATCTGACTTGTTCAAAAACCATGTGAGCAAACATTGCCTTCCACTCTGCTGTAGTTACTATTTTGTCCACCAGGAACAATGTCTTTCAAGGTGGACCTTGCAGTGCTGTTAATCCATTCAGGCTTTAAAATTTCTACTGGGGGGCGTGGGCACGGGGGGTTAGCTCTCTCCAATGACAAATGAAGACAAACCTAGTCTACTAGATCTAGCCTGGCACAGACCAGATCATGTTTTATATGTATCCACCTATCCATCAGAGTCATCTTAACATCTTCCTTAATGGTGTAGGCATATATCCACTACCGTCATCTTGGAGAATGAAGGACAAACAACTTCTATGGATAGAAGCTGCCTCTCTGAGCATAGGGCAACAGAGCTTTCTTCTTTCCTTCCTGGATATATTGGAGTTAAAGACCTTAGCTTAAAAAGGTTAAGTTCTCCCATTGCATCCAAGGGCCATCTCCAGTCATCCTGATGTCTCTCTTGCTCCTTCATGCAAACAGTTTTGTAGGAGAAACTGAGGCTGGTGATATGGCCCCTGTCTCCCTCACTCATATCCAATTCACTTGCAGGTCATGGTATCACTTCCCTGAAATCATGTTCTTAAAGAATCAAGGACAAACTCTCTTCAATAATGAGATGTTTCAAACCAGTTCCAATTGTTCAGTGATGAAAGAAGCCATGTACACCCAGGGAGAGGCCTGTAGATCTGAGTCTGGACCACAACATAACACTTTCACACTCTCTATTGATGTCTGCTTACATTATGTTTTCTTTCTCAGGTTTTCTGTTTTCCTGTATAGCAAGATAACTGTATAAATACATACATATATTTGATCTGTCAAATATTTTAACATAATTAACATGTATTAGACTTCCTGCCATCTAGGGAAGGGGGTGGGAGATAGGAGGAAAAACATTTGTAACAGAAAGCTTTGCAAGAGTTAATGTTGAAAAATTACCTATGCATATGTTTTGCAAATAAAAAGCTTTAATTAAAAAAAAAAAAGAATAAAGGACATAACAATAACAATATCCCCTCTACCCAACCTCAGTTTTCTACCTCTCTAGTTCCAGACAAGGTAATTAATCAACACTACTAGGACTTCTGGAAAGAATATTTTAAGCTACAATCCCAAAAGATTCATTATTCCTATGAATTTACAAACAAATTCTCTTTCTTGGCCTTCATTCTCTCATATATGTGGTGTCTTCCAATTAAAATGTAAGTTCCTATTACTCATTAGCTGAGGGTAAGAACTATCTTATGAAACTATACTCAGGGTTTAATTAGCAAACTGCTCAACACAAAGTTACCATTTAAACGTTCATTTCACTCATTCATTAGCTTTTGGGAGGAGAGGGGCATAACATGCTGATTCATTGTGGTCCACTAAAACCCAAAAATCTTTTATTGAAAAATTGTTGTCAAATCAAACCTCTTCTGTCTTGTAATTAGAAGTTAGCTTAAAAAAATTTTTTTTTTAATTTTTTTTAGTTTAAGACTTTGCATTTATGCCTAATAAATTTCCTCTTTTTAGATTAAGTTCAGTGTTGTGGAATGTCAAGGTCTTTTTTTGGATCCTGACTCTTATCATCCAGTGTGTCAGCTGTCCCTCCAGGCTTTGTGTCATCTGCAGAGTTGATGAGCATGTCATCTATGTCTTTAAGTCAATAAGAAAAATATTAAACAGCATCGGGTCAAGCACAGATCCCAGGAGTATTCCACCAATGGTCTCCTGTCACACTGACAGTAAACAGTAGCAGCTCCTTTTTGAGTCCAATCATGCTCCTAGTTCTGAATCCATCCAACTGAATTATCACTTTGTATATCTCACTATATTTAGAGAATGAAAAACTTTACCAAAATCAGATAAACTGTATTTATAATATTTATTCTGTGTATATTATGTGTGCATACAATGTATAGTGTGTGTATATAATGTCATTCAGTCATTTCAATCATGTTTGACCATTCATGGCTTCATTTGGAATTTTCTTGGCAAAGATATGGAATACTTTCCTATTTCTTCTAGCTCAAAAACTGAAACTAACAGGAATAAGTAACTTGCTCAGGGCCATAGAGCTATTAAGTATATGAGGCCAGATTTGAACTCAGGAAGACGAGTCTCTCTGACTCCAGGACCAGTACATAGGATGTATTGTTCTTGCTCATTAGCATATCTTCTCCCCCCCCCATATTAGATGTATACATTGTCATATATCATATGTCACATCATTATATATCAATATCATAAATACACACACATTGCACATCACACACACACACACACACACACACACACACACACAGAGTGAGGGGGTAGGGACTGGACCTATGATTGCACTAGTATAGGGAAGTT
The DNA here is from genome assembly GCA_023553655.1 of Myrmecobius fasciatus. Classification (NCBI taxonomy): domain Eukaryota; kingdom Metazoa; phylum Chordata; class Mammalia; order Dasyuromorphia; family Myrmecobiidae; genus Myrmecobius; species Myrmecobius fasciatus. Next base: position 176,420 of record JAJPUD010001381.1, read on the forward strand.
TCAGATGAGGAAATTCCCACAACAGATAAACACCCTCTTGGCAACTTGTAATTTTAGAGAACTGCCTAGAACACAGAAACATTAAAAGTCATTATGTTATCATTCTGAACTTGAACCCAAGTCTTCCTGAGCCCACCCATATCATAAAACACAACACACACACACACACACACACACACACACAAAATAATTAGTGATTTCTAGCAAACGGAAAACAAAAAAAGAAACCACAACTTCCTCTATTAATCCAGATTGGCCCCTACTCTACAATTTATTTAAAAGTTGCCTGAAGCACTTGAGAGGTTATATGATTTGCCCAGTGAAATAAAATCAGTTTGTATAACAGGCAGGACTTTATCCATTAAGTCATGCTGCCTTTGCAATATATATTTGACCAAAAAAACCTGGTGTGTATATATACTTTGTGACATATGTATTTGTTTATATGTATATAAATATGTATACAAATAGATATATGTATTTGTACATTCATATGTTTTAATTGGATTTGTATGTATAAAATACATAATTATTACTTAACATATAATTATTAGCTACTATTTGTAAGACACAGGATCAGGTACAAAAATGTCATTTTTTATTGTCCACTTATTAATGGAATAGAATATGTTTTTCCATAATACTTTTTAAATTAGGAATTTCTATTTTTTCTGAGAAATCTATTTATATGGAATGACCTTAATCTTAATTGTAGGAATGAATATCTTACTACAGATAATCTAGGATTTATTTTTGCTAGGGGTATAATTTTAAGTTTCAGGGCCTGAAGCTAAGTTTTTTATAAGGGAGTATTCCCTCAGTTTGTCTCCAAAAGTTTCTGGCATGCATCCTGGCAGGCCCCATTTATTTTGGGGAAAAAAAATGGTTCCTCTACAAGGCATAATTGAATGGATCTCACAAATCACATGGAAATACTTTTCACTATTTTTAGATACACACTGAACTTCAAGGGACATTTAAGTGCTAAATAGATGTTTAAGCTATCTATTTAGTACAGGATAGGAGGTACTTAACAAATGGTTATTGATTGATTTATACACAGAGATGTAAGAAACTTTGAGAAAGTGGATGAAGGTTGGACCTGAGTCAAAAAGACCTGAGTTTAAATCTGGCCTCACGCACTTACTGGGCAAGTCAATTAACCTTATTAGCCTCAGTTTCCACATCTGTAAAATGAGCTGGAGAAGGAAACGATAAAGCATTCTAGTATCTTTGCCAAGAAAATTCCAAATGACATCAGGAAGAGCCAGGACTGAAAATGACCAAATAACAAAAACAACAATAAGAGACTTTTGCCCTTGAGAATTTTATAACTTAATTAAGAGAAAAATATATAACATGCACATGTATACAACATATGCATGTGGTATACACATACATGTGCATATATACATGTGTGTAAAGAAATAAAAAGAAAAAAAGCAAGGTCTGACAAACTGAAAATCTAATCAGAAGTTCCAGTAACAAAAGCAACAGGATTTCAAACAGAAATAAGCGAAGACCTCATATAAAAAGTAGAAAAATTCGAGAAAGCCAGTTTATACATTTTTCCCTTTCAGATAATTAACAAGTTTCAAGAAGCCTTTAAAAGTAGATGACAGGGGGCAGCTAGGTGGTGCAGTGGATAGAGCGCTAGCTCTGAAGTCAGGAGGACCTGATCAAATCTGGTCTCGGACACTTAACATTCCCTAGCTGTGTGACCCTGGGCAAGTCACTTAACCCCAATTGCCTCAGCAAAAAAAGAAAAAAAAAGTAGATGAAAGTTATTCCTTTTTCTTCCACAACCTCTCATCCACAAAAGATTTAAGAACCTCTGTAAGCAGTGAATGGCATCAAAAACAATTCTTATTTTAGGGATAGGTACCAAGAAAATGGAAATTGCTACATATTTGCCAAAAGCAAAAACATTTCAAAGAATGACAAGGATGTTTTGTGGAAACTAATTTGCTACTATTAGTTAATACTCTATTGCACAATACAAAGTATCTGGCCAAGTCTTCCTCTATCCTTTAAAAACTTCACTTGAGATCCCTATGATTCCAGCCTGCAGCTATTCTACAGCTCTTTCCTCCTTTTCAATTTATTTTTTTAGAAAGGCCATCTATCCTCAGAGCCTCCAGTTTGTCTCTACTCACTCCCTTCTAAACTCTGCAATCTAGTTTCTGATATAATTTAACTGAAACCGCTCTCTCCAAAATTACTAACAGTCTCTTATTTGCCATTACTAATGGCCTTTTCTCAGTTCTCATGCAGCATTTGATAATGATGACCAATCTGTCATTTTAAATAGCCTCTCTACTTTTGAGTTTGTATGTCACTGCTCTTTCTTGATTCTTATCTAAACACTACTCCTTAGTCTCCTTTGTTGAATCATCATGAATGTTATACCCACTAAACTGTTAATGTGTTCCAAGAAATGTCTCAGGTTCTCTTTTCTCTCTATTCTATTCTACTTAGTCATCTCATTAGCTCACATGACTTCAGTTATCATCTTTATACATATTACTCCCAGATTTCTAAATCCAAACCTCTACTTTCCCTTGGGCTCCTATACTTTACAAAAAATCTAATGGATATTCTGAACTTGTTGCATATTGGGCATCTCAAACTCAAATTCACCTCTAATTCATCCTCCACACAGCTACCAAAGTGACTTTCCTAAAGCACAGGTATGACCTTGTAATGCACCTAATTCAATAAACTGTAGTGCCTCCCTATCATTTCTAAGTTCAAATATAAATTATGTTTGGCCTCTTCCTATCTTTCCAAACTCTTAGGTATATATAATTCCCCTCTACAGCACAGTCATCATGACATTTCCTTGCTGATCTTCAAATAAGACACTCCATCTCCATGCCTCCCTCATCCTCCTAACTTTAGTCTCTTAAAAGTTCAGAATTGATTCAAAACTGAGCTCAAATTTTATCTTCTACCTGAAGGTTTCACAAGGCCTTTCTCTTAAAAGTTATTTGTTTTTATGTGTATCTTCTATAAACCTATTTATATACATGTTGTCCCCTGCTTAAGAATATAAGCTCCTTGAAGGTATAAATTATATTGACTTTTTCTTCATATCCCCAACCACTTAGCACAGTGCCAGATACATAGTAAGAGTTAAATAAAAGTTTTCTGATGGACCAATTCACAAACCTTGAATGCTCTGAAGATTTGCTAATTTCCTCTCTCATTTAGTCAAAACAAGTATTTTTGAAGGTAATACATACCTCAAGAATTCTCAAAAAGATAAATCAGAAATAATGAATTTATATAGAGACACACACATACATATGTATGTCACCATACATATTTATCTAATTAGATCTCTTACTACAAAGATCTACAAAAAGTGGTGCTTTGGGGTGGTATGAGAGAAGCTGTAGAAATGTCAATGTCACTACATTATGAAACTATTGACAAAAATTCTGTCTCTTATATTTTAATCAAATAACTTAAAGCCTCCTCACCTTAAACTTCCTATTTCCTTTCACTGAAGAATGAAAAATAATTTCAATAATTCAAAAAAGGTTGTATTATTCAAATAAGAAACCACACACACACACACACACACATACAAATACAGTCTTTTAAGCAAAAGAGAAGCTGAAAAAAGGGAGGGCAGAGAGGAATCATACTCTTTTCCTTTGACACTGATAAGCATGTCAGAAAAAATAATAATTTGAGCTTTAAATAGCAAATTGATCTAGAACCACATAAGAAAACATATCCCCCCCCCCCTTGGATATATTTTGTAAAGAAAAAAAGAATCACAAAAGATAAAAGATTTTAATTATACAAAATTAAAAAACAAATGCAACTCATATAAGACAATCTATTGACTGGGAAGCCAATCTTTGCATTGTATATAATTCTGATAAGCATTTCACACTCAAGGCAAAGAAAAATATAACACAAATATATAAGATCAAGAACTAAATAAACAAAGGATATAAACAAATAGTTTTCAAAAGAACAGCAAACTATTAACTTTATAGATTCAAGCCATTAACAATAAAAATGCAAATCAAAATAAGTGAGGTTTTTAATCTCACACCCAACAAAATGGCAAAGATGGAAATAGTCAATGGCAGAGGGGCTGTGAAAGACAAGCATACTAATTTGTTAGTGGAGCTATGACCTTGTCCAACTATTCTGGAAAACAATCTGTAACTATGAAAAAATTTGTAATTACATTATAAATAATTACAAATATAATTTGTAATTATGCAAAATGAATAGAAATGTATCGTGTATGTCAAAATATTCATTGAAGTGTTTTTTAATGTTAACAAAAAATAAGTAAGTAGTTGCTCACTAATTGGGCAATGGCCAAACTGGATGCATGAATGCAATGAATATGGCAAGAAAAAACAAATATAAAAAAATGAGAAAAGCATGGCCAGACATATAAAGTGACACAGAATAAACAAAATCAGGAAAATGACATGTGAAAGGTAAATGGAAAGGACATAAAACAAAACTGAAAATCATATAATTATGACAAGCAGTCATGGATATGAGTTGAGAAAAGGTACCTACCAAATTAAAACAATTCCGAGGTTCCCAATTCACATCCTTCAAATTGGCAAAGATGATTAAAAAGGGGGGGCCAGGGAGGATTTTGGCGTCACCGTGGGAAGATGGGCACACTGAAGCTCTAAAGTTAGATCTACAAATTGGTTTACACATTCTGAAAATCAGTCTGGAATTAAATCCCAAAAGTCATTCAACAATTAGTCTAGATACATGTATGTTTCATTGCTACAAAGATTTCATAAAGACAAGGGAATAGGCATATAGGTTGATGGGTACTGTTGTCCTCTTGATTCTTTTTTTCAGGTAATATTATTGTCTATAATCACCAATTTTATCCCCATTATCTTTCTTCTCTTTGATGAAATATTTTATAAAACAACTCAGAAAGCCAGAAAATCTCCAACCCCATTGAGCAGTTCTTTTATGGAGAATCTGTAGAACATAGAAAAAAAAAATTTGGAATAAGGGGGTTTGAACAGATTGTGATCTGTGTACTAACTAGAGACAAACAGTTTGGTTAATGCTCACTGATCCTTTTGAAATAAATAGGTGATGTTGAGGGTGGTGATGATGATGATGATGATGATGATGATACAAAATCTAGGATTTATAATCTGGCCTTTTGTTTCTTATTCCTAGACAACTTTTGTTTCATATCACTTTCATTTCTGATTACTTTCTTTCCCATTTCCTCCTCATTAAACCTACTTTTTGTAGCAAAACCAAAATAGAGAGGGGAAATCAGATTTTTTAAAATCAACTTTTAACATAATAATATACAAAGAACAAAAAAAAGAGAATTGCATATGAATCTGTCACCTTCCCATTATATTTTAAAGGTGTTTTTTCAGTTTAACACAAAACTGACCTATTCATTTGTCACTACTTTTGAACTTTTTGCATTTTTCTATTTATTTTTTAAATGCTTGATTGATAGTCTTCGCCATTTTCCTCTCCAATTACCATCACTATCCAACTATTTTTCTCAGTAATTCCATCCTCCCAATAGTTTTCTTGTCACAAATTAGTATAGTTTTGCAGAACAAATTGACATAGTAGGTATGTCTGAATGTGTGTTTCATTCGGGACATTCATATCTCTGTCAAAATATGGGAAACAAGTTCTCTCAAATATATATATTTTGCTGCTGAAGCAATTTGGGTTAAGTGACTTGCTTAGGGTCACACAGCTAAGAAGCGTTAAGTGTTTGAGTTCAAATTTGACCTCTCCTCCTCTTGAATTCAGGTCTGGTGTTCTATCCACTTTGCCACCTAGCTGCCCCTCTCTTAAAGTCACAATTGGTCATTGCCTAAATGATGGGCATTCATTGGTTTCCATTTCTTTTCTATAATAAAAGGTATCACTATAAATATTTTTGTTTATAGGGTACCTTTCCCTCTGCCTTTGAATTCTTTAGGGTGTACCTAGTAGTGATATTGGTGGTTCAAAGAATATGCATTGTCCACTTATATGCCTATTCCCTTGTCTTTATGAAATCTTTATAGCAATGAAACATACATGTATCTAGACTAACCTTAATAAAAATGGGGGAAAATGGACTTTCACAAAGATTCTACATTAGACCATATCTTTCCCCCCTCCCCCCTGGCAACTGGGCTTAAGTGACTTGCCCAGGGTCACACAGCTAGGAAGTGATGTGTCTAGGGCCACATTTGAACTCAGGTCCTTTTGACTGCAGGGCTGGTACTGTATGTACTGTGCCACCAAATTTTTTCTCACTAGATCATATCTTCACAATAATTCAATTCTCTCTATATAAGTCACAAGAATAAAAGATCCTACTGTGTGTACTATTAGATGAAAATAAAAAAGCATTTAACACAGTAGACCAAATGAAGCCTGAAAAGCTCTCTTCCAACAAGGAATGTTAGGCATATGTTAAGATCAAACAAGATTCCTTGATAATGTAACCATAGAGATAACTATTAAGCAATCCTCTTATTACTGAGGTCAAAGAGAAGTTTAAAACAGTATGATAAGCATATCCTTAATCAATCATAATGCCTACTATGTGCCAGGCACTGTGCTAGGAAATAGGGCTGCAAAGGCAAAAAAACAAAATAATCACTGCCTTCCAATAATTTATAATCTAGCAAGGGGAGACAATACATACTTATATAGGTACATACAAAATAATTTGGAGGAGAAAAGGAAAAGATGGAAAAGAACAAAGAAGGAGAAAAAGTAGCATGTTAGCTGACCTTTGAAGAAGATGAGGGATTCTCAGAGGCAGAGAAGAGGAAGAACCAATGCAAAGGCACAGATGTTGAGTCTTGTATGTAAGAAATACATACAGACATGTGTACATACAAGTCCAGTTTGTCTGGACTACATAATATACAAAAAAAGAAAATAAAGTATAAGAAGGCTGCAAAAATAAGATGGGGCCATGCTAGAAAGGGTTTTAAATGTTGATCCAAGATGTAACAGAGAGTTGTTGTTGAGGCTGTAATATTCAGTTATATCTGAGTCTCCATGAACACATTTGGAATTTTCTTGGCAAAGATGCTGGTTTAAACTCAGCTTACAGATGAGGAAAAACTGAGGCAGAGTTAAATGACTTTCTCAGGATCATACAGCTAGTATGTATCTGAGGCCAGATTTGAGCTGCCCAACAGGGGAGCTACTGGAGGAGTTTATTTATTGAGTAAAGAAGTAGGTAGGAGGCTATTGCAATAATCCACCTAAGAGAAAATGAGGATCTAAACTAGGGTAACAATTGTGTGAGTAGAAAAAAAAAATAAAACAGATAAAAGAGATGATGTGGGGGCTGATTTGACAAGATAAATAAAGGGTTGTAGTTACTAGAAAGAATATAGGACAGAAGTGCCCTGAAGAGATAAAGAATTTAGAAGGTTTATAGGTGAAAAATTAAGGAGTTTGTTTTAGACATTACTTTTGAGGTACCTACGAGACATCCACTTTAAAATATTCAAGAGTCATTTCATGATATATGCCTGGAAGTGAGGAGAATGACTAGATACTGTATCTGAGATTCATAGAAAGGATTGCTAAGAATAAAATAATTTGAGAGTTAAAGAACCCTCAATGGCCATCTGGTCTAAAAGAATCGCCATTACAACATACACAACAGGTGGTCAGCTTTAAACCTGTGATTAAAAAGCTTCAAGGAAGGGGAAATTACTACCTTCTCAAGGCAGCCCATTCCATTTCTGGACAGCTCTAATTGTTGAAAATTTTTCACAATCTTAAGCTGAAATCTGCCTCTTTACAACCAAAACCCACACAGCTCTTAGTTCTTCTTTCCTCTGGGGCCAAAAAGAACATATGACTACCCTTTCTCCAGGCAAAAACATGCCCAGCTCCTTCACCATCCCAATTGCCCTCTTTGCTTACAATGCCCTTCTTAACCCATGGTGCCCAGAACTCAACACAATATTTCAGATGTCTGACAAGGACAGAGTATAATGAAATTCATTCAACATAATGTATATCTGGAATAGGCACAATAAGATAATTGAGACCAGAGTGAAAATGGATTACATTTGAGTAACTGTATAGTCTACAACAAACCCAAAATAATCCCTAGCACAAAAATTCTTCATCTTTAACTCTCTCATGACACTAAAAGGTTTCAGATGTCACAACATCTAAAAAGTCAAAGTTGTGAGTGATCCAAAGGGCAATGAAGAATTCCATCTTCACATAAAAGCAGCCTATTTCCAACAATGAATCATAAGCAAGATATGTGTAAGGACAAGAGGAATATCCTCTCCCCCCCAAAAAAAAATCTACTTTAAAAAGGTAGAAGACCAATAAGACAAAAACCCCAAGTTTAAAAATTCTTCATGTTATATTCAAATTTATTTTTTTTCCACAAAAAGGAAATGATAACTAGTAGATACTAAATGAAGTTTTCCTATCTGAACAATATACCAAAATGTCCTTGGGAGAAAATCTGAAAATAGCCTTAACGGAATGAATGCAAAAGCTACCACAACTCATCTGTTTCCTAAAAAGCAAAAATGTATTTTCATTAAAAAAAAAAAAACAAAAAAAAACACAGTTCATCCAGAACAAAAGATATCCACAGGAAATGTAATCTATAAAGTTGTCTCCTCATTCAAAGGCAAACAGAACTAAAGGAACAGGAAGATGATCCCACATTGGTTTCCTTTTCCTGAGGATTCCAACTACATTTTCTTGTTTAATTGGTCGTGTCCTCCTCTAGGTAGGGGACACAGGAATTTTTCCCTCAGTTGGAATCAAAAGGAGGAACAGACAGGGAAACCAGGAGAACATACAAACAAACAAGCACAATTAATGACCTTATCCAGTCAGGAAACACAAATTATTCTTTCAGTTTACACCATAAAACTGTGTGCCGGGGGAAAGGAGGGAAATTGAGAAGGAAAAGCAGCAAAGATGAGGAATCAAACCCCATACATGCCTCTGGTGGTTATCACCAGAGAGGGAGATCACAGTAAGAGCAAGTATATTAAAATAGGATCGGTGTCCTTCAGTGACAATGGTTTTTGCGAAACCTAGATAAGGATGAGCCAGGGAGAAAAAGACTGAAAAACCTAAGTCAGTGAGCCGTAGCTTTGCCAAGAAAACCGGGGAGTTTATGGCTTAGATTATCAAACCTAACCATGACTACAGGAGGGGTGGGGGGAAGGGGAAGGCTTGTCCTGGAAGGATCCAGCTCTTCCACCACCCCCCACCCCCCAACGAGTAGGGGGGCGGGGTGGGGAAGAAGGACTAAGGGAAGAGGGCTGCTCTTTTCCCAACCAGGTGATGAGGCCTGATTAATCTGAAGCTTAAATCGCCAAACAAATTGCCCTCACCCGGGACTCCCAATTACAAATCACCGCCAGTCTCCCTTCTTCCAGTCCTTCATCTCCTCTGGGGCCCTGAACCTATCCCTCATTTCGACCCTGTCCGCCTGGGCGGCGAAAGAGGACGAAAGAGAAGGGCAGGGCGCGGGGGAGCCCAAGCTCAGGGTGGGCAGAGGCACTGGGAGGCAAGGGCGACCAGAAGGGTCGCGGAAAGCGATCCGCAAGCACCACAGGGGAGGCTGCCCGAGTCTACACCCAGGCGGCCATGGCTCCCCGACCCCCAGACCCAGCCCCGTCACCTCCCAAGGAGATCCTCTCCCCACACGCGCATACACGCGCGCGCGCGCACACACACACACACACACACACACACACACACACACACACGCCACCTCCAACAGCCCCGCGATCCTGTCTTTTCTCTGTTGGCTGCCCCCTCCCCCACTGCCTCAGCCCACCGCCCTTCGCTTATACCCCACCTCATCTCCGGGCGGGATCTGCGCGGCCCCGGGGAGAAATCAGTGCTGGGCACACGCCCCGAGGAGAGATGAAGACGCAGCCGCTGCCGCACAGCACACCATCCCCTCCAGTCTCGTAGCTCTCTTGGGATTCTCCCTTCCGAGCCGCCGTACTATGGAGCAATCAACTATCTATCTACCTACCTATCTATTTATCTAATTACCTATCTCTCTTTTAGCCTTCCCTTCAGTCTCGTGCGCTCTCCCCTTCTCCGCCTTGGTCTCTTTCTCTAACCCCCACAGTACCCCCAGTCCCGTTTGCACACTCTCTACCTTGCTCCCCGCCCACAGATGTGGGGGGAAGGGCAGCAACCTCTCAATCCCGAGACTGTGGCCCCTCCCACCTCTCGGGAAGGAGGACTTGGATGATGGGAAAGGCTGGGAGAGGTGGGGAGTGAAGAGAGACAGAGGACTTTTGCAAGACCCCGCCTACCCTGGGAAAGGAGGAGGGAAATAATGACATCCAAATGAACCAATAGAAGCTTGGATTTAGAAATTGGGGAGGACTTCGCGGCAAGTTAGGAGGGAGGGGTGATGTTGGGAACTGGGAGATCTGACATTGGTTGGGCCTTTTGGTGTAATCGTTGTACAGTCTCGTTTTTTTCACCTTATACGATGCTGTCACATGCTACGTGATGCCAGATTGAGTCTCTCTCTATGCTCCGTCACGGTAGCTATTAAACATATTTAGCTGGAAGGGACAGAGCAACCTCCATCTCCCCAAATGTAAGAAGGGGCCTGGAGTTCAGAGGAGGGGGCGGGGGATAGGAAGGGCGTCTCCTTGACGACTTACTCAATTTGCATGAAAGGATTGCCTAAACCATGAGACCACAATGCCCAATATGCTTTCGTGAGCAGTCTGTCTTCTCCTAGCCGGGGCTCCCGGTGAAGCATGCTGGGAGACGTAGTCTCTTTTAGTTACTATGGAGCTTTCCTTCCCAAGCTAAAAGCAATAGATGATAGACAGAGGGCATAGGGCCAATGGGAGGGAAGTACTGACTTTGGGGGCGGGCTTTACACCCAAGTACCCTGGACTGAAGAGGAAGAGGAGAGTGTGGGTTCCCGATTCTACGCAGGTATGTATCTTAAGGAACCTTACTGTATTTTTTTTCTAGTGAAGGAGTAGATTATCTGGCCTGTGACACTGCATGGAGACTCTTTTTGGGGGGAGACTGTGGGAGAAGACGCCAGTGACCGCCACGGCCTTAATCCCGTGGCTGGGCCCGGACTCAGTGGACGCGGTATATGAATTTTTGTTCCGGCCCTCCTTAGGACTGTGCAGTTTTCCCTGAATTTCGAGCCACATCCACGCGTCCCTTAGGGGTGAGGAAACACGTAGGAAAGTTATGAGGCCTTCCATATCTTGTTTAGTTTCCCTTTTTCTGCAGAAGAACATTTGCCTATTTTCGGTTTGGACTTTCTCAGTTGGGTGGCACGATTAGTATTGCAGATGGCGTCGGGAAAACCTGAATTCAAAGTCTACCATAGAGTTTTTGGCCACCGGGCAAGTCCTTTCACCACTATTGACCTTGGCCTCGATTTTTTCAAATGTAAAATGGGGATAACCTTAACACCTTCTTCCCTGGGTTGTTGTGAGAATCAAATCAATCAGATATTTTGTAAAGCATTTGGCACAGTGACTGACATGTAGTAAGTACTTAATAAATGCTTTCCCTTCAACTTTTATTTACTTGTGATTCGAATAAAATTTAATTTTTTTTCTCCCCCGCACTCCTCTTCCCTCCCCCCTCCCTCTTTCCCCCCCCCCCCCCCCGTCATTTGGCAGCATATTGTTAATATGGAATTCTAGATAAATCCCCTAATCTCTTTGGGCTGCAATTTCTTAGATAAAGGATTGTCTTCCAAACTCTGGGTCTGGGAGGTGTGATTCTGTTTTTTATTGCCACTTTGGCCTAGATTTCCCTCCCATTGGTGACACTTGAGAGTTATTTTTTGCAATCATCATTAACCAAAAGTCACAGGATTCCTGTATACCTTGTTGCAGACAGAGTGTATCACAATGGTCTAATATTGGAAAAGAAATTGGGGGGGGGGGAGGATCCTAACTGATCTGTGTGTGCAGAATTCCCGTGGTGAAAACTTTTCCAACTGAAGAGAGTGTACTCTTCCTCAGTCTTGAGGGCTTTGGAGAGGTTGGGGGTGGGGGTGAAGGAGGAAGAGAGTGCCAAAAGAGAGGGAGAAAAGGTAGGGAACAAGTATTGATATTAAGTGATTACTCTATGCCAGGCACTATGTTAACTGCTATGTAAATATTATCATTGCATTTAATTCTCAGCAGTTCTGTTAAGTAGGTGCTATTGTAATTCCTATTTTATAGCTAAGAAAATTGGCAAATAAGTGGCTTGACTAAAGCTTGTAAATGTCTGAGAAGTGGATTTGAATATTCGTTCTTCCATTCAAGCCTGGTACTCTTATCCAGGTTATCACCTCCCTGTCATACTGCTTGAAGCATGCCAGTTTAAGTGACAATTCCCATACACTCATAGTTACTGGTCTTAAATTCAGGTCATATCAACTCTGCAGTGACACTGTTACCTCATCTCCTAAACTTTAGAAAGTTGCTTAATAGTTCCCTGAAAGGAATCAGTCCTTTAGTTTTTATATTACATTTATAATCATTGACCATAGAATTGTGTTGGGCCAGAAATTTATTACTAATCAAAGTTAACTATTTCAGATGTGGTTCTTTTGTGTCTGTATTTTTCACTTTATATCACTTCATGCAGATCTGCCAGTGTTTTTCACAATTGTTTCTATTTTTTTTCCTTACCGATTAGTAGTATTCCTTATTCTTAATTTATGCTATATTTGTTAGGTTTTTCCTTCTTGTTTAGCATATATGTTACTTTATTAGATAAATAATATTGATAGAAAAGTTTTTACAGATCCAAGCCTTTTGTTTCCAACACTAACCCTGGAGTACAATCTCACTATTTGTTGAATCTCTGTCAAGGGATATTTACAATTCAGTAACTTTTCTATCATAATCCCTAATTATTTTTCAGAATAGCTGTATATCTTCACAGCTCCACCAAAAGTAAAATTAGCTTAATGTTTTCCTACAACTCCTTCAACAATAAATTTTCCCATCTTTTACCAGCTCAGAAAACAGAATTCTTGAAAAGCCAGGTGTTATGTAATACTCTCTATATATACATAAACAATCTGGTACACAAGTGTTTCATCATGAGATTTCCTTTACCACATTTCAAATATGTTTACTTTTTTCTTACATTACCCAGTTTCTGCTATAGGTAAATATTTCTGGTATTTAGCTTTTGAAATGAGAAGTAGAAATTCCAATAGATTTGTGATGGAAAGAACTATGCACATCCAGAGAGAGGACTGTGGAGCCTGAATGTGCATCATAACACAGTATTTTCATCTTTGTTGTTGCTGATGTTTGTTTGGGTTTTTTTTTCCTCATTTTTTTTCTTTTTTGTTCTGATTTTTCTTGTATAGCATTATATATGTGGAAATATTTTTAGAAAAATTGTACATGTGTAACTTTTATATTGGATCACTTGCTGTCTATAAAAGCGGAAGGGAGGGAGGAAAATTTAGAATACAAGGTTTTGCAGGGTGGTGTTGTAAACTATCTTTGCATGTATTTTGAAAAATAAAAGATTATTTTTTTTTAATGAGAGTTAGAGATATGGACAAAATACTTTACTAAAAATGGAAAGTGTGGCATGGCTTATAGTTGTAGAATGCAGCTCTATTCAAAACCCAGTCAGAAGTGTTCTTTCTGTGTATAGAACTGACCTGTCTCTAAACTATTATACAATCATGCCAATTTTCATCTGGCAACTTTGATATAAACTTATTCCTGTCATAATCAGAAATAAAATGGATTTATATTATTTTGCTGTTACTTTTTTTAAAAAAAAACTTTTTATTAAAGATTTTTATTTGCAAAACATATGTATGGGTAATTCTTCAACATTGACCCTTACAAAGCTTTCTGTTACAAATTTCCCCCCCTAGTCCCCACCCCTCCCCTAGATGGCAGGAAATCCACTATAGGTTAATTATGTTAAAATACTTGACAAATCAAATATATGTATACATATTTCCACACTTATCATTGTGCAAGAAAAATCGTAACTACAAGAAAAAAAAATCAGAAAGGAAACACATTGCAAGCAAACATCAGTAGAGAGCATGAAAATGTTATGCTGTGGTCCACATTTCATATCCATCTCTCTGGGTGTCTATGGCTTTCTTCACTGAACAATTGGAACTGGTTTGAAACATTTCATTGTTGAAGAGAGCCATGTCCATCACAATTGATCATCACATAGTATTGTTGTTGCCATGTATAATGATCTCCTGGTTCTGCTCACTTCACTCAGCATCAGTTCATGCAAGTCTCTCCAGGCATCTCTGAAATTGTCCTGCTGGTCGTTTCTCACAGAACAATAATATTCCATAACATTCATATACCATAATTTATTCAATTGCTGTTACTTTCAATAGTGAAGAAAGTATATAAATTCTTTTTTTTTTTTTTGCTAAGGCAATTGGGGTTAAGTGACTTGCCCAGGGTCACACAGCTAGGGAATATTTAGTGTCTGAGACCAGATTTGAACTCAGATCCTCCTAACTTCAGGGCTAATGCTCTATCCACTGCACCACCTAGCTGCCCCAAGTATATAAATTCTTAAACTAACATTTGACAGAAAACCAAGAGTACAAATTTTGCCTCAGTTACTAGAGTTACTAGTTAGGCAAGTCACTTAACTTCCTGACTCAGTCCCAATTTCCCCATTTATAAAATTGATATAATAGTATCTATTATACAGACTTTATAGAACTGTTATTTCAGTATTAGTAATACTGAATGACCAGTTTAGTAGTGAATCTGTAATTCAGAAACACCTTTTCCCCCCTTTTGAACTGTATGTTTGGATTTCAAAGACTTTATTAGGTTTATAAATTCCATCTATTCATTGAACAATCGTATCCAAAGAAAAAGAATTTTCCTAGGGAAAGAAATGATTTAAATACAAACATGTCAGAGTAATAAGTATGTGAATTATTTTCAGTTTTTATAAATTTTTTTGTTACTTTTTTTTTTTTTAATTAAAGCTTTTTATTTGCAAAACGTATGCATGTCTTTTTGTAGTGGCTGGAAAATGGAGACTGAATGGATGCCCATCATTTGGAGAGTGGCTGAATGGGTTGTGGTATATGAATGTTATGGAATATTATTGTTCTGTGAGAAACGACCAGCAGGACGATTTCAGAGATGCCTGGAGAGACTTGCATGAACTGATGCTGAGTGAAGTGAGCAGAACCAGGAGATCATTATTCACAGCAACAACAATACTATATGATGATCAATTCTGATGGACATGACTCTCTTCAACAATGAAATGCTTCAAACCATTTCCAATTGTTCATATACACCCAGAGAGAGGGATGTGAAATGTGGACCACAACATATCATTTTCATGCTCTCTATTGATGTTTGCTTGCATTGTATTTCCTTATCTGATTTTTCTTTCTTGTAGATATGATTTTTCTTGCACCAAAATGATGTGTGGAGATAAGTATACATATATTCGATTTGTCAAGTATTTTAACATAATTAACATGTAGTGGATATCCTGCCATCTAGGGGAGGAGTGGAGAGTAGGGGGGAAAAACTTGTAACAGAAAGCTTTGTAAGGGTTAATGTTGAAGAATTACCCATACATATGTTTTGCAAATAAAAAGTATTAATTTAAAAAACAAAAAAAACCAAAAAAACATATGCATGGATAATTTTTCAATATTGACCCTTGCAAAGCCTTCTGTTCTAACTTTTTCTCTCTCCCCCCCACCCCCTCCCCTAGATGGTAGGTAGTCTAATACATGTTAATTATGTTAAATTATTTCATAAATTTTTTTTTAATTTTTTTTTTGCCTAATTTTTTATTCCTTTATAAGTGTTTTGTCATTTTTGTAATCCATTTTTTACAACCCAAACAGGAGAATTAAATAATTTCTTCTTATGGTAAACTTAAAATTAAAATCAGATATCCTGAACCATATCAATGTTAGATGCTTCTGGAAAATTGAAAATGTTTATTAGCTTTGCTTTAATAACTCGGTTGGAACTATGATTTCATTGACATAGGTGTCTGTCAGTACAAATTGCAGCCTATCTACTCTTGTCTATGACCTTCCATAAATTCTCCTTAGAAAAGAACCAAGCATTCTTGGAGTATTTCCTCTCATTTCCTCTCATTCTCTTGATGCTTCATGGATACCAGTGTAGCATTCCAGCTAGTCAGTTACTACCCCTTACCCATTATATAGTCTCACCTCTTTTATTATTATCTCCTTTATGCCACTTCTGAGGAATAGTCTTTCATTGGCGACATCTTGCAGCTTACACATACTCTCCTTGTGCCTATATAGTTCCTTCGAGTGATCCAAAGTTTTAAATCTTCAAAGACTTTAACATCCCAAGACTCAACAATGTAATATAGCATTACCAGAAAAATAGTGATATTTTAAAAATGAGCCTTTCTTCCAGGTCTGTTCTTTGAAATATAAAGGGCACTGCACAGTTTTTCAATGCAAAACAAGTCAGCACTTCCAGTTCAATTCTGGATCCTCTTCATTGTTCTCGTGCCTAATTTTTCCAAAATACACATACTAATGGACCACTTCAATAGATGGTCCATCTCACCTGATATTGGAGTCTGAATAATAAACATTTTTCATGCACTGAGTTTTTCCTGAATGAAGAGTTTTAAGTCAAACTCTTCATTGATTATAGATCTCCTAGTTGAAATCTGTGTCATAGATACTAAGTTCCCACTAATCACTATAGTGTTCTTCACAAACAGGAAAACCTTCACCATCTACCTAGAATCCCTCTTCCATTTAGACTTTGTGGGATTTCCTTCATGATAATGGCAAAGACTTTTAGAAAGAATCTTATCTCCCTGTTTTATGCACATCCCTTAATATTAATAATCAAAAGGTTGCTATACAAAGTCATTACTATTAGTTCATATTTCAAGGAATCTTGTATGATTTAGACATTTGGTTGAATGGAGAACTTTTAAGGTAATGTTTTTGCTCTAACGCATCAAATGCTTTTTAGTAGACAACATAATCTTTTTTTTAAATTAAAGCTTTTTATTTAAGAACATATGAGTGTATTTATAAGAATTCAAGCCACTCTCCAATAGATAAATGGTCAAAGGATATGAACAGACAATTTTCAGTTGATGAAATTAAAACTGTTTCTAGTCATATGAAAAGGTACTCCAAATCACTATTGATCAGAGAAATGCAAATTAAGACAACTCTGAGGTACCACTACACACCTGTCAGATTGGCTAAAATGTCAGGAAAAGATAATGACGAATGTTGGGGGGGATGTGAGAAAACTGGGGCATTGATACATTGCTCGTGGAACTGTGAAGGGATCCAACCATTCTGGAGAGCAATCTGGAACTATGCTCAAAAAGCTATCCAAACTGTGCATACCCTTTGACCCAGCAGTGTTTCTATTGGGCTTATATCCCAAAGAGATCTTAAAGGAAGGAAAGGGACCCACATGTGTTTGTGGCAGCCCTTTTTGTAGTGGTTAGAAACTGGAAACTGAATGGATGCCCATCAATTGGATAGTGGCTGAATAAATTATGGTATATGAATGTCATGGAATATTATTGTTCTGTAAGAAATGACCAACAGGACGATTTCAGAGAGGCCTGGAGAGACTTGCATGAACTGATGCTGAGTGAAACAAGCAGAACCAGGAGATTATACACAGCAACAACAATTCTATATGATGATCAATTCTGATGGACATGGCTCTCTTCAACAATCAAATGTTTCAAACCAGTTCTAATTGTTTAGTAAAGAAGGCCATATACACCCAGAGAGAGGGATTTGAAATATGGACTACAACATATCATTTTCATGCTCTCTATTGATGTTTGCTTGCATTGGGTTTCCTCTTTCAGATATCTTTTGTTCATGTAGATACGATTGTTCTTGCACAGCAAGATAAGTATAGAAATATGTCTACATATATTCAACTTGTCAAATATTTTAATACAATTAACATGTAGTGGACTTCCTGCTATCTAGGAGAGGGGAGGGGAATACGGGGGAAAATTTGTAACAGAAAGCTTTGTAATGGTCAATGTTGAAGAACTACCCATACATATGTTATGTAAATAAAAAGCTTTACTAAAAAAAACATGAGTGATTTTTCTGTATTGACCTTTGCAAAAAAAAAAAAATTGTTCCAAATTTTTCCCCTCCTTCCCCCCACCTGTAGATGACAGTCTAATACATGTTAAATATGTTAAATTATATAACAAATCCAATATATGTGTACTTATCTATACAGTTATCTTACTGCACAAGAAAAATCAGATCTAGAAAGAAGGAAAAAAAAAACAACACCAACAACAACCTAAGAAGGAAAACAAAATGTAAGCAAATATTCACAGAAAGCATTAAAATGTTGTGGTCCACACTCAGTTCCCTCAGGCCTCTCTCTGGATGTATGTGACTATCTTCATCACTAAACAATAGGAACTAGTTTGAATCACCTCATTGTTGAAGAGAACCATGTTCATCAGAATTCATCATCGTACAGTCTTATTGCCGTGTATAATGATCTGGTTCTGCTCATTTCACTTAGCATCAGTCCATGTAGGTCCAGGCCTCTCTGAAATCAACTTGTTGGTCGTTTTTTTTTTTTTTTTTTTTTTTTTTTTAATTAAAGCTTTTTATTTGTATAACATATGTATGGGTAGTTCCCCAGCATTGATATTTACAAAGCTTTCCATTACAACTTTTATCCCCAGTCCCCTCCCCTCCCTTAGATGGCAGGAAGTCCACTACATGTTAATAATGTTGAAATACTTGACAAGTTGTGCAAGAAAAATCCGATCTACAAGAAAAAAAAAGAAAATCAGAGAAAGGCAACACAATGCAAGCAAACCTCAATAGAGAGCATGAAAATGTTATGTTGTGGTCCATATGGTTTTCTTCAGTGAACAATTGGAACTGGTTTGAGACAATTCTTTGCTGCAGAGAGCTATGTCCATCAGAATTGATCATCATGTAATATTGTTGTTGCTGTGTATAATGATCTCCTGGTTCTGCTCCTTTCACTCAGCATCAGTTCATGCAAGTCTCTCCAGGCCTCTCTGAAATCATCCTGCTGGTCGTTTCTTACAGAACAATGATATTCTATAACATTCATATACCACAGTTTACTCAGCCACTCTCCAATTGATGGGCATCCCTTCAGTTTCCAGTTTCTTGCCACTACAAAAAGGGCTGCCACAAACATTCTTGCACAGGTGGGTCCCTTTCCCTCCTTTAATATCTCTTTGGGATATAGGCCCAGTAGAAACACTGCTGGGTCAAAGGGTATGCACAGTTTGATAACTCTTTGAGCATAGTTCCAGATTGCTCTCCAGAATGGTTGGATCTGTTCACAATTCCACCAACAACGTTTCAGTGTCCCAGTTTTCTAACATTCATCAATATCTTTTCCTGTCATCTTAGCCAATCTGACAGGTGTATGTATAGTGGTATCTCAGAGTTGTCTTAATTTGTATTTCTCTGATTGATAGTGATTTGGAGCTCCTTTTCATATGACTAGAAATAGTTTCAATTTCTTCATCTGAAAATTGTCTGTCCATATCTTTTGACCATTTATCAATTGGAGAATGGCTTGAATTCTCATATATTTCAGTCAATTCTCTATATATTTTAGAATTGAGGCTTTTATCAGAACCTTTGAATGTAAAAATGTTTTCCCAGTTTATTGCTTTTCTTCTAATCTTGTCTGCATTAGTTTTGTTTGTACAAAAACTTTTTAACTTGATATATAGACAATATAATTTTAACTCTGTCTTTTATTCAGTTGTGTGAATAAAGCTGTAGTACGTACAAATACATGTCTATTACTTCATACTTACTGATAAAAAATTTTGTGTAGAACCCCACTGGGGAAGTACGGATCAGTAGTTATTGATATTTTCCTAGTTGCCTTTTTGAGGGTATTAAAAAGATTTGGATTTTAACCTCAAGAGTTTGGTATCTTCCATTCTTTCAGATATCAGTACCCTTAAAATTGTCAGACTTCATATATCCTTGATCTAGTCCAGATAATCTTCACATCTTGGTTTTCTTTAGTGCCACAGTTGAAGAAGAAGAAGGGATTAGGCTGGATTTAGGAAACTGTGCAATACTAAGTGGTACCTGGCATCTTTCTGCTTTGAGACTCATCAAATTTGATATTCCACTTATTTCAAAAAGCAATAAATGCTTTATTAATTGACACTTGTTCTATACTCATTGCTTTTGGTTCTTGTCTTGGTTGAGCAGTACAGATGTGAGATTGGCCAAGCATAGTGCCCAACCCCCATCTGTTTATCTTGCCTCCTGCTATGGGCAGCTCTTCCCCAGTGAATGTAGTAGTTTACAGGACTCATGTTGGAGCCTACGATACTGACATTGTGCACTGGATGAGCAGATTTTGGAGTAATTCCTGGAGGATGATGTCTGTAGCATATTGTCTCCCAGATCCCAAAACACTACTAGAAGGAGCACAGAATTGCCTTTGTATTCAGCAGGAGGAGAAGCAATGGGAGCAGCAATGGGAGTCCAGCATCAGAGGACCCAAGACTCCTGGCAATCCCAATCCCCAAGTAGTGCCAACAACCCTGGGCTACAGAAAGTGCAGGATCATAGCTTCCATTTCCACATTCAGCCCTTCCCCCCACCTACCAGCTTAGAAAGTTAGAGTGAGGGGAAGAATATAAAGGTTGCAATTTTCAGAAAGTGAGTTGGGTCAAAAAGGGAAGAAATCCACATTTGGATGCCAAATTTCCTTCTTTTGGTAATTGGGTGGGGAGGGATGATTAGGTTGCTGACTGGAGAAATACTCCTTATGGAAAAAAAAATTTGTTCAGTTCTCATCATTTTCACCACTAGTCATGCCTTCTGAAACCAATTAACGATTGCCAAGCTACCACTGTATGTATGAGTATACTGAAAAAGAAGTGGGCCAGCCATAAGAAAAAAATGATTAGTCATACTGACTCTTCTACTGGTATCCACAAAATATTAAAAGATAGACATGGAACAGATTCTCCATGGAAGATTTATCCAAAAAATTACCGGAATTGCATGGGATGAAAAGACATGAATGGGTTTTGATATATGAAACCCTTTTCCTATACCTCCCTCTTTTTCTGGAAAATACCTCATTAATATCCCTTCTGTCTCCTGCAGGAGACTTCTCTTGTATTCCCACAGCTGTGAACTTGTACTCCAATCAAGCCTTTAATCAGTAAATGTCTCTTAAGCTCTTAGTGTGTGGCAGGTACTGTTCTGGTCCTGGACAAACAATCCCTAATTACAAAATGTTTACATTTTAATGGAGAGTACAAGTATACACACAGAATAAATGAAAAATATTTAAGAGACAGTTTGGGAAAAAAAGGCCCAAGCAGTTAGAGATGGTACTAGAGCTGCATACTGAAGCAACATAGAATTTTATGAGGTTGAATTAGAAAAGTGTATTCTAAGTGTGATGAATGGCTAATGCAGCTACAGAGATGTGAGTGAAGTTTTGTGTGGGAGGAAAAAAGAGGAAGCCAGTTTGCCTGGTTTACAGATTATCAGAAAGGGGGTAATGTTTAATAAAGCTAGAAAGATAGATTCAGGCCAAATTATGAAAGACTTTAAGAACTAAACAGAGAGGTTTTTATTTTGGCCTAGAGACAAAAGTAAGCCATTGGAGTTGGTTTATGAAGGTAATAATATAGTCTGATTTGTGTTTAAAGAAAATCACTTTGGCAGGAATATATAGGAAGGACTAGTGTGCTAAGAGACTTGAGGTAATGAGACTATTAGGAGGCTGTTGGAATAATCCAGGCAAGAGCTGATAGGGACCTGAACCTACGTTGTTAATAGTTTAAGTAGAGAGAATACTTAAGATGTGAGAGATGAAAGTGGAGGTAGAAATAGCAAGATTTAGCAATTTATTGCATTTGTGGGGTGAGGGAGAATGAAGAGTAGGGCATCTTACTGAGGATACAAAATTGATAATTTGGAAGACTATTGGTGCCTTTGACATAAATAGGAAGTTTGAAAGAGGGCAGAGTTTGAGGGAAAAGATATTGGATTCACTGAACTTGTTGAGTATAGGGGGAGAATGACTTGGGATATGTAGCAGCCACCATGATTTGGATTGAGTGGAAAATTTTGAGTGGTCTTCAAAGGAAGAGTCTGGAAGTGGCAAAGGAGGGCAAAGAGTATTCTGACTTCCTTATTGGAACCAATTTGTTGGACAGTGTGTGAAAAGGACAGACAACCAGAGAGGATATACAGAGAATGTCATGGGGGTGGGGAGGAAAGAAGCATCTCCATGTGGGGGCTAGTAGATAAAAGGAAATGAGAGAAAGGAATCTAGTAAAAAGGAAAATGATTCATTATGGAAAGGAAATCCCAAAGGGCACAATGGAAGGGGATAGGGAGGGTCATAATGGGGCATGGAATGGAATACCTTTCAGGCAAACTGGGGTTGGAGAATGGGAGGTAGGGATTGAGGATAATTTAATCCTATGTGGCTAGTAATTTATTAATATTACATGGATAGGAAAATAGCAGAAACCATATGGTTAGTTTAGGAATGGGTAAATCTCAAAGGGTTTCACAAGAGAATAAGGTGATAAGCCTGGTCCCAGGTTCTCCTCACTACCACTTCTAGAAGTCCATCTCTATCTGCCACCTTCATTTCACAATGTGTCTTCTTTTGAGGGTCACTTAATATATGTTCTTTTTGATGTAATCTATTAATCTCCATTTCTTCTTAATGTTTAGTACCTAATCTTAGTGTTTCTCCCTAGCCTGAATCTCCCTATCCTTATATTTGGATACTTCAGGGTATAATTGTAACACCTGTAACTTTTAGTTCATCAAGTTCTTCATCATAACCTTTATCATGACAGACTGCCAAAAGGGTGGCTAGATTAAAGGATGGGAGGGTGAGGGGAAAGGATTAGAGATTCTTAATAGAGATGCAGATGGGGTAGTCTGTGGTCAAAAGTAAATATGAAGAGAGAAAGGTAAACTGAGGAAAAATAGAATGGAAGAAAATACATAACTAGTGATTATAATATTGAATGTAAATGGAATGAATTCAACTATAAAATGAAAACAGCAAAATAGATTAAAAATCAGAATCCAGCTATTTAAAAAAATACATTTTAGAATGAGAGATACACATAGAGTAAAAATAAAGAACTGGAGTAGAATTTATTATGCTTCAACTGATGCAAAAAAAAGGAATAACGATCATCTCAAAGTTTAAACTAAAATTGATCTAATTAAAAGAGATAAATAGGAAGACTATTATGATAAAAGATACCATAGATAATAAAGTAATATCAGTAAGTACTAAGCCTATATGTATCAAATATTATAGCATCCATACTTTTAAAGGAAAAACAATTAAAGGTAGAATAATATAGATAGCAAAACTATTATAATGGGGGATCCCAATCTTTTCTTCTCAAAACTAGGTAAATCTAACTGAAAAATAAGTCAAGAAGATGAATAGAATTTTAGATAAGCTAAATATGAATGATATCTGGAGATAATTGAATGGGAATATCAAGGAATATATCTTTTTTCTCAGTGGTACATAGTATCTTTACAAAATTTGACTATAAGGGCATAAAAATTTTATAGTTGATTGCAGAAATATTAAATATATCCTTTTCAGATTGCCATGCAACAAAAATTATATTGAATCAAGGAAAGATTGAAAATTAATTGGAGGGACAGCTGGGTGGCGCAGTGGATAGAGCACCAGCCCTGAAGTCAGGAGGACCTGAGTTCAAATCTGGTCTCGCACACTCAACGTTCCCTAGCTGTGTGACCCTGGGCAAGTCAAGTCACTTAACCTCAATTGCCCCAGCAAAAAAGCAAAAAAAGAAAAAAAGAAAAGAAAAAATTAATTGGAAACTAATCTAACTTTAAAGATTGAGTAGGTTGAAAAAGGACAAGCCATAGACATAATAAATTTATTAAAGAGGAAAATAATGAGATAGATAGATGATACATTGGATAGAGTACCAGCCCTGTCAGGAGGACTTGAGTTTAAATCCAAGCTCAGACACTTAATACTTACTAGCTGTGTGACCCTGGGCAAGTCACTTAATCCCAGTTGTCTCACAAAAAAGAGAAAAGAGAGAAAAAATAATGAGGCAACAAAAACCTAACAGCAAAAACAATAATCAAAAGAAAATATGTATCTCAAAATGCTTACATCAGTAAAATAGAGCAGGCCAATGAGTTGGGTATGTAATTTCTTTTAAAAATAGAAAAAAAAAATTTCAAATTTCCAATTAAATCCCACCTTGGAAATCCTAAAAATTAATGGTGAGATTAATAAAATTGAATATAAGAAAACCATTAAATTAATAAAATTAGTGTAAAATACCTGGGCATACACTGGCAAACACAAACCCCAACACTACATGAACATAATTAGAAAACACTTTTTATACAAATAAAGTCAAATTTTAAATAATTGGGGAAATTTTAATTGTTCATGAGTGGGCAGAGCCAATATAATAAAAAAAGACAATTCTATCTAAATCAAACTACTTATTCAATGTCATTAAAATTAATTTGGAAGAATAAAAGGTCAAGAATATCAAAAGAACTAATTTAAATAAATGTACAGAAAGAAGGTTTAATGGGAACAGATCTTAAACAGTATTATAAGGTAGTAATTACCGGGGCAGCTAGGTGGCGCAGTGGATAGAGCACCAGCCCTGAAGTCAGGAAGACCTGAGTTCAAATCTGGTTTCAGACACTTAACATTCCCTAGCTGTGTGACCCTGGGCAAGTCACTTAACCTCAGTTGCTTCAGCAAAAAGCAAAAATAATAATAATAATAAGGTAGTAATTACTAAATCTATTGGCTAAGAAATAGAAAGATTTGTGGAACAGAGAACAAATACAATACATAGTAGTAAATGATTGTACTGTGACCTTGTATTTGAGAAATGTAAAGATTTAAAATTTAGGGATAAGAATGCACTGTTTAGAAGAACATGGAACAGGAGCAGCTAGGTGGCTTAGTGGATAAAGCACCAGCCCTGACGTCAGGAGGACTTGAGTTCAAATCTGGTCTCAAACACTTAACATCCCCTAGCTGTGTGACCCTGGGCAAGTCACTTAACCTCAATTGCTTCAACAAAAAGCAAAAAAAAAAAAAAAAAAAGAACATGGAACATATTAATTTATTAGACTTACAGTTAGGAGAAGAACTTATGAATAAAGAAGAGGTGGAGAGCATAAATGGATAATTTTGATTATCTTAAAAAGGTTTTGTACAAATAAAATCAATGTAGCCAATATTAGAAAAAAAAGTGGAATATGGAGGGGGAGGCAGATTTTATCAACAGTTTCTTGGGTAAAAGCCTTATATTTCAAAAATATAGAGAACTTCGTCAAATTTACAAGCATATGAATCATATTTCTATTGATGAATGGTCAAAAGATATTGATGAAAAAAATCAAAACTAAATCTACTTATAGAAAATGCTCTATGCAGCCCTGAAGTCAGGAGGACCTGAGTTCAAATCTGGCCTCAGACACTTAATACTTCATAGCTGTGTGACCCTGAGCCAGTCACTTAACCCCATTTGCCTCAGCAAAAATAAATAAATAAATATTCTAAACCATTATTGATTAGAGAAATGCTCATTAAAACAACTTTGTGATATTATCTCACACTTACTTACAATATTGGCTAAATTGATAAAACTGAACATGTATAGAGAGGGATGTGGAAAAATTGGGACAGTAATACATTGAAACTGAACTGAACCCACCATTTTTGAGAGTAATCTGGAATTATACTCAAAGAACTATAAAACTGTGTTTATCCTTTGACCAACAATATTAATATATTAGATCTGTTTCCCAAGGGGATCTGGGAAAAATGTAAAATATTTAATAGCATCTCTCTTTGTGATGACAAAGAAGTAAAAATTGCAAGGATGCCCATTAATTAGGGAATGACTAAACAAGTTATGGTTTATGATTGTGATATAATATTGCTGTTATGTCAAGATTGATTTTAGAAAAGCATGGAAAGACTTGCATGAAATAATGAAGAATGAAATGAGCATAACCAAAAGAATGTTGTATATAGTAATGGCAATACTGTTTGAAAAATAACTGAACTACAAAGGACTTATGAACAAAGATTTTATCAGAGAAAGAATTGATAAAAAGAATTAAGCATAGTATGGTTTTACATACATATGTGTATATGTGTAAATGTGTGGGTATCTCAAATAATAGCCTTCTCTCATGTGGAATGGGCATGGAGGGAAAGGAGGAAATCATTTTGGAACTTAAAATACAATGAAAAATAAGAAAAATTTTAAAAAATTTTAAACTTTTATTTGTTTTTTTCTTTCGTATCAAATTATCCTGACTCAGCACCTGCCATCCAAGTAGAAGCCTACCTTTGTAACAGATACATGTATCAAGCAAAAGAAATATATTGGCCATGTCTGAAAATGCATGTCTCATTTTGTTACTTCTAGTCCACAGGAACTCAGACTGAAATATATGAATCATCAGAGGGAAAAGATCCAAGATTTTTTCTTCTACCATGATTTTAGAATTTTTAGTACTATGTATCAGGAGTATTTAGTAGTAGAATTAGTTCTTGCTTACTAATCTTTTTATTTCTGTATCTGCATCATTTCTTCTTGTCCTCTTCTGCTCACTCAAGACAACAACTGAGTTCAGGCATTGGCTCTGGATGAGGACTTGGTTTCAACTTCCACCTCTGACTTTCACTTGTATGTGTTCTAGCAAGTCACATATACCCTCTTCTAAGTCTCAGTTGTCTTACCAATAAGGTGAACCTTTTAGATTTCTTGTAATTTTAAATCTATAATTATATGACTATTTTAGTAGTTTTCTAATTGGTCTCCCTGCCTGTTGCCTCTTGTCCCACATCCAGCTGCCAAAATGATTTTCTTTAAATTCATGCTTATCTTTATTAACCTCCCTCTTCAGTAAACTCCATTGGCTCCCCATTGCTTCTTGAATAAAAGTGCAAACTTCACTGTTGGCATTAAAAACCCTTAATAACTTGGTCCTGTTTTAATCTTTCCCATTCTTTCTGTTCTAGCCAAGCTGATTTTCTTGCCATTTCTCTTATATAGCTGGATCATCTGTGTCTCCATGCCTTTGCACTAGTGACCCTTATATCTAGAATGCCCTCCTTTGTAACATCATCGTCTTTTAGGATCCCAAGTTTCCTTCAATACTTAACTTAAAAATCACTTCCTACATGAAGCCTTTCCTCATATTCCCTTCCTTCTGCAGTGAGGGGAAGGAAATGATTTTGGTTTTTTGTGTTTTTTTTCCCAATTTTTTTTTCAAGTCCAAGCCTATTCTTTATAATTACATAATTTTTAATTTTTTTCTTCCCATTTGCATTGTAATACTCATGTGGATTCCTTTTGTTGATTATATTTTATACCATATCACTTTATTATACCACATCCTTCTCTGAAATTTTTTTCTATTTATGGCTTCTGAAAATAATATTTCATTTTATTCATTTGTCACAACTTAATTAAGTAATAACTTAATTCTCTGACTAGATATCTACTTTGGTTAAATAGGTGTCTACTTTGTTTCTAGTTCTTTGCTGCCACAAAAAGTACAGTGAAGTGTGTGTGATGTGTGTGTGTGTGTGTGTGTGTGTGTGTGTGTGTGTATGGCATAATGATATTTCTTTCTGTCTTTTGACTTCCTCAGAGTATATACCTGTTAGTAGAATAGGGTCTCTGGTTCAAAGAATATGGACCTTTTGTTTCTCTGACCATAATTTCAGTCTGCTTTCTAGAATAATCAGACTAGTTCACAGCTTCACCAGGAATGTTTTTCTTTTATCATCATTGCCAATGCTGGTTGTTGTGAGGTGAAACCTTAGACTAATCTAACCAGTTTTTTTTTTAAATTTTAATCTTTTTTAGCTTGCAAAACCCTGCACTCTAAATTTATTCCTCTTTCCTTTCCCCCATCCCCTCCCTTAGACAATAAGTAATCCAATATATGTTAAACATATATAATTTCTCTATATACATTTCCATAATTATCATTCTGCATAAGAAAAATCAGTTAAAAAGGAAAAAAGGATAAAGAAAACAAAAATAAGCAAATAACAAAAAAGGTGGAAATACTATGTTGTAATCCACATTAAGTTCCCACAGTCCTCTCTCTATTTAGATGGTACTCTCCATTACATATCCATTGGAATTGGCCTGAATCTCCATGTCCATCAGAATTGATCATCGTATAATTTTGTGGTTGCTGTTTATAATGACCTCTCCAAGCCTTTCTGAAATCATCGTGCTGATCCTTTCTTATAGAACAATATTCCATAGCATTCATATACCATAATTTATTCAGCCATTTTCCAGCT
This sequence comes from Myrmecobius fasciatus, assembly GCA_023553655.1. Lineage (NCBI taxonomy): Eukaryota > Metazoa > Chordata > Mammalia > Dasyuromorphia > Myrmecobiidae > Myrmecobius > Myrmecobius fasciatus. The sequence continues at coordinate 204,841 of JAJPUD010001381.1, forward strand.
AATAGGCATCTACTTAATTTCCAGTTTAGGCATCCACTTAATTTCCAGTTTCTTGCCACTACAAAAAGGGCTGCTACAAATGTTTTTGCAAATGTGGATTCTTTTCCCTTTTTTATGATCTCTTTGGAATACAAGCCTAGCAGAGACACTGCTGGATGCAGGCTGATAGTTCTTTGGGCATAGTTCCACATTGTTCTCCAGAATGGTTGGATCAGTTCACAACTCTACCAACAATGTACTACTGTCCCAGTTTTCCCACATCTCCTCCAACATTTACCATCTTTGCCAATCTGAGAGGTGTGTAGTTGGATCTGAAAGTTGTCTTAATTTTCATTTCTCTGATCTGATTTAGGACATTTTTTTATATGACTGGAATGGTTTTAATTTCTTCACCTGGAAATTGTCTGTTCATATCCTTTGACCAATTTATCAATTGAAGAATGGCTTGTATTATAAATTTGAGTCGGTTCTCTATATATTTTAGAAATGAAGCCTTTACTAAACTCTTGGATGTAAAATTTTTTCCCACTTTTCTGCTTCCCCTTCTAATCTTGTTTGCATTGGTTTTATTTGTACAAGAACTTTTTAATTTAATAAAATCAAAATTATCCATTTTGTATGAGAGGTAGACTATCTTTTGTTCTTCTAATTTGTTTATAGCATCACTCTTTATGTCTAAATCATGAACACATTTTGACCTTATCTTGGTATAGTGTATTAGGTGTTGCTCAAGGTCTAGCTTCTGCTATATTTTCTAATTTCCCACCAATTTTAGTCAAATAGTGAGTTCCCAGAAGCTGGGGTCTTTGGGTTTATCAAACATTAGATTACTATAGTATTGACTATTGTGTCTTGTGAACCTATCCTATTCCACTGATTGACTACTCTTGTTTCTTAGCCAGTACCAAATGGTTTTGATGACTGCTGCTTTATAATATAGTTTTAGGTCTAGTACAGCTAGGCCATCTTCATTTGCATTTTTTGGTTCATCGATTCCCTTAAAATTCTTGACCTTTTGTTCTTCCAAACTGAACTTTGCTATTATTTTTTCTAGCTCTGTAATTTCTTGGCAGTTTGATTTGATATGTTATTGAATAAGTAGGTTAATTCAGATAGAATTGTCATTTTTATTATATTAGTTCAGCCTACCCAGGTGCACTTGGTATTCTTCCAGTGGATTAGATCTGACTGTATTTATGTGGAAAATATTTTGTAATTGTGTTCATGTGGTTCCTGATTATGTCTTGGCAGGTGGGCTCCCAAATATTTTATTTTATATCTACAGTTATTTTAAATGTAATTTCTCTTTGTATCTCTTGCTGCTGGACTTTGTTGGTAGACTTTGTTGGTAACATATAGAAATGCTGATGATTTATGTGGATTTATTTTGTATTCTACCACTTTGCTAAAGTTGTTAATTGTTGCTAGTATTTTTAAGTTAATTCTCAGGATTCTCTATCATAATACCAGCTGCAAAGTGATAATTTTGTTTCCTTATTATCTACCTATTCCAATAATTTTTTTTCTTATTACTAAAGCTAACTTTTTTTTTTTCCCTGAGGCAGTTAGGGTTGTGACTTGTCTGGAGTCACACAGCTAGGAAGTGTTGAGTGTGTGAGATCAAATTTGAACTCAGGTCCTCTGCACTTCAGGGCTAGTGCTCTATCTATCTACTGCGCCACCTAGCTTCCCCAAAGCTAACATTTCTAATACAATATTGAATAGTAATAGTGTGGGGCAGCTAGGTGATGCAGTGGATAGGGCACCAGCTCTGAAGTCAGGAGGACCTGAGTTCAAGTCTGTTCTCAGACACTTAACATTCCCTAGCTGTGTGACCCTAGGCAAGTCACTTAACCCCAATTGCCTTATCAAAAAAAAAAAAAAAAGTAATGGTGATAATTGTTTCACCCTTGATCTTATCGGGAATGGTTTTAGTTTATCCCCATTACATATGATGCTTGCTGATGGTTTTAAATAGATGCCACTGATTATTTTAAGGAAAACTCCATTTATTCCTATGCTCTTTATTGTTTTTAATAGAAATAGTTGTTGGATTTTATCAAATGCTTTTTCTATATCTATTGAGATAATAATATGATTTCTGTTAGCTTGGTTATTGATATAGTCAATTATGCTAATAGTTTTCCTAATATTGAACCAGCCTTGCATTCCTGGTATAAATCCTACTTAATCATAGCCAGTTTCAAAAACTTTATTTCTTTCCATATTTACCTCAAAAAATGCACTTTACATTCTACATGGATGAATTGCATATCTGGACCCTGATAAAAGCGAATGAATTTAATAGTGGGCCTTAACAATTTCAGAATTCACTTATTAAAAGTGCAAAGATCTTAAAATAGATAGGATTTTTTAAAACAGTTATTATGTTTTCTTATCATTCTAATACCCATTGACTCCTTTGGTAAAGAACTCCAGGTTTATTTGAACATAAATAATTCCTGTTATGTTGTTGCTACATGCTGTTTCTTGGGGGGAAAAAGGTGGTATCATTGATCCATTGTCAATAGAAATTGTTTTAGATTTTTTTTCCCCTAGTGTTGATACATTTTGTTGATCAGCAAATATTGTATCACTGGTGGTCTCATGAATAATGTGATTTTTATGTAACAGGATCTATTGATAAAAAGGCTTTGCTAATCAAATTATTTATTGATATAGGTGATTTTTAAAGTCCGTTATATCCTTGTATCTTATATTGTTTTTACTTAATTTTTCTTTCAGGTCACTATGAAAGGCTTATATTTTCAGCAGAATTCTCCAGGAGAAGAAATTTCATTTGTATTTCAAGAAAGGGTAAGAAAAGTTTTACATAGAAAATGAGGTTTTCCTTTTAAAAATTTCCTTTTTTAAAAAATCCTTAATTTAACAAACACAAAAAAGATCATTTTCATATTAGAGTACAGCAGAATTTTTATATGTAAACTGTGTATCTTTATTACATATAGCTTGCTTTTTAAAAAATATATACAATAAATGCAACATTATTTCAAAGTTTCCTGCTCCTTTGTCTTTCCTGCTGAATCTCCTCCTCCTCTTTTCCTGTCCATTTTAAAAAATATTTTAATAGCCCTTTTTAAAAGGAAATTTTCTATATCCGATAGCCTAATAGTGAATTTACTTTAATAGACTACTATAGTAACATAGAGGTTTTTTGTAGTAATTAAAGGAATATATTCTTATCATAAGTCAGTTTCCTCATGGAGATTAAATAACTTATTTAAAATGACTTCCTCAAAGTATTTTACTTTAATCTTTAAAATATTACACATATGAAGTACCACATTTTTAATATGTAGATCATACCAAATGTATGTTATAGCATTCATTTTGCTACAACATTACTGCATGATATTCAAATGGACCATGTGTTAGAACTACATTGTAGGTGTTAAAATAAGATTTTTCCTAATATATTCAATAAACAAACTAGTTTTGGATTTTTAAAGTGTTTTACATTTTTTCTGAACAGTTTGCAAACTTGTATAAACCTTGTATAAAATTCTATAGTCAAGTAGATTGTGTATTTGTAAAACTTATGTTTTTTAAAGTTATGCTCATATTTTTCAAAAAAACTACTGTTATCTGTTTTTAGATAGATATATAGTAATAGAAAATGTATATTTTTGTTTTCCATAATAGAAACCTGTGACAGTCTCATTCATCCTGATTTTATATAATTAGAATAGGAATAAACTTGTGACATTTACCAACCTAAATGCCATCCTAAGTACTTTTTTTTTTTTTTTTTTTGCTTTTTGCTGAGGCAGTTGAGGTTAAGTGACTTGCCCAGGGTCACACAGCTAGGGAATGTTAAGTGTCTGAGACCACATTTGAACTCAGGTCTTCCTGATTTCAGGGCTGGTGCTCTATCCACTGCACCACCTAGCTGCCCCTTCCTAAGTACTTTTGATATTTTTTTAATGTAAAGTTTTTAAAAGTAAGATTGGACTCATGTTAGATTAATAAAAATATTTTAGTTCACTTGCATGTATAAACAGTTATAAAATAACTGAAATAGGCAATAAAAATTAGGCTGATTTTAAAAATTTCTAATGATAATTATTAAATGAGGAAGGTATCCAATAATTAAATGAGAAATATTTTTTGCCATTGTGATAAATTATATTTAGACTGAAATATGAAGAAGGATTCATTATGGCAGACCCTCAAAGTTTAATTTGCATCTGAGTTCAATGCACGTGGTAAAAAAAGTTCAAGGAAATTCATTAGGGAAAGAACATTAAATAAGTTACTTTAAAAAGCAATTGGCATAGAAGCTACAAACATCCCAAAAGACTGCTTTTGCATTAAAGAGATGGAAGATAAACTTTAAACTTTTTATTTTTTGTTACATGATTTTACTCTCCATAATTTAGCAGTTAATATTTTAAAATCCTTTTTCTTTACAAAAATTATTGGGTTATTAAACTCTTGTTACCTACAATACTGAGTCAGTACTAGAATACCTTTTTTAAAACTTCCCCCAAAATTGTTGTCTACAATTTTGTATAGATTAGTTTTTCTAGCATATGCAATTACTATTCTTTTTTTTTTTTTTTTTTGGCTTTTTGGCTTTTTGGCTTTTTGCTGAAGCAATTGAGGTTAAGTGACTTACCCAGGGTCACACAGCTAGGGAATGTTAAGTGTCTGAGACCAGATTTGAACTCAGGTCCTCCTGACTTCATGGCTGGTGCTCTATCCACTGTACCACCTAGCTGCCCCTACTATTCATTTTTTGATCATACTAATGAGTGACTTTATTTTTCTGACTTTAGGAAAGGCTTATTTATGTACAACAATTCTCATGCTATTCTATGTAAATTTTGCTTAGGAAAATCTTCCTGATATAAAGGATAACTATGTGAAACTTCAAGTGAAAGCTTGTGCTCTAAGCTGGATAAATATAAAGGTATGTGGTATTTTTTTGTTTTAACTAAAAATTAATAAAAACATCATGTTTATTTTACCAACTCCTTTTAGCCCTAACATTGAAAATGTATTCAGAAGAACAAATGCAGCTCACCTCATAATTTTTAACAAAAAATATTTTTGTAGCATACATGTTCTACTAGGCAGGTATGCCCAAATGTCCTAAATTTTAAGACTTTGTGACCAAAATTCTAGACAGTGTTTGAATCCATCTTAGGATTCACTTTGTGAAAATAAATAATTTTTCATGAAAACTGAGAGCCACCATAAGTGGATATATATTAATGATATAAAGCCAAAATCAAAATTGAGATGTACCCTGACGATGCATTCCCAGAGATCTTGAGAATGATGTAATATGTTTAAAAACTCAGTATTATGATAATTTGATCAGAGTAGATGAACAATTAGCACTGAGTTCACAAATCTGGCTACTTTTTGTATATAAAGTTGATTAAACTTTTAAAACTGATTTTCTAATTACTGCTAAAAATCTACAATTTTAATAGTTACCAGATACTACCAATGTTATCAATTTTAAAAAATTTCTGATCTTGGCCCACAATCGAAAAACTTGCATTCGCTTGCTGTAAAGTAACATCTGGCTGTTGTGTTCAGCAAGGAAGAAGAACTAGACTATTCACTAATTGTTCATTAGTGTATATATTTACTAAATTTCTTTAATAAAGACTTTTTTCGTAAATAAAAAATTAGCTTAAAAATGCAGTACACAATAACATAATTAATTCCCTAATAGTTATTCTGTGCTAGGGATATTAAACATTGGTCCTTAAATGTGATAGATAATGCATACTTCTTCCACCCCTGTACCCTTTATTCCCATTATATGGACATACATACAGTCTCTATAAGACCCTGCTATATATTGACCTTGAAATGCTTAGGAAATCCTGCTCAAATTTTATTGTGCCAAAAAAGATATTTGTTTAATGACCTCTTCCTTCAACAAATATGATAACCAGAAGGAACACTAAAATCTTCTGGTCCAATTCATTCCTTATTAAGAAACCCTTGTAGAACATCTCTAGACTGATGAGCCTTTGCATGAATGCCTTCCATCCTCCTTTTCCTTACTATTGAGTCTACCGCTTCTACATACTTTTGTGACTCCTTTCAATGGTCATCATCTCTTTATTATTCCACTTGACAGCCCCTCAAATAGTGGAGGACAACTTCATGTTCCAGCAAAGTCTTTTGTCTATTAGTTTAAACTTTCAAATTTCCTTCAACCATAAGGCTCCTATCCTGGTTTTCTCTTCTAGTCATCTTCTAGCTTTCCTGAAGTGTGGTGCCCAAAACTGAACACAGTGTTCTCAGTGTGGTCTATCTTCTCAGTGGGCCTTGGTTGGATTTCATGAATTTTCTGTTTTAGCCTGAGCTGCATTAGCTTTTCTAACTGCCCTGTCCTACCTTTCATTCATATTGATTTTTTAGTTCACTAAAACTTCCAGATGTTTTTATAGGAACTCTTATTTCCCCATGTCCCTTCCTTTTCTCTCATAAAATGTTACGGATTTTTGGAGCCTAAAATATTATCTTAGCCACTTGTTAGCCATTTTACTCTGGGCAAATCACTTAACCTCTCTGTTTCCTCATCTACAAAATGGGGATAACAACAACAGCAATAATAATAATAATAGTAATAAAACAGTCCTTGTGCTCAGCAAGCTTACATTCTACTTAGAGCATAAAACATATGCATAACATAAGGCAACCTGAAGGAAACAAAGTTAATATGAAGATGCTTGGCATATCACTAGGCTTTGACTCCTCCTGGGCTTTATCGGTTCCTGACATAATCCTTGTAAGACCATGCTATATGCTTGTATTCTTACTCTATTATTTGTATATTCTATATATTTTTTAAAATTCTGAATTGGCGTTGAATTTCCTGTGAATTTAAAGCTAACACTAAGTAGCACTGACTTTTCCTTCTCCTTAGAAATGTCTGCCTCTCTTTTTAGAATTTGATCATTGAGAGCTATCTATCCATAGAAAAAGATTAGTCTGATGGATCCTACTTGATTTGCCAGTCACTTTACATATTGTCTCTCCACTGCCCTCTGGGGTATATAATGCTATTATTGGCCCTATTTTGCAGATAACGAAATTGAGGCTCAGGGCAGAGGCTCTGATGAAGTAGATACAGTACCAACCCTGAAGTCAGGCAGACCTGAGTTCAAATTTGGCCTCAGACACTTAATACTTCCTAGATGTATGACCATGGGCAAGTCACGTAACCCCAATTACCTCAGCAAAAAAAAAAAAAAAAAAAGAAAAGAAAAGAAATTGAGGCTGAAAGAGAGTAAGTGGCTTGCTCAGAGTCACCCAGCCTTGAGTATCTGAAACAGGCTCTTAATTCAGGTCATTCTAACTCCATTTCTAAGTGTTCTATCACCCAAGTGTTTCTCATATCATGAATTCCAGGAGGGGTGATTCTTGGGAAGTCTTTTTCAGCAACCAGTTCCTTCTTATTGGTTCAGAAATATCAGGTCTGAAACAGCAATTCCCTTTGTCACTTCTCCCACCTTTTCAAATAATAAAATCTCACATGTATTAACTGTTCTCCTTTTGGCAGACTGAGAGGGCACCAACAAATTTCTGTATAGTTTAAAGTCTCATGATTCTACAGTAATGCCAGGTTAGTGCTGTTTTTCAAGCTCCTGCACTAATTCCTCCTGTTACCTAGCTATTTTATTTTATAAAACCCTCTAATAGTATCACATATTTTTTTCTGTCACCCCAAAGCCCTTCACCATATTTTTCCCCAGGGTGATTATTCTTGTTATAAATGTTATTCTATCTACACTTTTGTTAATTTTGTCTCTTTGAATTAGTTATACCCTTCCAAATTTTCAGTAATTAATAAATATTAGTCCTAGTAATATTTAGGAGATCAAATTTGCTTTCTTTTATTAGTATCTCAAGTTCATCCTGTAAATTGTCTAAACTTTCAGGATTTCTTTGTATCTGAGGTCATGGATTTAATTGCTTATTTTCCTTTGAGGAGCTGTCTCCCACAAATGTTTGGCCTTTTGTTTTGCTATTTCCCTAATATGTTGACTATTCTAGCCTCTATACCAGGCTCATCACTGTATGTGGATAGTTTGGTCTCTCCTTCTCCCTTCCTTTTTGAGTAGTTTTCCTGGACCATACCAAAAGCTTGTCATTTCTGTTTTGTCTTTATCCAAGAATCCATATTCCATTCTTAGATATGCCTTCCCCTTCTGATTTCTCAACTTTAAATTTGACAGAAGAAATGATAATAATAGTAGTAATAATAATAATGATAATAATAATAGATGATATGTATATTACTTTAAGGTTTGCCAAACACTTTACACATTATTTTAATTGATCTTGACAATAGTCCTGTTAATTCATTTACTATTATTGTACCCATTTTATGAGAATACTTAGTAACTTCAAATGAAAGTGTTCTGAAATGTGCCTTCAGATATGTTAGAGTATGCTATGTTGAACGAAATATTTTAATGTTTTTTTTCTTTTTAGGGAACTTGTTTTAGCATTGCTAACCCTTTTTTGTACCCCTGCATAGTGATTTCTTTTCTTCTAAAATGTTTGTTTTCCATTGCATAAAAACACGTTGTAGAATCATTTCCTGTTGCCTTAATATAGGTTGGAAGCCCCTTAATTCTAAAAATGGAAAAATGTTTAATTTTTTTTAATCTTCACTAATTTCGAGGACATAGACTAAAATTTATTCCAGACAGGGAAATTCTTAACTATTATTATGATTTAGCTTTTATCAGAAATGAAACTGGAAAAGGAATTTATTCCTGTTGGGAGAGAAATTGCTGGAGTTGTACTACAGGGTAAGTTTACCAATATAAATTCAGCAGTTATATATTTTAGAAAAAATTAAAATTCATTAATTGAATCTCAGCCAAAGATAATTTGAAATGAATAACAGTACTGTATAAGAATCTTTATCTTGGCAATAAAATTATCATCTTCATTTATTTTATTATGAAGAAGTTAAGTCCTTACTAGTTCGTTGTAAATGAAACTACTTATAGCACTCAAATATAAAATGCTGGAATGTAAGTAAAATCTTTTTCTTTTTTTTCCTTTTTCTTTTTTACAAATGAAACTTCTTTGCGCTGGAATTTTGCATTTAAAGTCATATGTACAATGAAATAAATATTTTGTGGTTATGCAATTAGTCCCATAAATAATGAAATATATGGAATAAAATTAAAGTTTCCCTCAGGCAACAAACATTTATTAAGTGCTTATTATGTGCCAGACAATATGCTCACTACTGGGTATACAAAGAAAGTAAAAGACATGGTTCTTTTCCTCAAAAAAGTTTACATTCTAAAGAGAGAAGCAATATATACAGTGGCTTAATATATAAATATGCATATGTGTATGTGTTTACATATATGTATTATGTGTAAATACAGATAAACATACATAAGCATATATACATGCATGTATATAGTATGAGGGGAAGAGTGGGAAAAGCTTCTTGCAAAAAAGTAGCATTTTAGTTGAATCTTAAAAGGAAATCAGATACATCCAGAGAGAGGGATATGAAATGTGGACCACGACGTAACGTTTTCATGCTCTCTGTTGATGTTTGCTTGCATTGTGTTCCCTTTCTCTGATTTTTTTTTTCTTGTAGATACGATTTTTCTTGCACAACAATGATGTGTGGAAATATGTATACATATATTCAATTTGTCAAGTATTTTAACATAATTAACATGTAGACTTCCTGCCATCCAGGGGAGAGGAGTGGGGACTAGGGGGGAAAATTTTTTTTTTATTAATACTTTTTATTTGCAAAACATATGTATGGGTAATTCCTAAACATTAACCCTTACAAAGCTAGGGGGGAAAATTTGTAACAGAAAGCTTTGCAAGCAAGGATCAGTGTTGAAGAATTACCCATACATATGTTTTGCAAATAAAAAGCTTCCAAAATTAAAAGGGAGAGAGAGAGAGAGAGAGAAGTCAGAGAAGCTAGTTAAGTGGAGCTGAAGAGGGAAAGTACTCCAGACATTTGAGGACAGCCCATGAAAAGAATGGAATTGACAGATGGAATGAACAGCAAGTAGACCAGTATTGCTGAATTGTTACAGTGTATGAGAGTGTGTAAAGAAGATGGATAAATAGGAAAGAGCCAGATTGTGAAGAGTTTTAAAAGCCAAACACAGGATTTTAATGTTTTATCTTTGAGGATATAGGGAGCTATTAGAGTTTATTGAATACAGGAATAATGACAGAATGACAACTGTGATTTGTGAGTGTTTAGGGATAGTGTCAGAGAAGGCTTCATAGATCAAGTGCTTCCTGAGACAAACTTTCAAGGATAGGTTGAGGAAATTGTATTAAAGATATAGTAGATGGCATAAAAAAAAAAGTTAAAAGGTAAGAAAAAGGACAAGTTGGGTTTATTATGAATGTCATTTAGCTATAGTGTACATAAAAAAAATTGATGAAATAAAGCTAGAAAGCTGGGTCAGAATCAGATTATGAAGCGTCCTGGCCAAAGAATTGACAAAACCTCCTACTGCTTGAGTTTTTTAAACTGATAATTTTGTTTGGCCCGTGAATGATGTTTTAACTATATCCAGATGGCCCTTAGCAGAAAGAGGTTCATTGGATCTGGTTCAGTGACTTAATCTATCTTCTTAAAGCCTCTGCCATAATTTGGGAGGCAATGGAGTACAACAGAGAGAGCATGGGATTTGGCATCAGGTCTTGAATTTAAACCCCAGCCCTACCCCTGCTGTGTAACTTAGCATGCCACTTAACTTTTTGTGCTTCAGTTTCCTCACCTGTCAGGTAAACGAGTTAGATTTTTAGGTCCCTTCTACTATTCTAATCATTTACCAGTCTTTGAATTACTTTCATAATTCTCCTTGACTTTGGTATCTGGCATATATATGTTTTCCTTTCTCTCCTTTTCCCTGATATCATTCTTGGCAACTTCAGTATGAATACATGAATGTTGATTCTGCTTTCAATACTGTCCTCATATCTTGAACTCCCTTCAGCTACTGTTACATTCCTTTAGTCACTGACTGGGATGGTCACACCCTAGACTAGATGTCTTATAGTCATCTTAAACTTAACATGTTTAACTTAACATGTTTAAAATTGACCTTTCTCTTTCCTCCCACCCCAAACTAAGTCCTCTGCCAGACTTTTGTCAAGGTTGGCACCACCATTCTGCTTACGCGGTTTGCAACCTTGTTTTCATCCTCAGCACCTCACCTTCCCTTCCCCTATAAATTCAGTCAGTTACCACATCTCGTCATTCCTATTGCCACAATATCTATCACATCTTCCCTTCTGTTTATACACAGACACACACATAGAGCCACCTCCCTAATTTTTAAAAAACTCACCACTTCTTGAGTAGATGGTAACTACCTACTTAATTGGTCTCCCTGATTCAAATCTGTTCCTACTCTGAACCCATTCTCCAAACAGCTGCCAAAGTAATTTTTCTAAAGGGCTAATGTGATCAGGATCATATCATTTTTATTCATTAAAGTATAAGTCCCTATTATTTTATTTTTTTCAGTTTGCTTTTTTTACCTCCTTTTGCATTTGGCTAATTGCACTTTTAAAGGAGTTGTTTTGTTGAGTGGATTCTTTTTCCATTTCACCAATTGTATTTTTTAAGGAATTGTTCTCTTTTTTCATTTCGCCAATTCTATTTTTTGAGTTGTTCCCATTTCACCAAATTTATTTTTTAAGGAGTTGTTTTCTTCGTCAGTTTGTTTCCTTTTCTAAGCTCTTTGTTCTTTTCCCCAACCTTTCATACTTCTGTATAGCATTCATTTCTTTTTTCCATTTTTCTTCGATTTTTCTTTAAAGATTCTTTTTGAACTCTTCCAAAAGAGCCTTTTGAGCTGGAGACCAGTTCCTATCCTCCTTTGGGATTTCATCTGAAGGCATTTTGCCTTTGCTGTCTTCTTCTGGGTTTATGTTCTGATTTTCTGTGTCTCCATAGTAGTTTTCTATAATCAGAGCTCTTTTTGCTTTTTTGCTCATTTTTAAAAGTTGAGCTCTGTTCCTAGAGCAAAGAGGAAATTGTCCCAAGCTCTTTTGCAGGGTTTCTCTCTGCCTCTCACTGACTGCCCTGGGCTGGGACTTGTGGTACTGTAGGCTTTCCCACTGTGCTGGGTTCCACCTGTTGTGCTAGGGTTTGGAGGCTCACAATTTGCCTTCTGTAGTTGCATTGGAGGTCTCATAGCTGATCTGTTGATTCACTGACCTTCTAAACCAGGACAGAGTAATCAATCCTGCTGTATTTTGGCTAAGAGCCTCCCACTAGAATCCCTACATCATGTTTCCCCCTGCCCAATGAGATAAACTTTTCCTGAAGTCCCTCCAAAATAGCTTAAGCTGGAAAATTATTATACTCCAAATGTTTGTGGGTTCTGACATTCCAAAATCTGTTCAGAGGTTTGATCTAGCATTGATTCCAAGGGAAGCTGGGGAGAGCTCAGGCAGTGTCCTGTCCTCTTTCTGACATCTTGCTCTGCTCCACCCTTTAGGTCCCTATTATTTTCAAATCAAGTATAAATTTTTTGTCATTTAAAACCCTTCCCAATCAGTCCCAATCCCTTATTCTTTAGGCATATTATACATTCCTCCCATTAATGCACTTTTTGTTTCTTCCAAACTTACCTTATTATTGCTTATATGTAACATTACATCTTCTGTGCTTTTGCACAGTCTGTCTTCCATATTCAGAATACACTTCCTCCTCACCTCTACCTCTTAGATTCCCCAGTTCCTTCTTTATTCAGCTCAACTACCAACTTCTAAATTAAGCTTTTCTTGGTCTAGCCAACTGTTGGGACTTTCCCCTCGAATTACCTTTTAAAAGCCCATGTTTCTTTTGAGAGTAGTAAGAATTATTTTACTTTTGTCTTTGTTTCCACAAGACTTATAAATGTCTAGCATATAAAAGTGCTTAATAAATACTCATTGAATGATCACTTGATGTTTCTCATACTCTCTTTTTTCTTGACTTCCATGAAACTCAACTGTTATGGCTCTTTTCTGTATCTTTTTCTCTTTTCCTGGTTCTTCATCTCCTTCCCATCCATTAAATGTGTCTCCCAGTATTCTGTCCTTGTCCTCCTTATTTTGGTTATTCTCCTTGGTAAACTCAACTACTTCTGTCACTTCATTTTCTACTTCTCTCCACCCTGACTCCCTGCTCCTCAGCCTTTCTACAGAGTTAATATTTTGAATTTCCATATTCTCTTTGTACTTAGATGGTCAAACAGTCCCTCATACTCAATCTTTCTAAAGCAAAATTTATCATCTTTCCCCCAGACCCTGCCCTCCTCATGATTTTTCTATCTCTAAATACCCAGACTTATAATAATCTTGGAGTAATTTTAAACTTCTTCCTCATTTCTTTCATCTAATTAATCTTCCAAACCCAGTTAATTCTAATATTTTGGTCATTTCATTCTTCTCTGAAATCTTCAACAGCTTTGCTTTGCCTGTTGAATTAAATATAAACTTCTGACAGCACTAAAGATCCTTCACAGTCTGGTTCCAGATTACTTTTGGACTCTTTTCATCTACTATTCCCTTCATGTACATTCTAGCCAGTTCTTTCCTGCTAACCAGACACTATTATCCATCCCGTTTTCTTCTACCTTGTTCCTTTTACTATACATTTTATCATACTTTCTCACATGCTAGAAATCAATTCCCCTCTTTCTTCATTACTCTCCAATATTCATTGATAAAATTCTTACTTTCCTTGAAGTCTTAACTCAGGGGTTATCTCCTCCATGAAATCTGTTATGCCTGTCTCCCCTGGTGAAAATGACTATTCCCTTCTATTATTTCTCAGAGCACTTTTACTTTGTACTTATTTCACTTTTCCTTGCCATTATAGTTATTTGTGTGGCTTTGTAATTCAGTACCTAGGTCTGTGCTTTGCAAATGACAGACTATACATGTTGTATGAATTAATGAATGATCAAGATCATTCTAAGGTAGCATGAACTGGCACCATGCAAAAAGTGCAGGAGATTCAGGAAGATCTGATTTTGAATCTTGTGTGAAGGTTCCTAGCTGTGTTACTCTGGGGAAGTCATTTAACTTCTGTTCCTCCATTTCCAAATTTGTAAAATGGTGATACCTAGCTCCCAGGAATGTTGTAGGGATCGAGTGGAAAAAATGCTATATAAATTTTAGCTATTATCAGATTAAAATGGATTTGGATATTACAAATCAATTTCATTTATTCAATGTTTAATCTAGTTTCACATTATCTCATTTCTACTTATCCTCTAGGAAAGGTGCCATTAAAAAAAAAAAAAGGGAATCAGCCAAATTAGCGAGGAGAATTAACTTGGATCAGTAAATTCTGAATATAGATAGAACTCTATAATATAAGAAAATAATAACAGAAGGGGAAAGAAAGATGACAGTATATAGAGTACTTAAGACCAAAAGTGGTGGTTGCAGTTTTATTTTCTGGATACTAGCAAAGTGCACAAAATGTAGAAATGAATTTTGTATTCAGCTTGCTTCAGAGATTCTTATGTCATTTTATGTTATTTTATATCATTGATCTTTTGGTGGTCTAGTAAAGCCTGTGAATCCCGTCTTAGAATGGTTTTTGCTTTATTGAAAGAAACAATTTCAATTTAGATGTTAGTGAAAATAAAGGTGTCATTTTTTTTTCCCCATAGAAGGTCACAGATCCTTTGAAATCTATCCATGGACTCCTAAGGGTATCTCCATTCTAGAGACATTCAAAGAGCAAGATGTTTTTTCTTTTTCTTTTTTTCCCCCTTAACTTTACAGGGTTTTATATATAGTTAGAAATTTTGACTAGTCAGAACCTCAAACATATATAGGTGAACATGCACACAAAATTTTAAAAATACATAACCCTTAGAAACCATGTTCTTTCTCAAATGCTAATTTCCAGAGACATCCTTCTTATTCTTGCCATACTTCATAATTGTACCTCTTTGATCCAACACACAGAAATTTCTCAGTCTGATTATGCTCTCATCTTATTCAGTCTTCTCTCTAAATCCACATGCTCATTGATCTAGATCTGATATGACCATCTAAGCTAAAGCTGTCAGACATATGACTCTAACATGGGACCCAAATCATATTGAAATAAAATTAGTTGAGGTTTTACAAAATAAATAAAAATACAATAAAAAGATAATGTTGGTATGTACTTTTTAAAGTCAGTGTGTACCCATAGGGTTATGGATCTTTATTATGTTTTAAAGACCCTCATTTCTATTTGACTTTGATACCACTAATCTTGTCCAAACACCTCATTTTACACATGTGATAACTTGAGGCCCAGGTTAATAGGCAGAAGCAAGATTTGAAAATACATTGCCCGACTTTTGAGCCAGGACATTTTCCATTGTACTACCACCCTTTCTCTGGCCTTGCTTTCCTTCCTTTTTTCTCTTGACTCTAGTTAATCAGGTCTCTGCCCTCTGCCCCTTACTTATTTGTTCTGTCAATATTTATGCCAGGTTACAAAACCAACTATTGGGTTTAGATATTACAGATATTCCAACTATCTGCCTTCTCTACTTCTACATCTGACCCTTACTTATTTGTTCTGTCAATGTTTATGCCAGGTTACAAAACCAACTATTGGGTTTAGATATTACAGATATTCCAACTATCTGCCTTCTCTACTTCTGCTTGTGTACTGCTGAATCTGCTGTAGAGTAAATCTTAACAGTAATTGTGCTAGTCTTTTACAGATTCATGTTATCTAATCTATATTGAACCCTTTCTCATCTACAATGTCTGTTCTTTTATTATTTTTTACTCTCCCCATTACAGTATTCTAAACCTTCTCTACTCTTCCCCTTTTCTACACCAGTCTTTCCTGTCTGTCTTCTACTTTATTGATAAAATAAAGGACATCCATCCATTCACTTGTCAAAGAAAAAAAATATTAATCTTAATACAGTACATTGCATTTAGGCACTCATCTGTCTGAAACAGTTTTGTTCAGTTTAGTGTGTGTGTGTGTGTGTGTGTGTGTGTGTGTGTGTGTGTGTGTGTGTGTGTGTATCCAAGATATTTCTAACTTGGAGAGAATATTCAAACTGGCAAAGTTCCCCCTGACTTCTGACATGACTCTCTGCCTGAAGAAAATTTCAGATAACATTTATAGGAATTTTTAAGAAGAAATCATAGGTAAGAATACAATTATAAATTAACATTCACAACCAACCAGGTTACCATCCCATTCTTCTTGGATATCTCCTTTCTTCCTGAAGTTAAAGAAAGGAGAACTCCTTCCTTCCATTGGCCTTATATCTTTCTCCTTTGGAGAATAGTGAATCCTAGCAATCCAATCACTTTTGGTCAGCAATTAGAGAGGAGCCTGCCTCTAGGTAGGTCTATAACCTAGTTATAACTTCTGGGTTGGGAAAGGCAGTAATGTAACTAAAGACTTACACTTTTATTTAAAAGGTTCATCCCACCCTTAATTCATTTGCCTAGAAGAGCCTTTTTTCCTCTACCAAATGACTTTTCCCAAGATTTTTGAAAAGTATTTAGACCAATATACTATTTATTATTTAAATTTTTTACTAAAAAGAAGTTTTTAAAGTATACTTCCACATTCTTCCTCCCTCTTCTGTACTTCGAAGTTCTGCATTATTCCCTGTTCTCTCCTGTTTCACTCCATTCTCTGCCTAGAAATAGTTTCATATCACCATTCTTCAATCCCTCTTCCACTCAATTGCCAAAGTAATTGGTGCTATGTGAGCCCATACCCATGCTACCTCCTCCTTAACTCCAGAAGCTCTCTCTTAACTCAAGGATTCAATGCATAGTATTTGGATTGATATTTAAAATCTTTAGGTCTAGCTCCTTCATACCTTTCTATTAGTTCTACATTTTCTTCTCTTCCACTGAGCTCTGTGATCTACTGAAAATGACTTTCTTGCTGCTCCACCCATTAGACTTTCTGTTTCCCTTCTTGATGGCATTTTTGTAGTGATATTCTTGTCCCTCTTTCCCCTGTCTCCCTCCATCAGCTCTTGGTTTTCCTGGCTCCTTCAGGACTTAGCCTTCTGGAGAGGGTCTTTTCGGATCTTCTACCCCCTGCTTCCTTGTCTGATGATCTGAGATGATAATCCATCTACTCTGTATCAAAAATGAATTTAGTTAATTAGGGATTGGCTTCCCCTAGTGCTGCCCATATGGAGCTTGCTTCTTGACTGATTCCTGACTGAGCATTCTTTCTTAACTTCAGTCCCTCCTATCCACTGGCTTTTTTCCTGCTAGTTCTGATGTTATTTCCCCTCTTAAAAGTCTTGAATGACTCTGTTCTGTCCTAAATATCAATAAATATATCAGTAAACATTTATTAAGCACCTGTTATATACCAAGCACAGAAGGCAACACACAAAAAGAAGCTGAAAGACAAGGGATGAAGATACTAGAGCTGGGGGCATGGTGGTCTGAGGTAGTACGGCCTGCTGAGAAATTAGAGTATAATGGTCTCATCTGAACTCTCTCCTTAAAAGGAGGTTTGCAATTCAAGATCCCATCCTTCAGTCAGTGACAAAAGAATACCAAGACTGATGACATCTTTTGCCAGGTCATGAGATTGTTCCCATGATGAGCTTCCTAAGGCATAGTGGAAAAATCATTCCCTTTAATCTGTCTTCTGAGGTGCTCTACAACTTGGTACCTCCTTATCTCTTCAGCTTTCACCTAATTTTTTCTTTCATTCACTCTGTCAGTGGGACTGAACAACTTTCTGTCCCCCAGATATTAAGTATATCATCCTTGTCCTCTATGCCTAGAATCTCCTCCCTACCAGTCTTTACCCATTCAAATACCACCTTCTCCAAAAATCTTCCCTGATCTCTTTTAATGGTAAAGATTTTGCTTCTCCATTTCACATAGCACTTTGTTTAATATAATTACTTTGTAATATTGTGCCTTATAGGATAGAATCACAGGACAAACTAGGCAATAACTATAGCAATTTAGTCTTTGATAAACCCAAAGACCCCAGCTTCTGGGATAAGTACTCACTATTTGACAAAAACTGCTGGGAAAATTGGAAACTAGTGTAGAAGAAATTAGGGCTTGACCCACATCTAACACCACATACCAAGATAAGATCTAAATGGGTTCATGATCTGGATATAGTGATATTATAAGTAAATTAGAGGAACATAGTATAGTTTACCTCTCAGACCTATGGAGATGGAATAAATTTACTTCCAAAGAAGAACTGGAACTCTTAATTGAATACCAGATAGATAACTTTGACTATATTAAGTTAAAAATGTTTTGTACAAACAAAACCAATGCAGTCAAGATTAGGAGGAAATCAATAAATTGGGAAATCATCTTTACATTTAAGGGTTCTGATAAAGGTCTCATCTCTAAAATATATAGAGAATTGTCTCATACTTATAAGAATTCAAGCCATTCTCCAATCGATAAATAGTCAAAGGATATGAACAGACAGTTTTCAGGGATGAAATTAAAACTATTTGTAGTCATATGAAAAGGTGCTCCAAATCACTATTGATCAGAGAAATGCAAATTAAGACAACTCTGAGGTATCACTACACACCTGTCAGATTGGCTAAAATGACAGGAAAAGATAATGACAAATGTTGGAGGGGATGTGGGAAGGCTGGGACACTGATGCATTGTTGGTGGAGCTGTGAACAGATCCAGCCATTCTAGAGATCAATTTGGAGCTATGCTCAAAAAGTTATCAAACTGTGTATACCCTTTGACCCAGCAGCATTTCTATTGGGCTTATATCCCAAAGAAATCATAAAGGAAGGAAAGGGCCCCACATGTGCAACAATGTTTGTGGCAGCCCTTTTTGTAGTGGCTAGAAACTGGAATTTGAATAGATGCCCTTCAATTGGAGAATGGCTGAATAAATTATGGTATATGAATATTATGGAATATTATTGTTCTGTAAGAAATGACCAGCAGGACGATTTCAAAGAGGCCACTTAACATGAACTGATGCTGAGTGAAATGAGCAGAACCAGATCATTATACACGACAACAACAATACTATATGACGATCAATTCTGATGGACATGGCTCTCTTCAACAATGAAATGTTTCAAACGAATTCCAATTATTCAGTGAAAAAAGCCATATACTCCTAGAGAGAGGGATGTGAAATGTGGACCACAACATAACATTTTCATACTCTCAATTGATGTTTGCTTGCATTGTGTTTCCTTTATCTGATTTTTCTTTCTTGTAGATACGATTTTTCTTGCACAGCAATGATGTGTGGAAATATGTATACATATATTCGATTTGTCAAGTATTTTAACATAATTAACATGTAATGGATATCCTGCCATCTAGGGGAGGGGTAGGGAGTAAGGAGGAAAAATTTGTAACAGAAAGCTTTGTAAGGGTTAATGTTGAAGAATTACCCATACATATATTTTGCAAATAAAAAAAATTAAATAAAAAATTTTAAAAAATGTAATATTGTGCCTTATAACTATCTTTATTAACATCTCACAGCTTTATTTAACTAGAGTCCTTTGAGGGCTGAAATACTTATCTAAGCTTTTAATCTCTTCCAGTGTTTTATTTTGAATTATGGGCATTGAAGTATTTAATAAATTTTTGTTGATTGCCAGCCAGTTAAACAGGATTATTCAAATTAACTGATATAATACTAGAGGCTTTACTACTCTGACCTAGTTATGGTATTCACTTTCTGCACACATATAAGCTACTGCCTATTTGTAGACCCTGAATTTGCTATCAAATTTCAAAATGTTTAAGTAGCTTCAGAATTTGAAAAGGTAAGGCCTGTCTGTCAGGGTTTCTTTTTACCTACAAAAATCCAGTCCCTATTATTTTCTTGAAAGACTGGCATTAAAGAAATCTTAGAGGAATGAACCAGATAATAGGAACTTGATTGGCTTGAGAAGTTCAACAATTTTTGTTTTTTCATATAATAAAAATCCTTTATCACTTTTTCCCTTCAAAATTCTATCAGAAAGGAAACTAGGCAGGAGTTTAGGAATAAGAAACTAGTTGGCTTGACCAGAAGGCTATAAAATAACTAGAATCCAGTAATATCTTGAAATTGTGGTGTAAACTTACCAGCATTAACCTTTCTACTATTTAGATAATATGTATAAACAAGAAATAGGTAGGATCTTAATAATGTGAATGTCTTAACAGATAAAAAGAAATTATAGAATGATGTTTACTAATTTGTATTAATGTTTTTCATGTTGCTTTTCTTAAGTTGGAAACAAAGTATCATTCTTTCATCCAGATGATGAAGTAGTAGGTAAGTTTCCTATTTTCCTATTCCTATTTTTCCGTTGTTCTCCTAAAGTATTTTTCTAATTTTAAAAAGCCAGCCTCAATTGTTCCTGCTATGGCAGGGATTGTAGTTTTAAGAAAGATACTAAAAACACACATACTCACATACACTCAATTTCTATCCCTGTCCTAACTAGGCTTCAAGTATGCAACATGAAACCTAGCTGGGCATTGGCAGAAAAACCAATTCAGATAATCCACTTGAAGATAACTGTGTTTACTATATTTAGGAGATCCATTCTGCAAACTGGAAATTGAGTAATTTTGGGTTTTTTTTTTCCCCCTACTAATCCATACATCTCATTGCAATAATCTTTTTATAAGATAATCAAAAATGTATTAAAAATCTATTTAAATTTTTATTTCTCTAGTAGAAAATGTGAGCATAAGCAATATTTTTTACAAATATTTTCTGTATACTTGAAGTTACTATTTCTCTATCCAAACAAGATGCAAAGAGGCAAGATTTATTCCAAACTCATTTTTTTTTTCAACAGCTAAGAAAAGATTATTAAACAAAATCTTAATGGTTTTCTTTGAGTTTTTCTCTTCAGTATTACTTTTATGTCATCTTTTGTAATAGTAAAGTTTTGCTTTTTCTATTTCCAGTTGCTTTTTTATCTTCATTTTTGATGACATGGTGTTCTATTAGTTACTAGCATATTAGTGACTACATTGAAGAAAAGCACAGAAAACCACAGAAAGAGAGAATGTTTTTAAGCTCCCAACTGTAAGGCTCTCCACATTATCTAGAGTGGAATATACCCTGTGTATTGATCTATTTGTAAATTTTCTAGGGGGCTACTACTGTTACATGGAGAAAAATGCCAATATATCTATTAGAATATAGCTAAGGTCTTATAAAAGAATTATTACTTTTTTTTTTCTTTCCACTTTTCTTTCTTTTCTTCCCATTTTCTTTTTATTTCTTTGTTCTTATACCATGGAAAGGCTCTACCCAAGAAGAATTATTGATTTTTTTTTAACTCACAACAAAAAGAAACCCAGATAAGTAGAGGGGAAAGGGAGGGGGAGAGGAGTTACAATTCTAATTAAGTAAAATAAATATTATCTATTTTTTTCTCTTTTTTTTAAATTAAAGCCTATATAACACCAATGGCAGTTCTTCAGAACAAGCATGAAACCCTTTGGCAGCAACCATTTTCTGCCATTTTTCTTTCATTTAAATCTTCCATTTAAAAGAAAAAAGATAATAATGATGAACATGATATTTAGGTGTGCTTTTCTGATTTAACTTTTTTTGTTTTTTAAAGGAATTTTGCCACTGGATTCTGAAGAATCCGGTCTCTGTGAAATTGTTAGAATACATGAGCATTATTTGGGTATGTTACAATCCAGCCTTTTCTAAAGTCATATTAATCTTGTCTTCACTCATATGTAATAGGTAATTGTTACTCTTATTTTCATTTATCTACTCAGTGGATCTAGATCCATAAGGAATGAAATAATATAATCCATGAAATGTATTTTCCAACTAAACTTTGTGAAAAGCCCTTTAAGTTTTACTTTCTAGGACCATTGATTCATCACTTTAAATGATAACTAATAAGTTTCTACATTTTCCTCAAAGTTTAATATACATTATTGGCTTTTCACTCTGAAGTAATTTGAAGTAAAATTAATAGCAACTTTTGGTATATCTGAAATTGGAAAGAATGGTTGAGTACTATATATACTAGTCCTTGGCTTGCATTGTTAATATATTTAGGATTTACTAATACTGTTTATTTTTAAATAAAAATGAATTATTTTTAAATATTTGCAATTTGGTTCTATTAATTTGTCTCCTAATTGTTTAAATAAAAAATGGATATAATTTCTAATTTAAACTAAGCTAACAGATTATTTTAACATATATCTAAGAATGATTTGTAATTTGTAGATTTTTAATACATGGTTGAATACTTTAAAAAAATTTGCTTTATCACAGAGTTAACAATTTCCTTCCTAAATTATTTTTTTAAATAGTAAAAAAAAAAAAAAAAACAGAATAGCCCACTTTTTGGAATTAATGAACATTTCAAACTGAGGATGTTCAAATTATTATGTTATTCTTGGAATTTTCAGGTAGCATTTTATCATTATTATGATTTCAATAAAGGGGAGGGAATCACATTTAATTTAATTTTAAAATTAAATTCACAATTTAAAAATGTTACAGCTGTTAAACTATGGACATATCGAACACATAGAACTCCTACGAATATGAATTCTAAAACATAATTATATAGGCATTAAAATCTTGTTAATATTTATTCCTTAATGAAAGGCAGTTTTTCAGTCCTTTTGTAGTAAAAATCCTTAGTTTATCAATTGTTTATTCATTCTATATTTAGAAAGAAATTAGCCTTGTTACAAAAAGGTATGAGCTCTAGTTAGCCCATAGAACAATTTTGGGGTTTTGATGTAAGTATTCTTTTTTTATCTATGTTCTTCTGAATGCCACTAAATCTGGTTTCTATGGAAAATATTTAGTTATTAACTATTGCTGTTTTATTTAGAATTATTAGGATTAAGTTTATACAGTGTGGTGGAATGGAAAAATTTTAGAAGCCAGAGGCCCTCAGTTCTAATCCCAGCTCTGCCATTTACTACTTTTACAACTTCAACCAAGTCTTTAAATCTTTATGATTAAGAGAAAATCTCAGTTTTTTCATCTGTAAGATAAGACTTTTGGGACTGATTTACTTATAAGATCTCTACTAGTTGTAAATCTAGGATTCTATATAACTTTCTATTATATTGTTATATAAAAAACTATTAATGTTTAATAAGATAGAAACTTTTGTTTATTTCGGAATTATTCATAATTAGGTATAATGTAGTAGATGAAAAGCAGAATTAATTTCATTACAGTATTCCAGCCTTTACTAAGATAATCGCCCTATAAATGAAATTAGTTTAGATTCACAACTATTAAAATGGCAGCTCTCATTCTCAGTATTCTGTTTCCTGATCCATGTTTAATGTTACTTTAGTCTGTCCTTCCACAATTTGCTCAAAAAGTAGCCAGTTTGAAATAGTGTAAAGTGTGCTGACCTGGTAGTCAAAAGATCTAAGGTATTAATGGGACCCACCACTTCCAAATTACAGTAAGCAAGAGAATATACTGAGCCTGGTGTACAGCATTCTGGTTGTTATTCCCTTAGCTTTTATATTTTCTATCTACCCTTTTCACTATATGGACAATGGATTAGACTTTTATGAAGTTATTTTAGATATTTCTTGGTATTACCTAAAAGAGAAACCTAAGAGATCATCTTTTTTAAACTCTGTTTTGCTACTTAAACCATTTTTTAAAATAAGCTATCTTTCTTTTTAGGCATTTTTTAGAAAAAAAGTAACTTTTACAACTTTCTTCAGTAGTTTGCTTGCAATATACACTCATAAATATTTAACATTTTCACATGTATTATGTATATACATTTGTCTAGATTGTAATTTCACCAGAATGAGATGTATGGCAGTTAAATGATGTAGTGAAATGCATGCTAGATCAGGAAGATCTAAGGTCCAAGTAGTGACTCCAATATTTTCTAGCTGATTTATCTCAGTTGAGTCATTTAACCTTTCTGTGTCTCAAACTGTATAAATATGTATACACATTCGATTTGTCAAGTATTTTGACATGGTTAACATGTATTGGATTTCCTGCCATCTAGGGAAGGGGGTGAAGGGTAGGGGAGAAAAATTTGTAATAGAAAGCTTTGCAGTGTTGAAAAATTAGCCATGCATATGTTTTGCAAGTAAAAAGTTAAAAAAAAAAATTTTTTTTAGATTCTGTAAAACTCCTTTTATCCAAACAGATCAGTGTTTATCTTTAATTTAGCAATCTTAGAAATCTCTCAGGGCACATAGCTAGCATACATCAGAAACAACACTGAAGCCAGGGCTTCCTGACTCCAAGGACAACCATCTGTCCATTTTGCTGCTTTGCCTCTCAAGCTTTTCATGAAACATAAAACTTGTAAGGAAACAAATGGCAGTTCTATTCCTTGAATATTAAGATAATCAGAAACCTGTAAAACATCTGTCATTTTCCCTATTTAATAGAAGGTTAAACTGAGATACAGTTGAGATTTATGTTAATCAGCCAAATCACAAGTTAATCTTCAGTATGGTATATACTGCCCATTCTCAGGAAATTGGCTTTCGTTTTCTTTTTCTCTAAAGTATTCAGTAGTAAGATAAAATATCAAACTCTAATAAAAATTATTTTTTCAAAAATTTTCTCCTCTATTATTCTCTTTTCGCAGTTCATAAACCAGAGAAGGTCACATGGGCTGAAGCAGCAGGAGTCATCCGTGATGGGATACGTTCCTATACAGCTCTGCATTCTCTTTCTCATCTCTCTCCTGGGAAATCAGTGCTCATAATGGATGGAGCAAGTGTGGGTACAATAATATATGATTTTAAAAAAAAAAAAAGTAAACCAGGGAAACAAAAAACAGACTGGCCAGTCTGTTCTCCTAGTCTTCATACTAATAATTCTTTGTATCTTCCATTATCACATTTTGTGTTGGCATTTATTGACTTTCATCACTATCAAATATGACAAGAAGCATGGATTAAATGTAGCTTAATTTATTATCTTTACTCTGAAGCTCCTACAAAAGTTGAAAAAAAAAAAACAATCCAAATTAATATATTGTAGCTTTGATACATAGCTATAGGCATAGCCATGTGTACCTGAGGTTTGAAGGATTTCACCGTGCTTTCAAAAAAAAGTCCAGGAAAAAGCTATTCTTTCCCTCTGCAACTTAATTAAAAACATAAATCTTTCATGAGTTTCACAGCAGTTTTTCTCACAAATTTAAGTACCAAATTTCTGTCTTTAGTAATCTTGTCAGCAGTACATCTAAAAAATTGTGCATTATTTTTTCCTGCAATGTCTATAAAACTTAAGATGTTATTAAATGCACTTTGGTTTTAGGACTAAACACTGGTTTAATAGGAATCCTTCATCATTGATTCATGTTCTTTAAAACTTGGAATAGTAAAATTTGCACTATATTTATGTCAAGTGTTACCAGAAGGATATTGCATTTTAAAATGCTTTGATCTTCAAAGAGAAGAGAGTCTTATAACTAGGTGTTATGCATATATTTAAATATATAAAATAGAACTAGTTCAGAGTATATTGCTAATGAGACCAAAGGTCATTGGTTTATTTCTCTAAAAAAGTCATTTAGCATTTCTCGTTGCTATAGCCATAGCCTATGTCTTACCCTATGTCTTGCCAGTTATATTTACAAAATATGCCTATTATTTCACTCAGTGCCTAACACACAACCTCATACATAAAGGCTTATTAAATTGAGTTGAACTATTACAAGAAAGTGAGCGTGAAAGAAATTAGGTTTAGCCAAGCCTGAAAAAACAACTAAAATGTTTGCCCTATTGGCCAGAAGTTGATCTATTGGCCAACAATATCTGGAACATAGCATATTAATTAAAATATATCAGAAAAGTGAATCTGGAACATAGTATATTAATTAAAATATACCATAAAGTTAATTTTTAATTTTCACCATATTGAAAGAATAATAACTAACTTTATCAAAAAATTTTTAGGAACTTCTAAAATCAAATTAGATGTGCTTTTAGGCACATTTATCATGTTTTTAAATTCATATGTCTATATAAATTGATATAAAAAAGAAAACATTTGTGTATGTGTTTATATATAAGATGTATAAATAAGCATGTGTGTGTGTGTGTGTGTGTGTGTGTGTGTGTGTGTGTGTGTGTGTATTTCCTCTTACACAGGCATTTGGTACAATAGCTATTCAGTTAGCACACCACAGAGGGGCTAAAGTTATTTCAACAGCATACAGTCCTAAAGATAAACAGTACCTTGAAAGACTTAGACCTGCAATAGGTAAGTTTTATTTCTAATGCAAGGATATGGTTTTGTTTGTTTTTAGTTTTTTTTTTAATTTCAGTAATATTTTATTTCTCCAATTATATGTGAAGATAATTTTCAACATTCATTTTTGTAAGATTTTGAGTTCACTTTTCTTCTTTCCCTACTTTATATCTCCCCTCCTCAACACTTCAAGCAATCCTGGTATAAGTTACATGTGTATAATCACTTTGAACATATTTTCATATTAGTCATGTTATAAAAGAAAAATCAGAACAAAAAGGGAAAACTATGAGAGAAAATAAAAAACAAAAAAAGATGAAAATAGTATGCTTCAATCCATATTCAGTCTCCATAATACTCTCTCTCTAGATAATGCAAGGTTTTGAAGATAAAGTTTATTGTACAGTTTTAGTTTTTACTGTAAACAAAAAAAAAATTTCAAACCAAAGTAAATATTTTTAAAATATGTAATTTTTTGTGACAATTAGTTTAAGTGAATTTTAATCTACTTTTTGTGTTTCATATCACATTTTTTGTCTCTCAAGCTTTTGAATAGAGTAAACTTTTAAGTATTTAGACCTTTACTGTTTCATTTAATCAGTCTTTCTCTACACCATTTGGTTCCTAATTTTTTAAATTCTTAAACTTAAGTATTTTGATTTCAAATTTAATATGTCTGAGATAGGTATGTGATCCTCTTGAATTTAGTTTGACAGTAATTTTTCTGTTTGCTGGCAAGTAGCAGTTAGGGAGCAGATGGTAGAATTGAGAATGATACATTTTTGAAAACCCTTAACATGCTTGAATGGTCATGAGGATGGAAAGGAACATCATTAAAAAAAAAAAAAAAAAAAAGGAAGATAGAGAGGAAAAGGAAAGGTGGAAAAGGAATGGAAAAGAATGAAAGGAACCAAAGGGTTAAATTTGAGGAAAGAAAGAGGAGAAAGAACATGAAGCTGAGAAAGGGGAAAGCATTTTAAAAGAGAGAGAGAGAAAAGAGAACCACAGTTGCCAAGTGGAGCAGCTTCTTGCTACCCCATTTGCATTCTTGTCAGGCCACTATGTAAGTTCTGCATCACTGGAGGGAATTGCTTTCCCTTTGTCCTTGTTGACTGTGGTACTCTGTGTTACTGCCACCACCATCACTGGGCCTGGTTCTTGAGAGGTCACATCATAGTGGTGTAGCTTCCACCC
Source organism: Myrmecobius fasciatus (assembly GCA_023553655.1). Taxonomy (NCBI): domain Eukaryota; kingdom Metazoa; phylum Chordata; class Mammalia; order Dasyuromorphia; family Myrmecobiidae; genus Myrmecobius; species Myrmecobius fasciatus. Next base: position 232,265 of record JAJPUD010001381.1, read on the forward strand.
CTGCTCCCACTAAGACCGAAGAAATAGAATCAGCAGCAAAGAAAACTAGGTAAGAACAAAATAATAATAAATATTTCTTTTGGATTTCTTCTCAGTCTTTTGTTTCCCTCTGACCAATACATTTTTGTCTGCACTTAAATCATTATCTTCATCCTTAAATACATTTCAGTGTGCAGAAGCTACTTATTGTACCCGAGGAGGTGATCTTTCATTGTTGCAGTCTTGGAGAGGAGTAATTATACAGGAAGACCTTTCCATTGTTCAATGCTTGGCATGTTCACAGGGTGCAACAGTTGTTTTCACCTATCTCCTGATGACATTACGTAGTTTGGAAAACATCACAAACAAGAGTAGGCACAAGTTGTATTACAAGTCCACCATTGTATTAATATGTTTACATTTTTGCAGTAGTAAAGAAAAAAATATAAGACAATTCCAAACTATCTCAGCATGACCTATTTATAAACATTTGTAAGCTTTTTCAATTAGCAAGCATTTGCTAAGATTCTACTGTGTATCAGCCAGGACTAAGCACAAATGATAAAAATAAACACCTATTAAGTGCCAAGCACTGCTACAAAGATAGGCAAAGGGCAGCTCCTAATCTCAAGGAGTTTTCAGTCTAATGGAAGAAACATCCTGTGAAAGAGCATGAAGCCCACAGATGGAATCTTTTCTGGGGGAAGCAACAAGAAAAAACAAAATAATAATAACTGAAGACTCCATGAATAGGAGTCACATATGAATAAGCCTACCTACATAAGCTAAAGGTACCTATTATATAGTTGGGAAAGGCTTTAAATATCTGAGGAGTTTGTATTCAATTTTAGCAGGGGAACCACTGTGATATATTGAACATGAAAGTAATGTGTTCAAACCTTTGTTATAGGAATCCTACTTTGACAGTTTTATAGGAGAATGGATTTTAAAGGGAGATACTTGAGGCAGGAAGACAAATTAGAAATGCATTCCTTTGTACAGATAAAAGTTCATGAGGGCCTGAACTAGAGCTGTGGCCATGTATAGAAAGAAGGATTTAAGAGATAATTACACAGGTGGAACTGAGAACACCTGGCAACAGATGGATATGTGGAGTGGAAATTAAAAAGTTCAGTATGATCCTAAAATTACAAACCTGAGCAACTGGAAGGATAGTTATGAAATTGAAGGAAGTTATCAAGAAGGAAAATATGATGAGCTCTCTTTTGTATTTTAGGTGACTATAATAGCACATCTGTTTTGAAGTATAGGTAGGCAGTAACGTGGTACTAAGTTCAAGACACACACCATGACAAGTAGATCTGGAAATGTTAAAAGCTAATGAGATCACCAAGAGATAGTATGTAAAGAAAAAAGAGAAGGTTCAGGACAGAGTTTTGAGCATTTATAAACACACAGTTAAGGGGTGGGATGATCATCAAGTAAAAGCAGATCCAAGAGAAGTGTCAAATCTAGAGATCAGGAATATCTGGGAGGAAACAGTGGTCTTCACTATCAAATGCTACAGATAAAATAAAAAGAGATGCTGATTGAAAAAAGGCCATCATATTTGTCAAGTGAGATTGTTTCCATATGTGATTGATGCATTATTCTAGGTCCTTCATTTTGTTGCAGAGGTTAAAGGAAGATGTGGGGAGGCTTTGAATAGGCAATGTTGCATATGCTGTCAGACATAATTGATGAGTCCTTTCAGGCTTTTTAGGAGAAAAAAAAATTATTACAACAGAAAGATTAATGAAAGGAGGCAAGGATATATTTGAAATTTAATATGATATAAAAACAAATGGCGTCATTAAAATTTCTAATAAGGAAAATTATAATTTCTTCATATGTTCAAACTAAAAGACTTTTGTCATCTTTAATAAGAAAAAGTATTATAAGAGTAACTATTATATTAGTAAGCATGCCCTTTTTGTGTCCTGTTGTGGGTATTTCTGATTATTGTTGTACCTAATTGTTGGGTTTGATTTGGTTATTTTTTTAGTTGAGTGCTAAAATAATCATATTCTTTTTCTATATCCTCATTTTGTGGGATTGCCTATGTTTGAGAAGGAGTAAAACAACCCTTGGTAGGTAAGTACTATGTGACCTAAATCTGTTTGTTTCTATTAAGGATAAAAAGTATTCATTATACTTAAGCAAATTGTGACCTGAAGCCAAGGTTGAAATTTCATAACTATCTTTCATATGAATCATGTGATTCTTTTGAATTAAATATTTGTATAGTTTGAATTTTTAGATAGATTTATAGATCCATCATTTTAAATAATTTGTGTCTAGTATGTACCTGACAGGATTCGGTCCTTAATAATGTTTATATTTTCTGAATTATTTCTATCAAATTTTCCTCTTGAACTGGTTCCTTAAAATTGTATTGTATTAAAATTATAATTTTGGTTTGTATTTTTCTTTAATTTATGCATCATTTAATACATTTTGGAGGACAGAATTTTTATTTGCTTTTTTAATAGTCTTCCAACTCCAGTCCATGGTGAGTATGTTTTGATTAAGAATATTTTGTAAACTGCATAATTTTCTGTCTTTTGTAGTTCGAGTGATAGATGTATCCAATGGAAAAGTTGATCTTACTGAAAGCTGTTTGGAAGAAACAGGTGGCATAGGAGTAGATATTATCCTAGATGCTGGAGGTTTGTAATCACTGAAAAAGAAACATGCTAAATAAATGCCACTTGTAATTCTTTAGTTGGCTGAATTTCATAGATGTCCCTTTTTAAAAATAATATATGTGATGATCAAATGTGGGCTCTTAGAATAATGTACAAGAACAAGAAGTAATGAATTAATTGGGGTCATTCCTTATAGTTCTTCATCAATTTAAAGAACTCATTTTATTTTTTTTTTCCTGTTGTTTGTTTGTTTGTTTTAAGCTTTTTATTTGCAAAACATATGCATGGGTAATTTTTCAACATGGACCCTTGCAAAGCCTTCTGTTACAAATTTTTCCCTCCTTCCTACCCTCTCCCTTAGATGGCAGATAGTCTAGTACATGCTAATTATATTAAAATACATGGCAAATCAAACATGTATACATATTTATACAGTTATCTTGCTGTACAAGAAAAATTGGATCTACAAGAAAAAAAAACCTGAGAATGAAAACAAAATGCAAGTAAATATCAACAGAGACCGTGAAAATGCTATGTTGTGGTCCACACTCAGATCCCACAGGCCTCTCCTTGGGTGTATATGGCTTTCTTCATCACTGAACGATTGGAACTGGTTTGAAACATCTCATTGTTGAAGAGAACCATGTCCTTCAGAATTGATCATCATATAGTCTTGTTGCTGTGTATAATGATCTCCTGGTTCTGCTCATTTCACTCAGCATCAGTTCATGCAAATTTCTCCTGGCGTCTCTGAAATCATCCTGCTAGTCATTTCTTACAAAACAATAATATTCCATAACATTCATATACCATAATTTATTCAGCCACTCTCCAATTGATGGGCATCCATTCAGTTTCCAGGTTCTAGCCACTACAAAAAGGGCTGCCACAAACACATGTGGGTCCCTTTCTTTCCTTTAAGATCTCTTTGGGATATAGGCCCAGTAGAAACACTGCTGGGTCAAAGGGTATGCACAGTTTGATAACTTTTTGAGTGTAGTTCCAAATTGCTCTCCAGAACGGTTGGATCCATTCACAGTTCCACCAACAATGTATCAGTGTCCCAGTTTTCCCACATCCCCTCCAACATTCGTCATTATCTTGTCCTGTCATCTTAGCCAATCTGACAGGTGTGTAATGGTATCTCAGAGTTGTCTTAATTTGCATTTCTCTGATCAATAGTGATTTGGAGCACCTTTTCATGTGACTAGAAATAGTTTCAATTTCTTCATCTGAAAATTGTCTATTCATATCCTTTGACCATTTATCGATTCGGAAAGTGGCTTGACTTCTTATAAATATGAGACAATTCTCCATATTTTAGAAATGATGCCTTTATCAGAACCCTTAAATGTAAAAATGATTTCCCAATTTATTGCTTCCCTCCTAATCTTGTCTGTATTAGTTTTGTTTGTACAAAAACTTTTTAATTTAATATAATCAAAATTATCTATCTGGTGTTTAATTAAGAGTTTCAGTTCTTCTTTGGACACAAATTCCTTGCTTCTCCACAGATCTGAGAGGTAAACTATCTGTTCCTCTAATTTGCTTATAATATCACTCTTTATGTCTAAATCATGAACCCATTTAGATTTTATCTTGGTATGTGGTATTAGGTGTGGGTCAAGCCCTAATCCATATTAGTTTCCAATTTTCCCAGCAGTTTTTGTCAAATAGTTAAGTTCTTATCCCAAAAGCTGAGTCTTTGGGTTTGTCAGACACTAGATTGCTATAGTTATTGCCTATTTTGTCCTGTGAACCTATCCTATTCCACTGATTGACTACTCTTAGTTCTTAGCCAGTACCAAATGGTTTTGATGACTGCTGCTTTATAATATAGTTTTAGATCTGGCATGGCTAGGCCATCTTCATCAGCATTTTTTTTTTCTATCAATTCCCTTGAAATTCTTGACCTTTTGTTCTTCCAGATGAACTTTGCTACTATTTTTTCTAGATCTGTAAAATAATTTCTTGGGAGTTTGATTGGTATGGCACTAAATAAATAAATTTAGATAGTATTGTCATTTTTATTATATTCACTCGGCCTACCCATGAGCACTTGATTGTATGACTTTATTTGTGTGGAAAGTATTTTGTACTTTAGTTCGTATAGTTTCTGACTTTCCCTTGGCAGATAGATTCCCAAATATTTTATACTATCGAAAGTTATTTTAAATGGAATTTCTCTTTGTATCCCTTGCTGTTGCATTTTGTTGGTGATGTATAAAAATGCTGATGATTTATGTGGATTTATTCTGTATACTGCAACTTTGCTAAAGTTGTGGATTAATTCTAATAGTTTTTTAGTTGATTCTCTAGGTTTCTCTAAGTAGACCATCATATCATCTGCAAAGAGTGATAATTTGGTTTCATTACTTACTCTAATTCCTTTAATCTCTTTTTCTTCTCTTATTGCCAAAGCTAAAATTTCTAAAACAATATTGAATAGTAATGCTGACAGTAGGCAACCTTGTTTCACTCCTGATCTTATTGGGAATGGATCTAGTTTGTCCACATTACATATGATGCTTGCTGAGGGTTTTAAATAGATGCTACTGATTATTTTAAGGAAAAGTCCATTTATTCCTATACTCTCTAGTGTTTTTCATAGGAATGGGTATTGGATTTTATCAGATGCTTTTTCTGCATCTTTTGAGATAATCATATGATTTTTGTTAGTTTGGTTATTAATATAGTTGATAATGCTGATAGTTTTCCTAATATTGAACCAGCCCCGCATTTGTTTAAATTGAAGTCTCCTTTGTTACCTTTGTCTGCTGGTAAATGTTTGACAACTGGCTCTCTGGGGAGAAAAATTTGTATACATAACACAACTTTATGATTAATCTAAATTATTGACATTTTCTCTATCACTTTAATAAGTCTAGATAATCAGCAAAACAGCAAATAAAGCCCTTATGAGCAGCATTTTCTGATTTCTATGTTATTAATGCTCACACTGAAAACTGAACAATTGGCTCTTTGGAGCCAGTTCAACCTGGCTCCAGCACACACCTCTGTTATTACTTTTACTTGTATATGTTAGATAAATTTCAATCTCATAAATCATTATGAATTACTTATTTTTCTTATTTCAAAAGATAACTACTTTGGTATTTATATTTAAATAGACTAATATTTGTCAGGAAGCTAATAAAAGATTACTCTTTACAAGAAAACTATAAACAGGATCATAATAAACTTATTAAGGGTTACCCCAGATTTATGGACATTAGCCCAAGTTAGACTGTATCACTGTAGTATCAGACACTTGATAATTCCAAGAAAGGACTAACTGAGACGTTTTCTTCCCATCACTTCCATACCAGGCTTGTAAAGAAATGTATTTGCCCCCATCACTTGGGCACATTTATTAGCACCAAGAAATACTCTCAGATCTAGTGCTGATCATGAGGGTCATAAAGGAAGGAATATGTATTTGCATGAGTTCAAAATGACAGGAATTCAGCAAATGTGTATTAAGCATATATTGCCAGGCTAAACATAGAAATAAAAATGTAGTTTACATTTCTGTGAATTTTCTAAAAAGAGAATATGTGCTTGGCTCAAGGATTGTTTTTTTTTTTTTTTTTTTTTTCTCTTAATTGGATTTAAGAAGTGAAGCAATCATTCAGAAAATATTTACTGGGCAACCAGTTTCATGTAGATATTTAAGTAGTTGCTGTTATACAAAAATAACCTTAATTACTATACTCTGTATAAAGAACAGCTAGTTGAGCATTTTTAGTATTTTTACCGATCACTAAATGAAGACAGTGATTTTAAAACTTAGAAAATGACTCACCTTTGTTAATATTTGCCACTTTTTACAGAAACCATAACTCCAAACATTTTTAAAAGTTGAAGTATGTGTATATATTTTTCCCTGATCAAGTTAATGAAAAAAATCCATTTTTTTGTAAATTTAATTGACCATTTCAGAAAAGATAATTGGATTAGAACTTCTGAGTTCCCTTTAAAGTCTAAGATTCTATGATAGTGTGATTTCTGGTGAATGTCTGTAGTTTCAAGCACATACCAAAGCAGATTAAAATTGGGAAATATTTAACAAAATGAATATACGATTATATGTTTAAGTGTCAGTACATGGTCCACAATTCTTATGTACAACTTAGTAACTGTTTTCTATTTGAATTTTACACCCACTGCTGTAACAGAATATTTTTTTTATTTTTTAAAAGATATTCTTAAATATTTTAAATACTATTTTTAAATTTACATTTTTAAATATTTCTATTTATTTTAAAATATTTTTAAATTTTTGTTAAATATTTTTAAATTTTAAAATATTTTTTAAAATATAATCTTTATTTTTTAATTGAACTTTAAAAGCCATATGTCATGTTAGTTTTATGTTTAAATTGCCACAGTAAATTACATATCATTATACTTGGCTTACTTTTTAAATGCATATAGATTTTTTTCATTCAAGTACATTTATATTTAGAATTATTCAGCTTATAATTTTAATAACCAGTTTTTATATGGAAAATTTAATTTCAAAGTTTCAGAACACAAAGTGTACTATATCTGTTTTTCTGAACTGAAAATTTTATCATTCCTGTGTTTTTAAAACAAGTGAGTGATAAGGAATAAATCAAATTTTTGAGAAACATGATTATGTGCAATTAAATATTAAATAAGTTATTTTTTTCCCCTATTCTCTATTAAGTGAGATTGTATAGTAAAGATGATGAGCCTGCTTTAAATTTACAACTACTACCACACAAGCATGATATTATCACACTTCTTGGTGTTGGAGGCCACTGGATAACCACAGAAGAAAATCTTCAGGTAATATCATAAACTCTAAGAAAAGCGTTATCAAGGGGATTTAATTAGTATAGAACAATATCCTGAGAAATTCATGTTAATTGAGAGGCCTTAATAAATGTTTTGTTTTCTTTTAAAAAAAAAAAGTAAATTCTGAAATATTTTTAAAGAAATGTAGTTTTATCATTTTTGACTACATGTTATAGTGTAGACCAATAAAAATTGTAAACTACTTGGATAAGAGTGATTTCTAATTAGCATATCAGTAATTTGGAAATACTGACATTTGAAGGAATTGAAGTTTCTTTTCTTTTTTTTTTTTTTTGCTTTTTGCTTTTTGCTGAGGCAATTGAGGTTAAGTGACTTGCCCAGGGTCACACAGCTAGGAAATGTTAAGTGTCTGAGAACAGATTTGAACTCAGGTCCTCCTGACTTCAGGGCTGGTGCTCTATCCACTGTGCCACCTAGCTGCCCCCTAATTGAAGTTTCTTAAAAATAGTTTATTCTCCTAAGTAATTTAGACATTTTCTCCAGGAAACCTCATTTATACTGTCACGTCTAATTAACTTCATTTTTATGCAATACAAAAGTAAACTTTATCTTGACTCCAATTATCACCAATTCCTAATGCAAGTAAAATTAGAGACCTTTTTATGTATATACACATATCTTTATATATATGTGTTACTAACATTATTTTATAATTTTTTTTATAATAATAGCTTTTTATTTTTCAAAATACATGCAAAGATAGATTTCAACATTTACCCTTGGAAAACCTTATATTCCAAATTTTTTCCCCTCCCCTAAACAGCAAGTAATCCAGTGTAGGTTAAGCATGTACAATTCTACTACACATATATCCGCATACAAGAAAAATCAGATCAAAAAGAAAAAAATTGAGAAAAAACAAGCAAACAAAAAAAAAAAGAAGTGAAAATACTATGTTGTGATCCACATTCAGTCCCTACAGTCCTCTTTCTGGATGCAGATGTCTCTCTCTATCATAAGCCTTATTGGAACTGGCCTGGATCACTTCATTGTTGAAAAAAGCCATGTCCATCGGAACTGATCATCATATAGTCTTATGTTGCCATGTACAATGATCTCCTGGTTCTACACATTTCACTTAGCATCAGTTCATGTCAGTTTCTTCAAGCCTTTTTAAAATCATCCTGCTGATCGATCATTTTTTATAGAACAATTATATTCCATAACATTCATATGCCTTAACTTATTCAGGAATTCCGTAACTGATGGTCATCCATTCAGTTTCCAGTTTCTTGCCACTACAAAAAGGGATGCTACAAACATTTTTGTACATGTGTGTCCTTTTCCCTTTTTTACATGTGTGTTATCTTAAGGGAATATAACTGAAACAGAACATTGTAAGAGTAATACAATTGACATGTTTTTATTCATGCCTTTTGTAGTATTTCACACTAAGTTGATCTTTGAAACTGTTCCTATAAAAAGATTTTGTCAATGGAGAGCTAGCAGCTTTTTTGTAATATTTATGCCATTCCAATGTTGTTTTTCAGTAGTTGCCAAAGATACTGGGGTGGTTTGCCATTTCCTTCTTCACTGAATTATTGACTTGAGAGCAGGATCTGGGATCAGATTTTAACTCAGGTCTTCCTGACTAAACCCAGTGCTCTATACATAGAACCATCTAGCTGCTTTTAATGTAGGGAATTGCAAATTATTTTATATTCTTGGGTGTAATGTTGTAGGGCGGATGGAATACATGGATGCACGTGTGCACATATGTGTGTTTCTGTGTCTGTGTTTTCTTTTGTATAATCTGTTATCAAAATGTACATACCAGTTGTTTTTGACTAGGAAATTGTTTTGTAGCTGTCACAAGTACAAAAACTTGGTAATTTAACTTTTTGAATATACCTATTAAGAAATTAATTAGCTCTTCACTGAACAATGCAAAATGATTCAATTAATGTTTCTACATTTTATTGAAGTTGGATCCTCCAGACAGCCACTGCCTTTTCCTTAAGGGAGCCACAGTTTCTTTTCTCAATGATGAAGTTTGGAATTTGTCAAATGTGCAACAAGGAAGGTATCTTTATATCCTTTTTTAGTGAATTGAGATTTCAATTTGAAATCTTTTGGAAAAACTAATATTCTTAACAGTATAAGCATATCATATGTAATTTTACCTTAACCTAGGCTGTCATTTATGTATTATAATTAGATTGGGTTGTAATCTTATTTGCTATATTGTCCATTTACATCCTTTTTTCTAAGTACCAAATTCATTTTCATTCCACATTTGTAAATATATAAAAGTCACTGGAACCATTGCCTATTAATAATATTGTTCTGTTCTCAGGAACCTTAATTTCCATAGTGGGACACAACATGTATACATATAAATATATATAAAATTAGGAAATGTGGTACAGCCCTAGCAGTTAGAGTTAGAAGTCTCAGGAAAGGCCTTACGTAGAGATAGCATTTGAACTGAATTTTGAAGAAAACTAGGGACTCGTGTGTGTAGGCAAAGAAATGGGAAATAAAATGTCATGTAGGGTGAAAGACAAGAAGGACAGTTTGGGGGTACCAAAGATCAAATGAAAGAGGATAAAGTAGAGTAAGTCTATAGAGATAACTTTCTCATAGGCTTTGAAGGCCTTTGAATTCCATCCAGAGAAATTTGTATTAGAACATAAAGAAATAGGGAACCATTAGAATTCATTGAACAGGAACAACGATATGGTCACATCTTTGATTTTAAGAATATCCCTTTGACAATTCGGTGGAAAATGGACTAGAAAAAGGGAAAGCTTGTGACAAGAAAACCAATTAGGAAACTATTGCAATATTCCAGAAAGGAAGTGAAGAAGGCCAGAACTAGAATGACTGCCCTGTGAGTGAAGAGAAAGGCATATATATAAGAAATATTGTCAAGCAGAATCGATTAGTCTTGGTGTAATTTACTAGTTATGTGAGGTAAAAGATAGTGAATTGTGAAGGAAACTGGGTAAGTGGAATTATTATGATAGCTTGACAGAGATAGGGAAGTTTGAAACAGAGTTTGTGGAAAGGAATGAAAAAGGCAGTGATAAGCTGATTCCACAACTTAAAAATATTAGTTAATTTTCAAATATATCTTCACTGTGTTCAGAAAATAAAATTTTTATTAAAAATTTAGCTGTTGAGCTCATCTTTTCAACTCTTCAAAACTTTTATTTTCAATGATACAAATGACCAGTAATAGAAAAATAGCTAAGTAATAGTATAATTGTCAGATGAAATATTGCTATTAAAATCACAATTACATACTTGCCTTAGACCTTTCCCAATGTGACTAGCTTATGGTGCTTCTCCAAAAAATTACTTTGTATTTATTATATGTATACATGTTGTCTCCTCTTACAGAATATAAATTCCTTGAAGGCAAGAGCTAATTAATTTTTGCTTTTGTGTCTTCAGTACCTATAGTGCTTAATAAGATGTTTGTTGATTGGTTGAAATAAAGGAATAGCTTCCTTATTTTTGGAATGTATTAGATTGTAAAATGCTAATGAATTTTTTAATCATTAAATTTTTATTTTTATTGATAGCTTTGGTTTTTCATCTCCTTTATTTTTGACTATGCTTCCCTACCAAGCAAGCTATTCCTTGTTTAAAAAAGGGGGGGGCGGGGAATTCAGGGAGAGTCCTTAGATGGTACAGGGGATAAAGCACCAGCCCTGATGTCAGGAGGACCTGAGGTCAAATCTGGTTTCAGACACTTAACACTTCCTAGCTGTGTGACCCTGGGCAAATCACTTAATCTCAATTGCCTCAGGAAAAAAAAAAAAAGGCAGTTCAACAAAATTAACCAACATCTCAGCTGTATATGTTATATATGTATTGTAGGCAACAGAATATGAGGTGTTCCACACCTATATTTCCCATCCTCTACAAAGAAGACAAAACTTTGGTCATTCTATTTATAGTGTTTGATGTAATTCTTTTGTTTATTCCATTTATGTTTTTGTAGTAATTATGTATATTATTTTCCTGTTTATGCTTTCTTTACTGCATTCATATCAGTATTCCCATGCTTCTCTTAATTTTTCATTTTTGTCCATTTAAAGGACATTTGAATCATTCTCTTGCATTCAAGCATAACACTTTATTAAGTCATTCCTCAATTGATGGCCCTCTACTCTGTAACATTTCTTTGCTACTCAGAAGAATGTTATTTTGAATATTTGGTGTGTGTGTGTGTGTGTGTGTGTGTGTGTGCGTGTGTGTATATATATATATATATAGGCTTTTTTTCCCCTTTCTTTTATCTCCTTGACCTTTATTCCCAGCTTCTGGGTCCAAAGGTGTAGACATTTTGGACATTTATTAAGCAAAACTCCAAATTCCTTTTTAAAATATTTGGATTATTACATAGCTTCACTAACAGTGGATTAGTGGTAAACCACTAAATTATTTTGAAGATAATTGAATCACAGAAGGATAAGGATTAAGGCACTAATTTTCTTTGTATTTTAGCTCTATTACTAATACTCTTTATTTTTATTTATTTATTTTGCTAAGGCAATTAGGGTTAAGTGACTTGCCCAGGGTCACAAGCTAGGGAATGGTGTCTGAGACCAAATTTGAACTCAGGTCCTCCTGACTTCGGGGCTGGTGCTCTATCCACTTCGCCACCTAGCTGTCCCTATTACTAATACTCTTGAGAAAAGTTCTGTTGCATATAATTCTTTTCACAACATGTAACCCAAAATATAACTCTTGGCATAAGGAAGAAGTAATAAATAGTATTATATTCGATTAAAAGTCTTATTATAATCTTTTAACATGAGCAACATGTTATTACTAAAATTATTCAATACTAATAACTTAGAGGAGACTATAGAACAGACCCCCTGCCACTTCTGTTTTAGTAGAATGAGAAGAGAAACAGATTTAATGTCATGACTAAATAGGTTAATGTGACTTGGAAAACTTCTCCCAAGTCTTTGTGTTCTGCAGAACCACAAGTAAATTATACACCTGGTATCAATATTTATCTCAAAATAACTCTAGCAAATCTTATTATGGTAATATTCTCTATATTTGAAGGCATTGGGCACTTTGATAAAGTAATAACCTTTTTATTAATTGTTATACCCCTGTACAAGCATAGATGCCATTCCTAATACTATAGTCTTTGGCCTACTTGTGCTAAATCAATAGAGTATATTCTGGGAATGACCAAACATTCAAAAATCAACCAACAAGTATTTATCAGGTACATTGTATGTGCTAGCACTGTGCTATCTACTTGGGCTCCAGAAACAAAAGTGAAATAACCCCTGCTCTCAAGAAGCTTTCATTCAATTGGGGGAAAACAACTTATAAGTTGTTTATAAAAAACTAAATGTAAATAATTATAGAAAAAATGAGGGAGAGAGAACTTCAGCAACTGATCCTAAAGGATCAGGAAAGTCATCATGTAGAATTTTGAAAGAAGGTGTTTTTAGAAACAGAGATAAGGAAAAAGTACATTGCAAGCAGAGAAATATAGTGTCATCTTAAATTCAGTTTAATAAGCATTTATTAAGTGCCTATTATGTGCCAAGCACTTAAAGGCTGAGGATACAAAAAGAAGCAAAAGTCCCTATCCTCATGGAGTTTATGATCTAATAAGAGAGCATGCAAATAAATATATGTATAAAGCAAGCTATATACAGGAATAATGGGAAATCATTAAGAGAAGGCACTGGCCTTAAAAAGGAAAATGATGGGGAAGTGAGGAATAGCAAGAAGACCAAGTTTGATGGGAATCTTAAGAGTATAGGGGATGAGGAATAATGTGTAAGGCTGATAATGTAGTTATGGACAATTTGTAGGTTGGAAGGGTTTTAAATGTCAAGTAGAGGAGCTTGTTTGATTTTAGAGTTAATAGAGAGCCATTGGAATTAATATTCAATATTCAATTAGGAGAGTAACATGGTCAGACATATACTGTGGCAACTGTGAAGGGAAAGGTAACAAGACCAATTAGTCTTATCACATTAGCCCAGGGCAGAAGTGTTGATGACAACATCTTTAACATCCTTATGAGAAAGAGAAGGGGACAGATCTGAAAGATATTGTGGAAGTAGCAATAGCAACTATAAGTATTGTTTTCACATTTGGAGTAAGGGTGAGTGAAGGTAATTCCAAGGTGGCAAAACCAAATGTCCCGGAGATTGAGTATTCTTCAGCCTCCCTATTAAGGTCATCATTTTTCTGAAATAATGACTCATCGGGGCAGCTAGGTGGCGCAGTGGATAGAGCACCAGCCCTGAAGTCAGGAAGACCTGAGTTCAAATCTGGTCTCAGACACTTAACATTCCTTAGCTGTGTGACCCTGGGCAAGTCACTTAACCCCAATGGCCTAAGCAAAAAAAAAAAAAGCAAAAAAAAAGAAAAAGAAATAATGACTCATCACTGCTTTGATCAGAGTTTTGAAGTCTTTAAAAAATGGCTTTGTTTTATATCATTGAAGTCATAATGTTTTCCTAGTTTTGCTCATTTCCCTCTATAACAGTTCACACAAGACTTCCAAGGTTTCCCCAGACCCATCATGCTTCTCATTTCTTAATATTTCATACATCATTACATATCATAATTTATTTAGCTATATCTCACTGATGAGCACACATTTTGCCAAAACAAAAGATACTTCTATAAATATATTTGAATATAAATCCTTTTTCTTCCTTTTTGATCTTTTTGTGTATATATATCTAATAATGAGATCACCAGGTCAAAGCACATGCACCAAGTTCACAAACCTTTAGGTATAGTTAACAAATTGCTTTCACAGTTCTACCAACTATATGCCTTTTCTCTCATAGACCTTCCAGTAGTTGCCCTATTACTACGTTTGCCAATCTTGCTGATATGGTTAAAAGGTAGAACGTTTACATTAGTTCTAATTTGCACTTTCTAATTTTCCCTTCTTAGTGCAAGAACATTTTTGCAAAATGGTTGTTCATAACTTAGCATTTTTCTTTTGAAAACTGCCTGCAGAGCGGCTAGATGGTGCAGTGCATAGAGCACCAGCCCTGAAGTCAGGAGGACCTGAGTTCAAATCTGCTCTTGGACACTGAACACTTCCTAGCTGTGTGATCTTGGGCAAGTCACTTAACCCCAATTGCTTCAGCAAAAAAGAAACCAAAAAAAACCAAAAACAAAAACTGCCTACCTACCTCCTTTAACCTTTCTTTTATTGAGAAACACATCTGGGATGTCTTTTTTTTTTTTTAATCAGTTCACTATATTAAATATATCAGACCTTTGTTGGATAATTTTTCTCTCAATTAGCTGCTTTGCAATTTTAATCTAAAGCTAAAATAATATATTCTTGCATATTTCATATTTTCTAAATATCACTGCTATTTCACAATTCTCCACACTTTGCCATTGAAATTTTTCTTTCAGAGATTTCACAATTTGACTGTGTCTACATACATACATACATGCATATATATATGTATATATAATTTCTGAGAATCATTATACCAATTGATAAATAGTAAAACTATTTGAACAGATTTTGAGAAGAATCTAAACTATCAATAGGTATAGGAAAAAAATACTCCAAATCACTAATAATTACAGGCACACAAATTAAAGCAATTGTGAGGTTCTACCATTTAGCTATCAGGTTAACAATGTTGATTAAAAAAAGGAAAATGATAAATGTTGCAAGGCATCCCATGTGGAAAAAAGGCACATTAATTCATTATTAGTGGAGGTATGAATTGGTCTAGCCATTCTGGAAAATAATTTTGAGCTATACCCAAAAAATTAATCCAGCAAGGTCAATAGAACTGATGCGTAGATTTTACCCATCACTTGGGAAGTTACTAAGCAGATCATGGCATTTGATTTTAAAGCTCATGTAAAATTACTAAAAGAAAGGTTTCAGAAAAACCTGACTTGTATGAACTAATGCATAATGTAAACAGAACAAGGAAAACAGTTTTCACAGTAATAGTATTTTTAAAATAAACAGCTCTGAAAAATTTTAAAACTCTGATCACCATAATGACCAACTGTAATTCCAAAAGATAATTGATAATTAAGAACCAAATATACAAAAAGAGACGTTTGAACTTGGTTAATTTGGGAATCTGTTTTGCTTGACTATACACATTGATGTAATGGTTTTGGGTTTTTCCCCCCCTCAATTAGGTGTAAGGGGTGGAAATTTTTAAAAAGTAAATGTTTCATTGAAAAAAAAGTATTTTTAAAAGTTGCTTCAAGCTTCAGAAATAAAGGTTGAGGACAAAGCTAAAAAGACAAGGCAGGCCAATCTCTGTTACCTTTTAATTATTCAGTATTTTCGTCTAATACTCTAGAGGCCCACCATTTGCATATTGCTAACTTAACAAACTTTTCAGGTACGCATCTTAAAAGATGTAATGGAGAAACTATCAACTGGTGTTTTCAGGTAAGATGTATAAATAAAACATTAGAATATTTCCATTCTTCAGATAACTGCCTTTTCAATAATTTTACATGTTTGTGGTACATTTTGGGACTTAACACTGAAATTATTGCTACTTAAGCTAAACAGTTCATTTGGTGAGTATTTTTTATTCTTTAAAACAATGACTTGTAGTGGTCCTTTGAACTACAGTCTTTCTCCACCTTGCTGCCTTCTGTCCTACAGCTTGAAAGAGATAAGAACTTAGGTAAGGCAAAGTAGAGTGAAAAAAGGTTTTTTGTTGTTGTTTTTGTTTTTTGTTTTTTTAACATTGGCAAAAAGACAGGGCAGATAAAATAGAGTTTTTGCTCTCTTGGCATTTGAACCTTGTCATTCTTAACAAAATCAAGAAGTAGAATTTTTGCCCCCATGAAACTTAGATAAGACCAAGTTCAGCTATACTTCTTAAAATCATGGTTTAAATTGTACTCGAACCAGACACTTCTAACGAATTCATTCTTCTTTAGACCTCTTTTGGATGAACCTGTTCCACCATATGATGCCAAAGTTTCCATGGAAATTGTTCAGAAAAATCAAGCAAGAAAAAAACAAGTTATCCAGTTTTGAAGTACTATTTCCTGCTAAAACAAGAAGCTCAAAATTATATGTATTTGAAAAGTAAATTATTGTGCAAGCATTCTCTATACATTTTTAGATGATTATTTAACATTTTTAAGACTTTCCCACCTCTAGTGTATTCTGGAAGGAGCGTTTTGAAAGCTGCTTTTGGTTGCACATTTTGTCTCGGTACACTAAATAATTAAGTACTTTCAAAATCATTACCAAGAAAACTGCTGTCTTCAAGAAAACCTGCTGTATTTAATGAGTCTGTGTTTTCATTTTTCTATAGCTGCTCTTTGAATCCTGTTTCTACTTTCTTTTATGCATATATTCAAAAGCTAGTCATGTTAACTAGTTTCTAGCTACTATGTGACATCACAATGTTTTCTCAGTTCTTCTGAGAAACAAAAAGTAGTAGCCACACTAAGCCTTCCAGAGCCAAATCCACCTCATTCCTTTTCATCCAGGCACAGGCCTCCAACTGATGAACTCTGTATGCAACTAACAGGATTGGGCCTAGATCTCACTAAACCATTCAGCCATAATTCTGGATGAGAACCTTAAAGCCAAGACTTTAGTGCGCTTATTTGTCGAAGCTGAGTGGTAGCCCTCTGGTGATTGTATTCAGTAATTCCTGATGCATATTTGCCCCCTCGTTGGGAAGGGTACTAATTATTTCTCAGCTTCTTTAATATACAAACGTGGTTGAGGGTGACAGACCCCTACAGTTTCGAGGTGAGGAAAGGAGATGAGCAGCCTGTTTGGCCCCTGCGGGAGAGGCCTGGGACCTGATTAAAGCTCCTTTGGAATTGGGAGTCGACCACTAGGCTTGAGGGGCAGGCTTTCATATTTATGCCCTAAAACCCGAGGGGTCTTGGATTTCTTGCCGTAAGTGAGAGTATCAGAGTCGTGAAGGGAAGCCCTTCTTTGAAGAACTTTCCTTTATTTAAATCCAATACACTTAAGTACCCTGGCATCACCTCCCTGACGTCATGATCCTCTTCTAGGAAAAAAGGGCAAATGCAGGGCTAGGAATACAGGCCTTCCAGCTTCAGTGGTTTCCCTAACAGTGTTAAATTCTCGCGGGAGTGGAGAGTTGGGGGATTGGAGGACGCGCCTTGCTGTCACTCAGGCGCCGGCGCACTTTCCCGCCCTCTGTGGTGGGATCGGAGCTGACGCGGGAGATTCCGAAATTCGCCGCCATGTCTGTGACAGTCCCTGGCTACTCTCCCAGTTTCAAGAAGCCTGCAGAGACACTGCGACTCCGGCGGAAACGGGCCCGAAATCATGTGGATTCTGGAACAGGAGCTGCCGTCTCTCCGGCGGGTCTTGCTGAGCTCGGGCCCCGCCGTGCCGCACTAGCGGCAGGCCTCCGCCTTCGCCCTTTCCCTTCCGCGGGGAGCAGGAATGGAGGAGTGGCCGCAGCTTCCCTCCGGAGAAACCCCTTTGCCCGCTTGGACAATAATAGCCCACGGCCGACCGTGGTACCCGGACCTGTCATCAGCTCTACGTGGCCGCCGACCGACCCCCTGCAGGACACAGGGAAACCAGTGAGTGACCCCTCGTTCTCCTCTGCCCACTTAAAAGCGGTCATCGCTTACCCCAACTCTGGGCCATTAACCAAGCTTGGTCCTAAGAAGATCCTGAGCAGAGTCACGGGATCGTCGATTTGGACCTAAAAAGGCGCTTCTTTCCCCTTCCCCAGTCCCGTGCACCCCACTTTACAAATAATGAAACCGACTTGCCCAGGGTCACCCAGCCATTTGACCCCAGTGTAGACATGCCTTCAAGCCGAGGCACGCGGCCACCCGAACGACTATTCTTGTGGGCACATTGACTTTTGTCTTGTAAGATTACGAAGATCACGGCACTGCCGTTTTAAAGAAACCTCCTTTCACACTCATTCCTCCCCTGAATGGGTGATTGTCCCGGGAAAGTTCTGATCTACTTCATTGTCGTAGATGGATTTTCAAAGATGAGTAAAACATGCTTTATGCATTTATGATCAATAGACGACATAACAAATTGGAGTTGTCATCTCAGAAAGGCTGGTGATTGGGAGGGAAAAAAAGAATGACAGCAAGGGAATTATGTTACATGGTTCAATCAAACCATAACAACTAAATCACTTGAGATTTATCTCGGGGAAATGAAATAACTGACTTCCAACTTTCTTAATCTCTCAGTTTTTTTGCCAGTACACTCCTGACTAGCCTAGAGTTAGTAAATTGGGGCTAAACAGTTTGGCCTCATCAAATTTCACCCCACTCTCAAGTGTAAGAACCAGTATATTTTTGGAATGGGCAGAGTATGTGGGATACTTTGCTATGTGTGCATATTCAAGTAAACAACTACCTAGTCTTTCAATAGATGTAACAGATCACTTGCATGCAGATTAAATACTTTTGGTTAAGTAGAGCAATTTAAGGTTTAACTCAAGTTTAAACAACACATCAAAACTTTTTTTTCTCAGTATTTAGATTTTCATCAAGAAAATGTGAACTGGAAAGAAGAGTTTTCTGAAAGAGCAAAATTTGAACAATTATCTGTGGTAATGATTTTTAAATTGTATTTAAATGACATTGAATGTTATGCATACACTTTTTTGCCTCTTGATAGCATTTTGATTTTACAGAGCTGCTGTTTTTCTTCTCTCTATAATATATGTTCTATCCACCTTCCAAAGGCTGGATCTGATGATGTCCCTCCTGCTCAGAAACCTTCAGTGATATTCTTATTGCCTCTAGAATAGAAAATCTGATTTCAGCCAAATATTTTGTAAATTACCTGAAATTTCAGGCCTTCTTTCACAGTACTTCATTTCATGAATATTACATTCCAGCCATGCTGGACCACTCTCAGCTTGACCTTCCATTTCTGTATTTGCATAAGATATGTCCCTTGGCTAGATTACACTCCCTTCTAATGTTTCTTACACAGAGTTCTCATCCATGAGGCCTCATCTCAGAAACCACCTCCTAAAATTTCCCCTTGTCTTTCCAATTTACTTTGTTCTCTGCCTCAATATATTTTACTCCCTTAACATATACTACTTGTGACAGAACCTAGGCTTTAGAGAATATCTGGATTCAGGTCCTGCTTCTATGATACATTAGCTATACCAGATATGGTCTTGTTCCCAGATATTCAGTGTTCCTGATAATTTAAATTAAAGGTAATATAGTCAGTTTTAAATAATAGTCAAGGGGCAGCTAGGTGGCGCAGTGGATAGAGCACTAGTCCTGAAGTCAGGAGGACCTGAGTTCAAATTTGATCTCAGACACAACATTCCCTAGCTGTGTGACCCTGGGCAAGTCATTTAACCTCAATTGCCTCAGCAAAAAGCAAATAAATAAATAAATAATGAATAGTCATTTGAGGAAGTTTAGTATACCACTAAAATCAAAGTCCAGACCAATCTCCCCTACTCAAAGACCAAGATTAGTCATTGTCTTTACACCATGTTTAGCTGCATCTATATTGTTGTCATTGTGTGTTTCATTTTCCTAGGTTCTGCTTATTTCATTCCATCAGTTCATATAAGTTTTCCCTAATAAGTCTCTTTTAAAACAGTCCTGGAAACAGGTTTTCTTTTCTAGCCATCCATTCTTCCCATGCCTTGCTGTTATATCATTTAGGGATCTGATAATGGAAAGTAACTTAGACCACATAAAGAAAAGAAGATAGCTTATCAGGTTGATATGATAAATGACTTTAAATAGCATGTTATGGGTAATTTTGAAATTAGCTGATGAATTTTTGAGATTGAAGATATTTTTCTCCATCTAATTTGTGTGTGTGTGTGTGTTTTTTTAAAGGCTCCTCATCAACAGCAGTCCAAACATGATATTCCATCCTCACAAAATGTTGAGTTTCCTGTAGATTGGAGTATTAAAACTCGCCTTCTTTTTACTTCTTCCCAATCTTTTACTTGGGCAGATCATTTGAAAGCTCAGGAAGAAGCTCAAGGTCTTATCCAACACTGCAAGGCAACAGAAGTTCATCTTCCTGAAAATATACAGGTACTTAATTCTGAAAAAATTATTCAGTGTAATCTATATACACTTCTTTGAACTGCCTAGGTATTTTTCTTCCATAATTATTGTTCTTGTTTTTAAGACAAAGAACTGAGGATTCTTTAGCTTCCCATATATTTCTGCTAGACCCCCCCCCCTGTTTTTTTAGTTTGGAATTAACCATTAAATGATTAAGAGGTTGTGATTTTGCCTTGTTGAATGACAAAAATTAGACATCTTCATTGAATTAAATATAAAAAAAATCTTCAAAAGAAAAATTTGAGCAAGTAAATGAAATGAACGGTAACTTCAGGATCTAAATCAAATCCAAAGACATAAATTATTTTACTGATTTTCTTATAGAATTCATACTATAACTGTAGTATGCCAAAATATGCAATATATTGGACTGCATTGGATTTTTTCCCCTAAATTTAGATTGGCCTTTTTGAATTAGTATATATTTTTAAATATATGTATATGAAAATATTGATAATGCATTTTCTTAACATAATACTTCACAATAACTCAAAGTAAACTCAACAGTGTGGCCTAGAAGTCTGTGCAAGCTAAATTACTAATAGAGATGATCTTCCATTAGCATATCAATTATAAGTATATGGGGAACACCAAGGGAGCTTAAACATTCTTTTTGTTTATGTACAATTTAAAATATTCCCTCTATTATTTTCTCAGTATTAATTCACATTTAAATAGGAAAGGTTTGCTTTATTTAAGTTAAACTAAAGCATAATTAGCCACAAATTCTAATTGAGAAAAGTTTTCCTATAAATAAGAAATGTGTCATTATGGTATAAAAATGGTGTTTAAAAAAAAAAAAAAGTGGAGAAGTGTGACTTCAAGATCAAGAACTGCTTCAAGTCCCATCTCTGACATCTTTAGTAACTCAGGACAGCTCATTTAACCTCCTGTTACCACAGAAAGCTCTTAAGCCGATAAATTGTAGAGAAAGTGCTGATCTTGGATTAGTAGAGGAAGTTTCTCATCAGGAACTTCTTACACAAATGAAATAATACTTTTGTTAAAATCATCATCATTAGGAGGAGCACTATTGAACCGTATGATTTTAATATGTCCTTTTTGTGAAATCTGTATATCTAAAGGAGATGAAAGTTTTAAGTTTTCCACCACATTTTAGGAACCAAACACTAATCCATACATATTTTAGGATCCACGGCTCTCCACTGAACTTCGATGTGCATTCCAGCAGAATCTTATTTATTGGCTTCATCCCTCTTTGCCGTGGTTACAACTTTTTCCACGTATTGGAGCTGACAGAAAAATATCTGGAAAAACAAACCCTTGGTCAAATGATGAAGGACTGCAACAAATTTTAATGAATGAATGGTAAGATCAGTGAAATAATTTTTTTAATTATTCTATTATATTTAGTACATGTAATAAAAATCAGGTCATTTTATTCATGGTTAAAACATTATGGATTCTTTTGGTTAATTTAAGAATAGTGATAATTATAGATTACAAAATTTAAGTGCAACAATTAAGTGACTTCGCTATGCTCAAATATATAATTGTCACAACAGGATTTGAACTCAAGTTCTTCTCATTCCCAGTAACCTATTATGCTGTGCTGCTTTCTCTCTCAGAAACTTGACATTGAACTAGATCTTAAAAGACTATAAATTCAATTTAGTTAAAACTTATTTAACTCTTAGTTTGAGCATGAGTCCAACACAGAGGGAGAAGACTATAGGATGTGAAGTCAGAGGGCAAGGATTCAAATACCACATCATCATCATCTCATCTACAGCTTCTGCAAATAATTTCATCTCCCCTCATTTCCTTATCTGTAAACTGAAGTAGCAAGACTTGATAATAATAGGTAGTAATTTGTGTGGGTTCATCACCAAAATAATGTGGTGATGTAGACACCAGATGATGGTAGGCACCAGAAGTTGGGGTCTGGTCATGTGAAGAATTCACAGTGGCCATTCTCTTTGCAAAAGGTAGATTTATTTAGGGAAGAGATTACAGACAAAACAAAGCAAATAGAAGTAACACCAGGCATGGTAAATATGAAATAGAGTTTGAGAACATATGAAAGACAAGTTCCTCACAATTACCCAGTGGAAAGGGAGCACCCCATGAGGTTGGGGCATGTCCTTGGCTGGCAGGCTGAATCCTGAGAGGAACTGAGCATCCTAAAAGACTTAGCTGTGAGGAAGAGAAGTGGGGTTGGAAAGTATAGTGGAATTAAGGGAGATATCAGCGGAAGAGGAAGGGGAAAGACACCACGAGACAGAGACCCAAAGGAGGGCAGCAGCCTTGGGATAGCCCATAAGAAAAATTTAACCTCAGAGATATGATTGGGATTTCTGACAGGGCATGGCAAGGGAAGACTGCTGGAGACCCTTACAGAAGTGGATCTCAGAGGTTTGACATAACTTAGATTTCTGACTTGGATAACCTCTCCAGAGGGTGGGACCACAGAGCCAACCTGATCTGTATCAGTGCCTTCTCCTCACCTTGCCTCAGTGATTAATATTTATCAATTTCTCTGCTTACCACACCTAACATTGAAGATCTCATCAGGTAGCTGGCATAAAGTGATTTAAGATATACAAAGCATTTTACAGAGCATTTCATTTTTCCCTCACAACAATTAAGTGAGGTAGTTTATATTATTATTTCCCTTTCACAGATGAGGAAACTGAGGCAGAATATATGACAAATGTTTATGACTTTTTATTATTTTTTCTTTACAAATTATTCTGACCATAACATCAAAAAAGATGAGCATTTCCATATACAGTATATAACAGAAAAAGAAAAGTACATGAAGCTGCAAATCTACTATATGATCACTTCTTTTTCTTTTAAGTATATAAAAAATGCAACATTCTCTTCTTTTTCATCAAATTTTTCTAATATTAATTGTGGGATGGGATGCTAGGACACCCCCCCCCCCCTTTCCCCAAATTAACTGCTTGGAGGTGTCTTCAGGTACTAGCAGAAAGCCTTTATTTGGTTCTTACAAGAAGGCCAGCACTCACTGGGCAGTCTAGTAGGGTGTGGGAGCACAGTACCGAAGCAGAAGCGGGGTTATATAGCTGTAAAAAACCATGTGTCACGCCCACCCTTACCCTGTTAATTTTAAAATTCATTTGTTTGATTGAATTCTTCAGGAACACAAAAAGGACTATTGACTAATGTACAACAACAATTCCTTATTTGGCATGAGCATTGTTGATGTGGTGAGGCAGATTCCAGTAATGGTCACTTGACTTTTAGGAACCTGAAACTTAGGCCTAGGGTCTGTCTGATCTACTTTACCCTACAATTTCTGAGAAATCTTCACTTGTCCCATTCATTAATCAAAGCATTTGCTGAGGATCTGCTATGTACTAGACAACAGGCTCGGTTAAAGGAATTACAGTGTCAAGCATACCTTTTACCTCCTATTGTGAGAAAATAAGGCTATAATCCTATATAGAGGATGATGGTGATAGTTAAGTATGTTTTCCAAGCTATTCTGGTTATCTGTATTGCCTGCTGATCTTCAACTTGTTTTCTATGCATTTTTTAAAATATGATCTTCCATTATTTCTCACTCTTTTTTAAAGTTCTGGTAGCCTCATCATTAATTACTCTCCTTTTCAATACTCCCTCATGTCTCCCTTCTCTTCCCCATGAAAGAAAGAAAATTAAAATCCTTGAATCAGATATGCATAGTCAGGCAAAACAAATTTCCTGTCTTGGCCATATCTAAAAACATAGATCTAATTCTTTTTGTCCCTTGATTTCATCAACTCTTTTGTCAGGAGAGTGGGTAGTATGTTTTATCTCTAGTCCTTTGTAATCATGTTTGGTCATTGCATTGAACAAATCGTTCATGGTCTTTACCGATGTTTTGTTACATAAAATATTCTGGTTCTGCTCCCTTCAACTGTAATCATTTCAGGTTTTCCAGGTCTTTCTGAAATTGTCCCTTTCATCAATTTTTATACAACAACAATAATAATAATTGGTTAATTTCACATAACATAATTTGTTCCACCATTCCTTAATTGAGAGATAGGTACTATCATAAAAAGAACTAAATGTTTTGTAACTGGGGGTCTTTTTCTTCCTTTGATCTTTTTGTAGCATACCCTTAGTAATGGTAATTATTGGGTCTAAGGTTATGCAGTGTTTAGTGAGTTTTTGGGTCTAGTTTCAAATACCGATTCACTGCTCCACCAACTTTGAATTAACATCCTTGTTTTCCCATATTCCCTCCAGAAATAGTCATTTTCTTTCTTGTGAATTTTGCATTTCTATAATTATTGGTGATTTCAAACATTTTTTCATATGACTTAATTGCTTGTTTTTTTGCTTTTTCCTTTGAGAACGTAGGACTTATGTTTTCAGAGCTCTTTTCACTAGAGACTAATACAGTATTCCCATATATAGATTGAAAAGGGATAATGCAACATATTTTCAAAAATGTCTTGCTTTATATTCTTTGACCTTTTATTTTCTGGGAAATAGTGATTGATTCAGTTCCTAATGTTCCTTGAATAATAGATAATGTTAGAGAAATAAATATGCTGCAAAGATTTTTACCCCCATTTACCTGTTTCCTTTATCACTCTAATTGCATTCATTTTGCTTGTGAAAAAAACTCTTTAATTTTATGTAATCAGAATTGTCCATTTTATCAATTGAGATTCTCTCTTTGGTCAAGATCTCTTCATTTACCCGTTTACAATGGCTATTTCCTTCTTTGCTCCTTTAGATCATTTACAATATAAACTTCAGTGTCTGTATCATGTGTATGGAGAGCTGTTTTATGATATTTTGGGTGAAATGTTACTCTATACCTTAAGACAGGCTACTTTCCAGTTTTCCCAGGAGTTTTGGTCATATAGTCAGTCTTTGCCATCAAAGTTTGGGTCTGAACTGAGGAACCATTCAGATTGGCTAAGATGACAGAAAAAGATAACAATAAGTGGTGGGAGGAGATGTGGGAATACTGGAAATCTAATACATTGTTGGTGGAGTTGTGAACTGATGCATTCTGGAAAATAATTTGGAACTATGCCCGAAAGGTTATCAAACTGTACACATCCTTTGATCCAGCAATGGATCAGTATCCCAATCTACTGGGCCTGTATCCCACAGAGATCTAATGGAGGGAAAGGGATCCAATTCTCATGGACCTGGCTCTTTTCAACAATGAGGTGATTCAAGCCAATTTCCATAGACCTGTGATATCCAAAGAGAGGGCTGTGGAGACTGAATGTGGGCCACAACATAGTATTTTTACCATTTTTGTTTGCTTGCTTTTTGTTTTCTTTTTCATTATTTTTCCTTTTTGATCTGATTTTTCTTGTGCAGTATGAAAAATATGAAAATATGTATAGAAGAATTGCATGTTTAACATATTGGATTACTTGCTGCCTAGGGAAGGGGAATGGGGGAAGGAAAAAAGAAAAATTTAGAACATAAGATTTTGCAAGGGTGAATGTTGAAAACTATCTTTGCATGTATTTTGAAAATTAAAAGTTATTATTAAGCATTTTTTTAATATTTAGGTTTTAAACTGTTCAGCTGTGTTCTTTTTTTTCCATATATTCTGTATCTATTCTTTTCAACTGAGTGGCCACTAGTTTTCAGCTTGTAATTTAACCAATAGTTTTGAAAATTGTTACTTCAAAGTATATTTTGAGGTCATTCATTTCTGTTGACATCTTATCCATTTCAAAACATACCTAACATGTTGTGTAAGGTAGCTTAAAAAACAAAAATTAACTTACCCTATCAGTTTTTATACATAGAGCTTTGGTGAAATGTTTGGCTTTAAAAGTG
>JAJPUD010001381.1:258676-303683 GCA_023553655.1 Myrmecobius fasciatus
AAAAAAAAAAAAAAAAAAAAAAAAAAAGTCCTAGCACTACAAGCTAAAATATGAAAGGATTAGCTAGGAACTGAATCACTTTGTTTAACTAACTTAGAATTGTTTAATCACTTCTTCCATGAACTTCCATTAGCAAGATTCACAAATTAACTAGATAGAGAGAAAACCAATTATCTCTGGAATATTTTTAAAACTGCTGACTCCATCCCAGAGGTAATTTTATGTCTCGTTAAGTTACCTAACATTTTCAGGCCTCAGTTTTCTTACCTGTAAAATTACTTCAATTAGATCTCTTAAGATCTCTTCCAGCTCTAAAATCTTATGATTTTTCCTTAGGTACCTCTTTTATTTCAGCAGCTTTTTCAAACCTATTCTTTCTTCAAGTGTCTAATAAATGTTTATTGAACTCAGGTTCTTTAAGTTGAGGTTGACTTTCACTAGTAATTTAAACAGAAGAATCTGTAATAGTTTTAAGTAACCCTAAAACTTAAGGGTGGTTATCAAACTGCATACCCTTTGACCCGGTAGTGTTTCTATTTGGCTTGTATCCCAAAGAGATCTTAAAGGAAGGAAAGGGACTCACACGTGCAAGAATGTTTGTGGCAGCCCTTTTTTAGTGGCTAGAAACTGGAAATTGAATGGATGCCCATCAATTGGAGAGTGGCTGAATAAATTATGGTATATGAATGTCATGGAATATTATTGTTCTATAAGAAACGACCAGCAGGACGATTTCAGAGAGGCCTGGAGAGACTTGCATGAACTGATGCTGGGTGAAATGAGCAGACCCAGGAAATCATTATACACGGCAACAAGAAGACTATATGATGATCAGTTCTGATGGACATGGCTCTCTTCAACAATGAAATGCTTCAAACCAGCTCCAATTGGCCAGTGAAGAAAGCCACATATACCCAGAGAGAGGGATGTGAAATGTGGACCACAACATAATATTTTCATGCTCCCTATTAATGTTTGCTTGCATTGGGTTTCCTTTCTCAGATTTTTTTTCTTGTAGACATGATATTTCTTGCACAGCAAGATAAGTGTGTAAATAGACATACATATATTTGATTTGTCAAATATTTTATTTATGTATTTTTTTATATAATCTTTTTTTTTATTTGCAAAATATACGTATGGGTAATTCTTCACCATTAACCCTTACAAAGCTTCTGTTACAAATATTTCCTCCCTACTCCCCACCCCTCCCCTAGATGGCAGGAAGTTCACTACATGTTAATTATGTTAAAATACTTGACAAATCGAATATATGTATACATATTTCCACACATCATTGTTGTGCAAGAAAAATCATATCTACATGAAAGACATATCAGATAAAGGAAACACAATGCAAGCAAACATCATTCGAGAGCATGAAAATGTTATGTTGTGGTCCACATTCAGATCCCTCTCTCTGGGTGTATATGGCTTTCTTCATCACTGAACAATTGGAGCTGGTTTGAAACATCTCATTGTTGAAGAGAGCCATGTCCATCATATAATATTGTTGTTGCTGTGTATATTAATCTCCTGGTTCTGCTCACTTTGCTCAGCATCAGTTCATGCAAGTCTCTCCAGGCCTCTCTGAAATCGTCCTGCTGGTCGTTTCTTACAGAACAATAATATTCCATAGCATTCATATACCATAGTTTGTTCAGCCACTCTCCAATTGATGGGCATCCCTTCAGTTTCCAGTTTCTAGCCACTACAAAAAGGGCTGCCACAAACATTCTTGCACATGTGGGGTCCTTTCCTTCCTTTATGATTTCTTTGGGATATAAGCCCAATTGAAATGCTGCTGGGTCAAAGGGTATGCACAGTTTGATAACTTTATGAGCATAGTTCCAAATTGCTCTCCAGAATGGCTGTATCCGTTCACAGTTCCACCAACAATGCATCAGTGTCCCAGCCTTCCCACATCCCCTCCAACATTCATCATTATCTTTTCCTGTCATTTTAGTCAATCTGACAGGTGTGTAGTGGTACCTCAGGGTTGTCTTAATTTACATTTCTCTGATCAATAGTGATTTGGAGCACCTTTTCATGTTTGTCAGGTATTTTAATATAGTTAATATGTAATGGACTTCTGGCCATCTAGGGGAGGGGTGGGGACTAGGGGAGGAAATTTTGTAACAGAAAGCTTTGTAAGGGTCATTGTTGAAGAATTACCTATACATATGTTTTGCAATTAAAAAGCTTTAATTGAAAAAAAAAAACTTAAGGGTGTGTTGCAAAAGTACACAAGTTTTGAAATTTTTAAAGCTTTTAATTAAATTAAATTTATTTAAAAATTGAGGTTTTTGTAATTTTAGAATTTCATAATAAAAGTTGTTTCTTTAATTCATAGGTGCATCAGCTTCACTTCTTTGTACAATCTACTGAAGACAAAACTTTGCCCCTATTTCTATGTTTGTACCTATCAATTTACTGTGCTGTTTCGTGCAGCAGGGTTAGCAGGAAATGATGTAATTACAGCTGTCTTATCACCCACAACCAGAGGTTTAAGAGAAGCTATGAAAAATGAAGGTAAGTGTACCTTTTTTAATGTTTTTCAGAGTCACCATATAGCAGTGTCTCCCTTTGTATAGATGTTTTTCTTTAAAAAGGGGTGGGGGCAGCTAGATGGCGTAGTGGATAGAGCACCAGCCCTGAAGTCAGGAAGACCTGCGTTCAAATCTGATCTCAGACACTTAACATTCCCTAGCTGTGTGACCCTGGGCAAGTCACTTAACCTCAATTGCCTCAGCAAAAAGCAAAAAAACAAACAAACAAAAAAAAAACGGAAAGATAATTGCCATATTTCTTGGAAAGCTTTTTATCTTTTCTAAATTTTTAAATTGTCATTTGCAGTATGAGTTTTAAGATTTATCTGCTCACATCCCCTACTTTCTATAAAATGCATAATAATCTGTATGATAGTTTGTAGAAGGTGAATTCTGTTATAATGCAAATCATTGCTACACTACAGGAGAAATGTAGTGTTTAGGGTTTCCTTAAAGTAGAATAAGGCAACCTACCTTTCTAAAATCAAATGAAATAAAATTTGGTTGTTACTCTTGCTTTTCTTGCATAGGTATTGAATTTACTTTGCCTTTAATAAAAGAAAATAGCCAGCGGAAACAAAAGGTATCTGAGCGAAGTTTTCATGTAGAAGAGTGTGAGTGTGTGGCAGAGCCAGAAGAGTATGTAATTAAAATAATCTTCATGAATCATAAACCCAATAAATTTTTGGAATTTTGTGAGATATATAAGACAAAAACCTAAAACCAAATATGATATATTCTTAGGGAACAACTTAACAGTGATGAGGATGAAGAAGAAAGTTTTTCCTGGTTGGAAGAGATGGGTGTACAGGATAAAATAAAAAAACCAGACATCTCTCTCAAGCTGTATCCTTTTAATTGCTGCTATTTATGTCATGGGTACTTATTTTTTTTTTTAATTCAGAAATTAATTCACCTTAATGAAGTTTTACTTTAGTAATATAAATGCAATACTTAAAAATATTCATGTCCATAAAAAATTGCTCACTCCTTTACTGATCCTTGCGTTAAATATCTAGTTAAAACTAAAATTGACAAAAACAGCATACAGGTTTTGGCCCTATTTAATTTCTAGTGCAAATGAGTTATATATATAAGTGGAGAAATACTTTAACTAACAGTTAAGATATTTGCTATCAAGATATTATAATTGTAATTAAAATATTCCAGGAAAACTTTCCTCGAGGCGAATATCAGATTAAAAGTTTGGCGTAGAGCCTGGGTTCTTATGCTGTCCATCAAAATTACAGTAGATAAATCAAAAATAAGTAAAATGATTTTAAAGTCTTGTGAGAAATGAACTCAACAAAAAGAACAATTCATTGAATGACAGTCTCTGAAAAAAATTTCAGGAAGAACTAAAATTGGCCACCAGAAGATTTAAAAGAACTAAGTGCTAAAAACTATAAGATAATAATGAAAAAACTCAAGAAAATATTCAGAACCGAATGGTAGAAAAGAACAAAATCAGAAGGAAAAAAATTTAGAAGATAATTGTGAAGCTAAAAGATAATAACTTCTTTAAAGAAAAAAACAAACTTTTTAAAAATGATCACATGAAAGCACACTGTAAATTGATAATATTAAGAGAAACAGAAATTAAAATAACCAACTTTTTAACTTACACATAAAAACTGCATGCTCTTCCTGTCAGTTTTGAAGGGATGATGTGCAAGATCACTACTGGTAAAGCTGTACACTGTAATATAACCGTTCTGGATATCCATTTGAAAATGCAACAGAACTCTATGAACTTTCTGTATTTTGACCAACCCATTCTCAAATGTATACCTCCAAAGAAGCCAAGAACTGCAACAATAATCCATTATTTTTGAGAGTTTTCTTAATAGCACTCTTTGAGAGCCAAAAATATTCATATATATAAAAACAAATTGAATGCTTGTGGATTGGAAATGAATAAAACCACTGGTGTTTAAATATAAAAAATTTATTTTACACTCTGAAATGAAGATTATATTTTCTAGTGTTTCCACAATCCCTCCCAAATTGGTTGTTTCAATCTTCTTTGGTCATTTTCTCAGTTTGCTGGATGTGAGGTTGTTTTTGATTTGCATTTCTCTTATAATTAGCAGTTTGAAGTATTCCTGGCTATCCTTGGTAATAAACTTGCCATTCTTTCAAGAACACTTTGACTTATTCAAGATTCTTATAGTTTTGTATTTATTTAAAAAAAAAAAAAGCGAAATCGATCCAAGGAAATTGAAACATGGTCTGTTAATTAAATTTTTTAAAAGACAAGATTTTGATTTCACAATCAGGTTCCAAATATATTAGGAGAAATAGAAAATAAAGTACTTAGGACTACAGTTGTTAAGTTACAAGGTTATTGTGAGAAATCACTATATAAATGATTTATTTTACCGCCTTGAGATGGTATAATTATTATTGTGTTTATTATAAAAATATTAATAATAATTAGTTAAATTACTGAACAATACAGTTGACCATACCTATTATCATTTTTACTTTATCATGCAATTCATGGAATATAATAGACCCAGATGTGGTGACTCCCTGTCATTATTACAGAAATTAGTTTGTAATAGAAGTCTTGATTCACTTGATTTTTTAAATATATTTATTATTTTTCCATTTTCCTCACCAAATGCTCTTGGGATGATCTGACGTTAGTGGCACATAAAGATTTTATGAACTTTTTTTCTTTCCCTTATTTCTTTAATATTACATGATAATTTTCCATCTGTAAAATTTGTTGTTGGTGCTGAGTTTGGTCTAAATCTTGGTGACCCATTTGGGCTTTTCTTAGCAAAGATAACAAAATGCTTTACCACTTCCTTTTGCAGGTCATTTTGCAGATGAAGAAACTGAGACAAGCAGGGTTAAGTGACTTGCTCAGGACCACACAGCAATTATGTGTCAGGCCAGAATTAAGCCCAGGTTATCTTGACTCCAGGTCACCCATTCTATCCACTGCATCAACCTACTTTCCTCTGCCTATAAAATTACACCAGCTATTTTAGAGTCTATACTGGTTTTGTTTGGAGCTCCCAAAAGTATTTACTTGTCAATTAGCTTTCGTGTGGTCTAAATAGATTTCTAACCTCTAGATCCTTCCATTGTGACAGATGATTGCATCAGCTAATCTTGTTTAGGAAATGGTGATCCTCTATATTGGTATGTCTTCACCCACTTTCCTTTTTATCATGCCCTTAACTTAGTATTTTTCTCTCCTCTGTGTGGATGTTTTTATCGTTGCTCTAACAAGCTAATGTCCCAACTTCCACAAAGGACCCAGAGCACAGATCCAAATCTTGGCAAAAGGACTGAAGAAGGGACTTGAATGTTAGAGGATTTTTTTTTAATATCAGAAAATGTTTAAGGTTCTAAATATGGTTAGGATTTGTGAGATCCAGACTTCTGATTTCATTAGTGTGTATTATTCCAATGTAGATAGCCATCTTGACTGTAATTTGTAGTTTTACATTAAGTGACTTGCCAATGGACACTTCAATAAGCATTTAGTAAGCAACTAATGTGTATCAAGAATTGGGGATATAGATACAAAGAGTGAAGTAATACTTCCACAGAATTCTTAAAAAGTCTGTCAGAAACAGAACTTGAACCAAGATCTTATTAACTATACATATTTCCTCATAAACATTTTAGTAATTGAAACTACAAAGTAATAAATTTTTTATTCCCTTCTGGGAAAACAAATAACAAAGGATGACACAATTAATGTTAAATTTCACAAGACTGACATTAAACATTGCTGGATTTATCTCCTTATAAAGAATGAATCACACTAGGTTAATAACAGACACTTGCTATTTACAGGAAATACATGTGATAGAAAAAAGATGTACATAGATATAAACTAAAGAGGTGAACAAAAATTTATTATAATTAGCTTAAGCAAATCTGGCTTTGCAAGGGTAATGGTATCCTGAAAGCAGTAAGACAGATAAATAAGGAATGTTTCCTAATAGCTGTCATATGGAGGGTTTTGAGGTATTCCTTGTTTTACACTTTTCATATGATCAGGAAAAAAAAAAAAAAAAGACTAAGGGGCTTATCCAGAAGCCCATAGCTATAAGTCTCTGATTCACAATTTGAACCCACATCTTAATGAACTACCTAGCTGCATCATTGAAAGTGAGAATATCTCTATTTTTAAAATGTATGCCAAATAATGCAGCAATTAAACTTTTACTAGAAAAGCTCATAGCCTTGCATTGAAGAGATAGAAGTATATTTTAAAATAGATAACTGTGCCAACTTTTCCCCAAAAGAGAAATTATGTTACATGGTGAATGTTAGAGAAACTGGATTCTGTACATCTTTAGAGATAATCAACCAAGTGATTAACTATATTCAACTATTACAATTGAATAATTTTTCTCTGGGAAAGGGCAAAAAATAGGAAAGGGCAAAATATTTTTCTATCATTTGTTTCCTTGTTCCCAAGATGAGTCATTGTGGTTATGAATATTAATTCAATCATCATTTAGTGAAATTTATTATAATCCTTAGAAAAATAGCATTGTCTCACATGCATGTATCACACACAATGCATTTCCCCCAATCAGTAATCACCAGTTTTGTTTCTAGTTTTTTGCTACCATAAAAAGTAATGGTATTAATATTTTAGCATATACAAAATCTTTTAAAAATCTTTAATCTTCTGGGGTGTATAGGCTCAATTTCAGATTTCTTGTCAAGAACTACTTATTTAGTGATTCTCATATAATTCTAGATTTGCAAAGCATACATTTTGAAGAAAACACTAATTATATCAAAAGGCACATGTTTACATGGACATTTAAAATTGTATTGAATATTCCCTTTACTAAACCTCAGAAAATAATGTTTATGGGTATAAGAATAGTCCTTATGCGGTAATATATAATAGTTATACATCAGAAAAAGAATAGAGGTAGCCAAAATCACAATAGAAATGTAATGAAAACAAAATACTAAATTGGTAACAGCCCAGACATGTATTTTTAAATAGAGTAAAACATAAAAAGATTAGCAAAATTAATTCTAAAAAGGGAGTAATATTTCATTGGATGATATTGATGGTATGGATTATGATCCACACCTGCTCATTTTATTCAATTTTTGTTCTTTCATAAAACCTGTTTAGGATCTATCCAAAACACAAGGGTGGGAGTAAGGATAGGGGCTTCTTTTTGCATAGGTAATAAAGATATGTCTGACCTTGACATGTAGTATAACCACCTCCTCTGATAATATCCTTCATAGACACTATTTGCATACACGTATGTTTTATCTCTCAATTGCCATTTGGACTACCCAACAATTTTTAATCTTCAGAAATTGTGTGTTTTTTAATATTTGTAGATATATCATAAAACAGTAAAATTCTGATGTTAAAGAGATGGGTTTTTATGTCAGAGAATTTCATGAAAAAGTTGAATGAAAATGCTGCATTTTCCCAAATGCAACATCATCTGTGTTCTCTGGACCTTTCTCAAAGTCACACTGAAACACATACTTAAGATTGATGGAACAAGTACAATGAGCTGCTGCCTATCAAACAGTGTCATACAACTATGTATGTGTGTATAGATAAAGATAGAAGCAAGTATATTAAGAGGAATGGTTATGATGGAGACCAAAGTAAGCAAAATTAGAATAATAGGTTATAACTATCAAGTACAAACTAAGGACAAAGAAAACATCCTTATGGGATTATGGAGCACATAATTTTTTAAATTAATATTTTTTTATATAGCCTCTTTCTTTTTGTAATTTCTCAGATCTAGCTATTCTTTTACTTCATATTCTTCATTCCTGGTGGTTCGTCATTTATACATTTCCCTTAACTGGCTATGCACAAAAGCTTTATCAGTTATCCTTTCCATGTAAGTGAGAGATATTTTATCTAGCCTTTGGTCCTCTTCTGAATTCTAGTTCCTCATCAGCATTGGACATTTTTAATCTGGATGTCTTAGATATTTCGAACTTAAGCCACCTAAATTTCCAAACTTGGAATTTTCCCTGTTCCTTAATCTCTCTATTGTAATCAGTTGTAAGAGCTTATTATTTTTTCTATAGCATCTCTTCCATCTTTTCCCTTTATTCCACTCACATTCACAATCATACTAGTTCATCACTTCAAGCTTAGACTGTTACAATAGCTTCAGTGATTTTTCATGGATTTTTTCTCTATTCCATTCTACACTGCTAATAAAAAAAGAAAAAAAGTTATGTTCCTATATTCAGGCCACTCTCCTTTTTAAAGGCTCCTGTATCCCAACTACCTTTCTACTATATATTGAGGCCTATTTACATACACACTTCAGACAAACCAACTGACTTGATGGTTTAATAACTATCTTCTATCTCTATAAACTCCTCTTTGCCTGGAGTATACTTTTGATATCTCTGCATCTCAGAATTCTAAACTTCCTTAAAGCATCACCTTCTTAATTATGCCTGTTATTGCTTTGTTGCATTCTTTGTCCATGTTTCTTCAGTGCCTTATAGTGCCTAACATGTAGTACAAGCTTCAGTATTAATATTATATTATAATCTTAAGTATTCGATTGCATGCCTCCTCTTCCCCACCCCTTTTTAGCTTTATATCTCCAGTGTCTAGCATACTGCCTACTAATATAATACGATTAAGAAATAATAGTGGATTAAGTAGACCTTTATTCTTAATGGAAAAGTGAAATCAGTGTCTCAGAATTGAATTCTTTGCATTGATGTTTAATATATTTTAACAATTTCCTTGACGGCTGACATTAGTCGTAAAGAGAAAAATGAAGTGCAAATGGATCATCGGCCTGAGTCTATTGTATTGGTAAAAGGAATCAACACCTTTACTTTGCTAAACTTTTTGATAAATTGCAAGAGTTTAGTTGCCACCTCAGGTCCTCAGGCAGGACTTCCACCAACACTGTTGTCCCCAATAGCTTTCCGGGGTGCCACAATGCAAATGCTCAAGGTAAAATAAAAAATCTTT
Source organism: Myrmecobius fasciatus (assembly GCA_023553655.1). Taxonomy (NCBI): domain Eukaryota; kingdom Metazoa; phylum Chordata; class Mammalia; order Dasyuromorphia; family Myrmecobiidae; genus Myrmecobius; species Myrmecobius fasciatus. Next base: position 268,205 of record JAJPUD010001381.1, read on the forward strand.
TTGTAATCTTGAAATTTTACAAAAATATGTAAATTCTGTTCTGAAGAGGGTTGAAAATTCTACTGTAAAATAATATTCTTAATATAGCCTTTACTACATTGTCACTCACTTTGGTTTCATTTTTCATCTTATCTATAAAGTTTAATTAATTATAAAGTTTAAGTTTTAAAGTCTCCGAACTTAGTAGAAAATTTTGATGAGAGAAAAAACTTAAATCATTGGCTTCCTGTGTTGTGGGAGGTAGGGAAAAGACTGCTTGAAAGAAATACACAAGAATTCTATTTTTCTTCTTAGCACTATCTCGAATTGTATAACACTATCATCATTTTCCTTTTTTTTTTTTTTTTTTTTTAATCTTTACCCAGGCAAGAACAGTAAATGTGAAGACACCAGTTTATTCTGGTTATAAAGATCAATTCAGTTTGGAGATTACAGGCCCCATCATGCCTCATTCTCTGCATTCTTTGACTATGTTGCTTAAATCTGCACAAAAAGGATCTTTTTCTGCAGGATTATATACTCATGAACCAACATCTATATTTAACACATGTACTCAAATAGGAAAAATATCAAATAAGGCAAGTACACTATTTGGTTACTAAGGAACTCAGTTATTCCAACTGAAGAAATTGTAAGGTGAAATTGTGAATGAAGCTGGTTTTGGAAATTGAGTTATATCAGAGAATGCCAACCTATGACTATTATTAGATCATCCTTCAGTTTAGTCACCTAATAAATTGCCCCTTGTCTATTTCTGATTATTAAAAATAGAGAATAACTATAATGTTTAATAGTAATAATAAAAAAAGCGTGTTGATATATTGATTAGCTCTAATGGCTTTTTCCCCCTGAATTCTATTAAATTGAATTTTTAAAAAATATCCCAAACCTTCAAAATGTCTAGAAGTCACTAAATGGTTCAAAGAATATTTGCTTCCAAAAAGATGTAATTCTTGAGTTTTGTTTTCAGAAACTGATATGGCATTCACAAAACCTTTTAATCTAAATGAAACCTTTGACCCTATGTATAATTGTGCTGTTTTACATATTGTTAGAAAGAGTTCCTAATTTAAAATTTCTAAATCAGTAAAAGCAAATATATTATGTTGGGTTTTTTTATTTCATTTTTTTTAAATAAACATATGAATTTTTACAGGAAGTGCTTGAAAAGGAGCTTGCTAATTGTGGACTACATCTTAAAACTCTAAATCAACTTACCCAGTTACCAGTACTAGGGAAATCATCTTTACGATTCATGGAAATGGATAATTACATTTGTAATTGGAGGTATTGAAAACAAGGGGAACAAGGTTAACTGCCAAGAAACATCTGCCCCAACCATCTTTAAAGATAAATAAATAGAATTTTAAAAGCCTCTCTGAAAGAACTTCTCAGGTTTCATAAGGAGGGAAACAAGTAAATATTCCAAATCTTATTTGTAGTGGGTTAACATGTGACTTGTGTGTAACAGAAAATGTTAATTTCATTTGTTAAGCTGATCACACCTCCATATATGGAGAAATGTTTTGTGGCCATAATATATATGAAAGCAGACCTTGGTGTGATGATTCTGAGAAACTACCTCATAATGGATTTTGATGCAGATTGTAGATACCCAAAATGTTTTCATGAATTGTTTATATTATACATTGTTCTTACATTGCTATTTTTACCTTAGAAAATTTAAGAAGGAAGTTTTTCTATATAATTTATGTCAAAATATCTGCTTGTTAGTATAATTTAAGTATAGTTAATGTGTATTTTTTTAAATAAAGGTATTTTCTCTTCAGTGACTATCAAGTGATAATGTAATCTGTCATTGCAGCTGAAAAAATTAAGAGGAACACCACATTTATTCCAGAAGTTTGTATTTGGGCCTTAAGCATTTTGTAAAATAAAGTTTAAAGACAGCATATGAGTACCACTATAATGCACATATGAAATGAAATTTTCTATTAGACCCTAAATTAACATGAATTTATTTTTGCAGTCAATAAAATAGTGGCCTGGTGCTGATTTTATTAGATAAGTTGGTTACAGCATTTGCATTATCATCTCGAGTCTATCTAGTTTAGCTGAAATTCAAAATGCACATTAAAGTAAAAACTACATCACAACTCAATGCCATTAATTCTTCTTGGCGTCTGCATTGGAATTCTAGTGGGTCTTCATTTTGGACTTCTTCCTTCTTATGGCATCAGTCTGGCTTAATCCTTTATTTTTAGAACATAGGACATAAAGCTGACTGTAACACAGCATACCATATTTGTTAAACCCTAATAAAATTTAAAGGGAAAAATGGTAGCATTAGCCTGTGGAACAGAACTCTGATTATCCAATAACACTGGCCCAATATCTGTCCAGCAGAACCTTCATGAAATAGTCTTAAGGTGCACAGCCCTTCACTGATTATAGGCAAGTGTTACAGCAGCCTAGCCATAAAGGGAAAGAATTACATCATAGTACAAAATACAGTATAAAAGCGTTATTTAACATTCCACACTTAGGATTACTGATGCCTTCAAACAATTGTTTTGATGTTAAGCCACTTAAACAAATACATCACTAAGGTAAACAATATAAACATACCAAAACCCTGTATGGTTAAATACAATTTTCATGGTACAAAACCAAAGCTTGGAGATGTTTGTACAGATTGCTTTTTACACAATGTCTAAGTTGCCAAATTATTTACAACATTAAAGAAGAAATACATTTCTGATGCAGAGTAAAATTATCTGAAATGATTAATATAAAACCTCAATCTCTATCTACGTGAGGCACTCCTGAAGCAAGTGGCATTAGCCATGAGGTCCTTTGGTACAAGGCCCATTGCTTGAAGAACCACAGTAGCTGCTGTGGCTTTAGCATGCTTCTTATTAGGGCTGGCAAAGCTGGGCTGGTAAGCGCTTCCATTTATCAATACCTATTCAAGAAAAACATACAATTGGGCTGGTAAGGGCTTCCATTTCTCAATACCTATTCAAGAAAAACATACAATAAGAACAGTATCAAACTTTAATATCTATAAGCTTTGTATTTTTCACTAATATCTAGGAGATTATTTATAAAATGCAAAACCCATACCTTAACCCTGTCAAATTAAACCCAAGTCAGCACTTGGAAAAGGAGATTCAAAATTGAAAGCTTATTTATCTATAAATGTGAAATTTCTTTCCCTTGTGACTATTTAAATGTAGCTGTTCAGTAGCTAATCATTCTCATATCCATTTCCATTCCTCCCTTTTTAAAAACTTTCTTAAAATAAAAATATTTTAAGCAATGTTAGACTGACATACTTTCAAAGTCCTCAGTCCAACTTCAGAGAATCAAACAATTACCATCCAAGTGCTGACCCCACCCAAAATCTTTTCTCATTCTAACCATTACCAAGGAAGAATATTTTCCTCCCCCCCCCACCCTCCCTTTGTGACTAAGCCAGTTTAGTCACAGCTAAAAAAAAAAAAAAAAAAGCTGACAAATTAAGAGATACCCCTAGTTATTTTTAGAGTCTTAGAATTGTATGCTTACCCTAAAGAGAAAGTGTTTGCGGTGATCAGGGCCACTATCATGAACCAAGAGAAATTCAGGTGGTTGCCACCTTCTTTTATTACAGATTTCCATCAATGCAGACACAGGATGTTTACCTAAGACCCAAAAGTTAACTGATCAGAAACTAATTTCACTAGTTTTAATGAATAAATTATGAATTTAATATAAACAGAAAAATTAAAAGTAACGTACTCTCACCTGACAGATCCTTCATCGCAGCAGAGAAGTTTCCAGATCTTTTTTGTGCTCTCTCTCCCACAGCAACAAGACCTGAAAAGGACATGAAATTACCATAAATCTCAAGAATTTCTTACTTGTAGTAAATATTTTTATATCAAAATATATATAAAATATAAATAAATATAAAATAGGGTCAAATAATTTAAACATGCCAAGTTATCTCAATATAATGACTAATAGCAATCTTAAATTTTCCCAGTTTCTATTTGACATTTCTGAGATGCCTTATCTATTTGATCCTTCTATGATTTATTCATAATACAGTATGCCACCAAAAAATAAAATAAATCTGAATGCTATATAAAATGTCTAACTTTACAAAAGTTAACATTCATTAAAACTATTTAGGTAAAAGTTTCAAAGATAAGAACTAAAATATTATCCTTTACAAAAAGTGCTAACAACACCAAAAATGAATTATTTCCTCATCTGTCAATGAGAAGAACATAATGCAATGCTTGGTCCTAAGACTAAACTGTAGAGCATATGTGCCAATCAACATTAGAAGAGGCAGCTTCTCACCTAGAGCTTTGTACTGAAACCTCAGGACTGATTATCTAAAATGTTAAATTCCAAAGAAAACAGGCATCTATAACCATCTGGTATCAGCTAAGTATTTACAGAGGAGAAAGAAACAGGAAAAACAAAAATGACATTTCTTGGAGATATCTATAGACGTTTTCCTCTGAACATCTTCAAGCAATATGTAATCAAAAACAGCTAGAAGCTACCTTAAAATCACTTCTAATATTTTCCTAGTTGACTAAGAACTCACCAATTATATCCCAATGATCTTTGCTTCCAATAAATTACATCTCCAAAACTTATAAAGCAATATGCCAGATTTCCATCAAAAAATCACAAGGACCTGGAAATTTTAATTCATTATGGCAAATAAGAGGCCTTTTTTAATTTACCAACAATATCCAGATGAGGCCATTATTTCTGTGAATTAGTTTAAATTGAGCTTCCTTGTCCATAAAAATAAGAGAAGTTAGGGTAGGTAGGGTAAAGCTAACTAGATAATTTGTAAATTACCTTCTACAATACTGTTGAAAATCAATTATGTAAAGTATCCAGCAACCAAATGCGTAATTTTGAAGACTGTGATTCCATGACATGCATCATAACTGACATACATAATTCTGACGATTATTATACTAAATTTCCTATTACTTCAAGTTGAAGAAAAACAGTAAGGACTCAACAAATATTAGCTCATTACAGACTGAAGTAATTTTGATGTTCAAGTCTTTCACGAAGAATAATGGTCACTTCAAGTTACTCATACGTTTACTAAGGGTAAACTATTAGACAGAATTTAGCCAAATTATCTAATTAAACAGATAATTCACATTCCCAAAAGTCTACTTCTATATTTTGTTATAATGTGGAAGTGACCCTGCCTTCCTATATCAGCACACTTGATAAATTCTACCTAAGACAAATGAATTCACATACTACTGAAGAAAATGAACCAACATAGCATAGTGGGAAAAACTCTGGGTTTTCAAGACAGAAGCCTAGTTTTCAATGGTCCCAAGGAACTCTGATACAAAAGACCATATTCTCAACAGGAACATTCAGTGACTATATAGTTGACTCTATATTCATTGTGAACAACCTAACATGCAGTGAAAAGAAGTATGTTGAGATATAGTCAGCAACAGCATATTATCAAGAATGACTTATTTGCTCCTACAAAGTGGTATGAAAGACATGAAGGACAAATCTGACAGGAAAAGGGATCAGTCAGACAGTGAGGATAATAGATGGATGACTCAAAAGTTTCACTTATATTCATGAAATGTCCAAAACAAAACAAAACAAAAAAAGCCAAATGGTTCAGAAAATACCTGCAACTGGCTCAATAGAGCCTCTATAAAGGATTTACAGAAGGGCAAAGAAAAATTGCGATGATCTGGAACAATGAAAGAATAGCCACCGAGATCTAATGAAGTACAGATAATTTAGCTGAAAGTAAATATTAATTTTAAAGGGTCTGATTAATTATCATGATGTTTAGCAGCATTTAAGACAAATCTATAAGAAAATAAGGTCAATGAAAGAAAAGAATTTATGCTGAAGGAGGGGAAAAGAATAAAACTGATATTAAAGACTGGAAACAAATTAGTAAAACTAAATGTCCTAATCATTCAGAGTAAGACAACCTTATTGATTTTAATAACTATAATCTAAAATTTGAAACATCATCTTTATTCATAACCCTAATACCTTGCATTCAATTAACCTTGGTAACTGACTGAACCTGAAAACTCATTTTGTCAAGGAAAAAAAAAAACCACACACACATTTCAAAACTGCTGACAAAATGTTGTAGTTAATCTTAAGATTATAAAGACAATGCCCCCAAAATTCTGAAAAGGTTCTTATGTAACTGAAAATGCGGTAATTATTTCCAAACAACTACACTAAATTTGAAAAACCAAGTTCAAATATTATCATACTTTAAGAGAATATATTATAAATTTAAAATGTAGACCAATGGAACATAAATTATACAGAGTTTCAAAAAAGTCAAAGAATTACCTTTTCGGTCTGTCTTAAAGTCAACAAGAATAGGTTCTTTATTTCCTTCTTTGTTTTTTCCTAATCCCTCTCCTTCTCTCCAGCCCATTTTTCTCATCAGAACGGCTCCCATTCCGCCAGTTACAGGGGCTGCTCTTAAGAATTGATCCTATCCAAAGAAAGAGAGGTAAAATGTCCCAGTTCTAAAGTTAGAATCTGATTATGGATTCACAAGCAATTTTCTAAAATTATCTCACTTTACTTCTAGCTGTTATATAGAATAATAAAGCAATAAATGAATATTTCCATGATTTACCCATACTGGAGTTTCTATGTTCTAATTTTTTAAAGTATTAAATAGTAGGTTTTATTGGAAAGTTGATTATGATGATTTAAACTAAAATGGCAATTTTAAAACAATGGCCCATATGTCCAAAAAAAATTAGAACATTCCTTTTTCATCCACTATTTACGTTCACTGGTATCTCTTCTTAGCTTGCAAAATAAAAAAAAGGCAGTGTTAAAATATTTGACATTAGCTCTCCCAGGTGTACCTAGTTAATGAACAAAAAAAAAACAAAAACAAAAACAAAAAAACTCAGAAAACATTTAGAAATAAAGTTCAGACAAATGTTGAAGCATACTTTTTCCCAAAATTCTTTCAAATTCTACCAGAGGTTTTACTTAAGACAATCCAAATCAATATTAAAATTATTCTTACTTGTTTATACGTCTATCAATAGTAACGACAATCACAGACACACTGTAAGTATACCAAAGTGAATTCTTTTAAAACCTGAGGTTAAAAGACTATAAAAAACTTCCTTAAATGTTTACATACCTAGGCCTCGGTGGCCGCAGTGTTGTGAATAGTAGGGCTGGCACTGACCGGGGCAAGAAGGCAGCTACAAGCATTTGGCCCTGAAACAAGTTTCCATATAGAGGGGTGAAAGTTCACAGGTTATTCTGTGAACTATCATCTCTCCTGTATCCAACCCACTGAACCATAATTTCCATCAAAGCAACAAACTGCTTAATGTCTTAAAATACACAATACATTGGCATTTTCAACACAGTCAGGTATTTTCATACAATTAGAAATATATTAAGGGGCATCTAGATATACCCAAAATGAAGATATAAGAGTTGACTTCTATTGAAGCAATTGTTTCAAATGTGCTTCTTTCCTTCTCTCTTTTTATTTTTAACTGATCTAACAAGTATGTTATTAGGAATTATTAACTTATCAAAACGGGAAATGATGATAAAGAATTACAATGAATTACCATGAAATTAACACTTCCTGTTATTGCTAAGTTAATACTAAAAAATGTCCCCAAACTACACTGAAGCTGTGTGATCTTGTTTCCCTCAGCTATTTAGCTACTGGGGGAACATATGCCAAAAATTCCCAATTGGACATTAAGTTTAACAATATGCTCTGATGGAAGGAGGTAGCTGTGGAGATAAAAAAAAAAAAAATATATATATATATACACATATATATATACACATATATATATACACACACATACATATATATGTATATATAAGCCCTGGTTCAGTTCCTCAGGCTCATAAAATCATAGATTTAGAGCTAGAAATTTCCTCAATTGGTGCAGGCCATATGGAGTGTGTGAATTACCAAAAAAAAAAAAAAAAAAAAAAAAATCAATTAATACTTATATATATTAAACTGCCTTGATGCTACACACCTAAAATGACCTTTTTTTTTTTTACTTACTTCCAGGTTCATTCTCCCCTCTTTTCCACCAACCTTTCCCTAAAGAAAGCACTGTACAGTGTACAATTCAAAAGCAAACTAAAGAGAAACCTAGGCTTCAAATTCTTCTGAATTCTTTACCATGTTTTATATATAGTTGACAATGTGGCTGATTCATCTCAAAAGTTCATTACAGAATTTTCAAAATATCCAAGTTAGTTTTAGAAAATATACCAACCAGTATAACACACATATACTTAGGCCCAAAGCAATTTTCTTTTCTAATGCTTTTTTCCCCCCTCTAACAAAGATTTTTGATCTTAAAATCAATTTCTACAATTGGGTAAATGAAAAATGGAAATATTCATGAAGATATTAACATAAATTATGTTTTAGAGCAAGCAGAAAAAACAAAAGGCTATCAAATCTTTATAGTGAGCAATTAAAGTTTAATTTTTGTGGTTATAATAGAAATAAGCAAAGTTTATTAATTCTTTTAATAATTAATCTTCAAATGCAACTCAAAATAAATGAACATAGAATATTTTCTGTCAGGGAAAATACTGCACTTTCAAAATTACTTTGCAGTTCCCTTCTTTAATAGGGGCATGATCTTTTATATGGAATTCCTTTTCAGTTCATATAAGCCACAAAACTTGTTTAATGAATGTAAATATCAAATTTTACTGATGACAAAACATTATTGCTTTTGTCTGTAACAAAATTTTATTAAAAAATTTGTTCCTCAGGGATATTCTAAATGACATTTTAAATACCTGTGAGTAATCTATTTTCCTGAAGATAAAAAGGAAAAAATTTTGTAGGGGAAATTTGAAGAAGCCAACTACTGAATCAACATAAGACCAAGTTTTTACTCTGAGAAATATACTATATTCCATGATCAGTCACAGTAATCACTTCATTACCAAAATCAAACTAGAAATCTCCGAAGTGAAAGTGTCTCAGCAATTTCTATCAAAACAATATTCAGAGTTGTGGGATCATAATATACCTAAAGGTCCAATATATGTATCCTCTAATTCTAATTTCCTAAAAAGAAGCATTCAATCTTCAAAGATATAAAGTGTAGTAACAAAACTTTACAGAAATAGATTAAATGAACAAACTTTGAAAAGAAAAAAGAATGCTATTTTAAATGCTACAACAAAGTAATTTTTAACCTATTATCAAGAACAAAAATGTGTATAAAAGTGCTATGTGAATTAAAACTTCAAATAATATGTCAGTTTCTAATCCAAACTGTTCAAGAACTGTCTCCAGAGAATTAAATACATAGTTAATTCCATTAAAGAGTCACATGGGATATTAATCTGGCCAGTTACTCATTGTACCATTGTCATGCAGCTATTTTCAAAAATAGCAAGAGAGAATACCCAAAGTTCAATATTGGCTCCGTGAAAATGATGATCTACAAAACCTAATGTTTCATAGGTGAACAATCAAGTTATTTATTAGGTACACTTGCCTAGAGCAACTAGCAAATAGCATCAATACCTTCAATTTTAGCACCTTAGCTTAGTATATATGTACTATATTCTCATCATGCCTCACAACTCTGTGAAGCAGTTGATAAATGCTATTGTCTCCATTTGGAGAATCTGGAGTGCCAAGAAGTTACTTGCCCAAGATCACACAAGGAGTCAGAGGTAGAGCCGGACATAGAACCCTTCCCAGGCCTTTAGACCACGCTGCCTCCCAGTTTCAGCACTGGTATGATGCCAATAATCCTGAAACAAATTCCCAACACCCTCCCACCAAACCAATTTCCTCCATCATCATGCCGAAAAATTCATTTCTTCAGGAAGCCCTTCCTTAACCACCTAAGGCTCCCCCAATAATGAGGTAGCTGTAGGTGGAATCCGCAGATTTTATTGCAGAAATCTGAAAACAGATGCACCTATGTCTTCGCCGCACGAGTCGTCCATCCATTCCCTTTGTATTTAGGGTCTTAAATATCCTGTTGTTCTCCTGAGATCAGTGGTTCTCAATCTGAGGTCTGTGGACCACCAGTGGCCATGAGGGCCTAATTGGTGGTCCATAGCATTCCCCATTCCAACCCTTCACCCAATTCCCACCCCATCACCACTGCCAATCCCACCACTGCCAATCTCCAGCCACCCTCCCCCAACCCTCCAGTCCCATGGCAAAATTGCCACATGCAATTGTTCTAGAGCTGGGAATCTCCCCACTACTTCTGCCTAAAACCAACTAAGAACCAAGGGGAAATAGGAGAGGGGCTGGAGGTCATGAAAGGGGTGAGGAAACGGGGCTGAGGGATTCTGTGGGAGGGTGCAGGCACTAGGGTAGGGGCAGGAAATTAAGGGAAAAAACAGTGGGTGGAAAGTAGGAGGTGGTAAAGGGATCTTAGGGGTAGTGATCCACCAAAGATAAACCTTTCACGCGTCCCATGATGAGGAAAAATTTGAGAACCACCGCTTTAAGTTATTAGATTAGTAGCCCAACAGGAACTGTGGAATATTCTTTACAGCACCTGGCACACAGTTAGCACTCAAAAAATGGTTAACAAAAATACCACCACCAAAAGCAACAACAATAATAAATTTTAAAATGACCTAAGGATATAAACTGGGTGGATCATGAGCCAGTTTTAAACATTTGCCATTTTTCCATGGATCAGGTCCATCTTCAATGTCCATCCTAGAGTATATATACATAGCAAATTTACTTATGAATTTCAGTTAGAACTAGACAACAGGTTTCTTCTCATGCACTTTAAAATTTTTAAATGTTTTAGGATTCTATTTGGATGCATATGTCTATCTGCATAATGAGTACCTTTTTTATCCAGGCTTGAGCACCAGTATTTGCCAACTGTTCTTGTGTCAGAACTTGTACTCCTGTACTTCCTGTAAATTGGCCTGGTATTGAGTTTAGTTGAGCCCAGGCATCAATCTAAGGAAAGAAAGTAATCATATTTGAATAAATAAAATGAAATTAATAAATGCCCACTATTATAAACAATCTCATTTACCTTTTAAAAATGTGTTTAAGAGAAAATAGAAATTTTAAACAATTTTTAAATAAAGGCATTACCAATTAAGGGATCATGGAATTCAATTTGTACAATCCCTTTATTGTACACAGATAAAAAAATTTAAGGCCAGAAGGGATCTAAAGTTACACAGCAGCTTCAAACCCATGTCAGAGAATCAGAAATTCAGAGTTAAAAGTGACTTCAAAGTCCATAAAACCAATTTTCATTTCACAAAATAGGAAACCAAGGCACAGGAACCTCAATTGACTTGCTGAAGGTCACAGGTAATAAGACTAAGAAAAAGGCTACCCACTTCCAGAGTTCTTTCCCCTGCACTACTTACTTAAAAGTGCATGTTTTTTAAATTACTGAAAGTTCTGTTTTTTCTTCTTTTTTTTTGCTGAGGCAATTGGGGTTAAGTGACTTGCCCAAAGTCACACAGCTAGGAAGTGTTAAGTGCCTGAGACCAGATTTGAACTTAGGTTCTCCTAACTTTAGGGCTCGTGCTGTAGCCACTCCACCACCTTAGCTGCCCCTAAATAACAAAGTTTAAATCACCACCTGGTGTGCATTTTACTATTACTAGAAAATGAATAAAAGCAAATGATCTCTATTTGCAATCAGATTTGTAAACAAAGTTTCTCCAAAAATAAAACAAAAGCAATTAGAATCATTCTTCCTATTCTGGCACAGGGCAAGAGGAATTTAAAGGAAAAAATACAAAGCAAACTTTCTTGCTCCCCAAGAAATATTTGAAACAACAAAAACAGATGATTCTCAGCTAACTTATTTTGAAACAAGGTCTCTTTCTTGCATGTATCACCTATATATATATACATATATATATATATATATACACACACACATATATACACATATATAGTAAAACATTAATTCTTCCATTTTAAAACATAGAAGCTTTGAACCTGATCAATGTGAAAAACACAGAAATCAAGATTAAAAAAAACAAAGATAGCTAATGTTTAAAATATGGTTATAAATTTAGGTAAATTTTCATTCCTCATATTTTACTAAATGACAAAACTTTTTAAAAAAAATAAGTTCGGCTCTAAAAATTCTGCCACCAACTGTAAACATCGGATGAAATATGATTTTTGCTTACAAGGAGATTCACACATCCATACTCTAATCAAGTCTCTTCTCTCTCCACATGCATGAACAGGTCCTTGTTTCATAATAAATATTTTATCTAAATCTACAATTAAAAAGGCAAAGTGAACTACTAACCTAATGATCAAGATACACAGATTCAAAACTTTTATCACTTAAAATAGTCAGCTTATTAAGATAATTTACTCCTTTCAATATCCTGCATAACCAAGTTACACAACTTTACTTCCTACATCTAAAACAGGTTGAAACATATACACCCCATGAGTAAAAATCTGAATTACACTAGACTGTTACATACCCGTTCTTGTGCTCGATTTAACATGCTCATGGCCTCAAGGTCAAATGCATTTTCACTAAGTCTCTTCTGAGCAAGTGCACGCTCACTCATTGCTGTAGAGATGTCCACAGGCTAAGGAAGAAAAAAAATTTTTTTTTTCAAATTATCATGACAAAAAAATGTTTTCATACCAACTTATGCCCTTAGTTGTTATATATCAATATTAAACAGGAAGAAAACATTACTAATACTGTATATTTTCACAGTACCTTACAATTCCCAAAGTGCTTCTACATAAAACATTTCATTTAGTTCTTACAATAAACCAATGAAGACAGACGGTATTATGAACTACTTTCCCTTATATAAAAAAGAGAGAAAACTGAAACATAGTGCTCCTCAAATGACCGAATAACACTGCTAATAAAGTGGCAGAAGCAGGACTAGAATACAGGACTTCTATGTCCTACTGGAGTATAATTCTCACTACATTGTACTGCCTCCAAAAAGTTCTACAAAATTTAAATATTAATTCAACCTTTTCATTGAATAAAGTTGCTTTTTTTATATTCAATTTGCTTCTATTTTTTATTTTGGAGATACCTCAACTTAAAAAAGGCCAAAAGTTTGAAAAGTTAAAAACACTATGATTTTAATCTTCCTTTCAACAAATCACTAACCCAAATCTTTTTACTTTGATTCAAGATGATTTGGAAAACTCAATTTCTTGGAAAATTGTTTCTTAATTCCATTACAATTCAGTATGACATCAAAATACTATGGTATATAGGAACAATAGATTTGGAATTGAAAGTCTTGGGATCAATTCTTGGCTCTGCAATCAATAGTTAGGAACCCATAGCCATTTAATTAACCTCCCTGGGCCTGTTTCCTCATCTAGAAAAATAAGGGAGTGGATTACATAGCATCTAAGTTTTATTCCAGCTTTAAACTTGAATATTTTTCATTTTAATTCCAATTTATATACAATTGTTCATGCAATATGAAATCTTTTGAAAATTCCAACATCTTAAAAGCCCTTGTTTTGTGTACAAATGATGTATTAAAGAACTTTTTAAAATGGGGAAAGATTGTTTTAGCTAGATGAAAAGCAACAAAGCTTTTTAGGGAGCCAACTATCTGAAAGCACTTTGAAATATCACAAGAAAATAATTTATAAGATGTACACATAAAAATCAAATGATCCAAACAAAAAATTACCAAGTGCACAATTTATGGCAATCTATCCAATTTTTAGGATTTTCTTCATAATGGGAAGGGCAAAAATATTATTACATATATGATCTACATATATGCATCTCAAATTACTTTATAATTTTTTAAAAGCTGAAACTGAGTTGAAATGTTTATAAAATAAAAAGGAGCAATTAGCAAATCATGGGAACTAGATGTTATAGTTCTATTTCCCATTTACTGTCCCATTCATCAAGATCTTGACTTAAAAGATCCCATATTCAAGCATCCATTTGAACACCTCCTTTTAACAACAAAAACTGTTGGGTATTCCAAAATATTTACTTCTTGGATCATCGTGTATACATGTGTGACCTTGGCCAAGTTACTTTCTTTCCATACGTCTGGTACTTAACTAGTAAAATGCAAGGACTGGGATTACACGTGGCCTTTAAGGTCCCTTGCAACTATCCCAATATTCTATAATCCCCTACAGGAGCTTAAAGTCCAAAACAAACTAAGAGAATATGCACAAGCATTGTTTGAAGTGAATTTTGAAGGTAAGAATTTCAAATTTCTGATGATTATTGGATAATCTGCAATAAAATCTTTTCTATTCAATTCTGGTTAGTTTCCATTCGCTAACATCTTTTTTTTTTTCTATAAAGAACATCCTGAAAAGAAATTCAATGCAGGGAACTATGTTGACCATTTAAGCCCTTACAAAAGATTATTAAATACAATGTATGAATGATTAAAATGGGTATGACCATATTAGTGAGACTAGCTAGTAATGTTGATTTGAAGAAACATTATTGATAAATGAGGCAGATACCATTTAATTGTTAGAAGCAAAACTGGATAGAACAGTGTAATTTAACATTGTGATTTGTATCACTGCATCCATCATTTTGCGTGCATTTCAACAAATTCTTCCCCTTCCTCTCTATGAATATGTATATATGTATATGCATATGTATGTATTTTCCCTACTTCATTTTTTGATGAGGTGCTGTTACATATTTCAATAGTAAAGAATCAAAATATTTCTTTCATCCTAAATGTTACCTACAAAAAAATCAATAAAAATGTATTTTAGAGACTCAATTTTAAAACAAGTTTATTATAATTTGTGTAAATTTGAATTTAGGATTGACCTTAAAACTATATTATTTTTTTTAATTTAGTTTCTTCTTATAATACAAAATCCTAATGACATCCAATGCTGTTTAATTTTAGCTTCATTACGAAACAGCACGTTAACTATTAATTCAGTACTCACCATTTTAGAGATTACAAGGAGACATCTTTAAAATAACATGAATCAGTACCACCTTGTAACCTTTTAGAGACACTGAAAGTTTGCCTCAAAAGCCCACTTCTCCAGCTTTTCAAACTAGCTGGGACTGTAAACAATAATGCACAAAAAAAGCTTATTTGTATCCTCTTAGATGAGAGTACTGAATCACTTTGTAAGTGCCAAACCCAAATATAATGTTGATTCTAAAAAACAAAACAAAAAAAAATTCTAAAAAATATTTTATATCCTAACCTTGCATTTTAAAGGTGGCTCAGAAACTCAAAAGTAATGTAAATAATCCAAAAAATACAAAGCCTACTCTCCAAAAAAACTGATATAAAATGTAACATCGTCTTCAGGGATATGATTATTCCTATATGTCTTACCTCGAACTTTAATTAGTTTTAATATCAATGTTCTGAATTAGGACAACTCTAAAAATATTTGATATTATTGTACATCAATTTTCCACATGTACCAGAGAGCAAATCAGCTGAAAAGTCAAATTATACTCTCTAGTACTTTTAAAGGTTGTAATATATGCGTTTACGGCTCAGAATTTCAACTGCAGTTCTACTATAATCAATAACCATTGTCCATTTGATAATCTCTTTGTTTCATCTATAGAGATTATTCTGGCAGTGAGGTTAATCTAATTTGCTTTATGGTCTATATATTCATGACCTGAATCATTAAAGTTTTTCCTGGCCCAAATATATATGTACTAAGTTACTGTTCCTAAAAGTTCAGTTTATTCTATTTAATCTATCAGCATGAGAAACTATCCTACAGTAAAATAGAATAAAAGTGAACCAGTTTTAAAATCATAAATCATTTTGATTATTATCTTAATAGGGCATGAGGTAAAGAAAAATTTGAAAAATAAAGGGATTCATTATAGACTAGAATGAGTGAAACCTGTAAGAAATGGAAAGTGAGGTCAGGAATCAAAGAAATTATATCATGTTATAAAGAATTTTTGATTATCTTTTGTGTTAACATGTGTAGATATATCCAGAAGGGAGGGGTTGTTTAGAGTAGAAAATAGAGGATCTGCCCATAAGCCAAGTTCAAGTCACACCTCATACATACAAATAGTTGTCTTTGTATCCCCAGTTCTTAGCACAGTGCCTGGCACATAATATGGGCTTACAACTTTTTAACTTTGACTTGGGTGATACTGAGCAAATCATGTTAACCTCTCAGTTTTTTCAATGAGAAGTTTCAACATGATTACATACATATCTAAGCACTTAAACTATTATTAAAAAAAAATTTAGTTTCTGATTTGCATTGCTAGAAGGAGGTAGGTCAACTGGAATTGCTTTCATCAATGAAATTATAAGTTCAGATAAAAGATTTATCAAGAAAAATCATCATTTGGTGTTTGAAAATGTTTGGCTATTAAATATCTAAGCCTCACAAAGGTAATGTATCCTCCAAAGGAAACTGATTGTATATAAAAATTTCAACCTATACAAATTAATGTTATCGAGAGGGGAGATAGGAAAATGACTTTAAAAATTTAAGTTAAACTAACACTTGATAAAGCCTTTATATTAATATATCTCACTTTTTTGAGTGATATTTACCTATGAGAACTAGAGAAGATAAAGAAGGAACTAAGGTGAGATTTATGCATGCTCGCACACATACACACACACATATCCACATGCACATCTACCTTGAATAAAAGTGATTGCTAATCTATAAATATTACAAAATTCTAAGATTTGGCTATACTGGAATATTCAATTATTCTTGACTACATTGGGGTGGGGGGGGTCAAGGGAAGGGAAAAAATCCAAATGTATTTATGAAATATATTTGGCTAACATGTCATAACTGTTTAAGTTAAACTTAAAACTAGAGTTTCCTTGATTGTTTAGATAATTTTAAACCACAATATTTACAAAGGGCAAGAAACAAATTACTCTTGGCTAGATATAGTATTAATATTATTCTGATTTAAGAAACTTTTTTTTAAACCTCTGAAGTAGTTCATTTTATTTGATTTATCAAAAACCAATCCCTCTTATTCTACATTTCTCAAACGTTTATAACAATATGACCAATATTATACAGTCCTCTGCTGCAGATTCTTCACATATAAAGATGTTATTACTGTTATTACTGACCCACTGTCAATAGAATAGTTATTTTTTACAGTAGTAGCGATGGTTTTATGTTGATCCATCCACATCTTTGTGTAGTCCCAACTGGGACCAACAGTAGTACTCATTTTTGTAAAACAACTGGTTGGAGTTAAAAATGCAGTTTGTGGCCAAAGCTAATTATTTTATATGGAGAATATTATCTTTTTGACCTTTACATAATATAATCGTTATTTGGTATGTGCAAAGTTCATTTCCTTTATTAAATGAAAAGCTCCTTGACAAGTAATTCTATTAGCAAAAAAGATATTGCTGCATTAATTCACTGCACTTTACTGCCTAAGTCATTTCAACTCCAAAAATGTGGCATTTAAGAAGTTATTCCCCCACAAATTTATTACTAGCTCCTCAATAGATGTAGTTCCCCTCAAAAATTTGTTCACTGGGTACTTCATAAATTTGATTGTATTTAGTATATGATATTGATATTTCCACTTCCAAAATTTTCTTCTAGATGTTTTAGTATAACTAACATATATAGTATGTGAATAACAGGTGAAAAGAATTAAAAAAAAAAAAAAAAACACCCTTTTGCAAACTGTGTACATTTTGGAATCACTTATCTAAATTAAAATCTAATGAACATTTTTGGGGGATTCTAAGTAGCTAACTACTTAGGAACAGAAGAATAGTTCACAGTCAGGTAGATAATAGTTGAATTCCATGAAAACTATTTGTCACATTTATTTAACTAATCCTCCAAATAGGAAGATAATGGATTCAAAGCAAATGACTTAAGTACTCTCATTTAAACAACCTACATTGGGGGTGGCAATTCAAAGGATTAAGAAATATGTTGCTCAGATCTGTTACTTCAAATATGATGATGGGGCAAGTGTGATCAGAATAGACTTGATTTAAATTTATACACTTTCCTTTCAGTTGAATTAAAGTTCGCTAAGCATTCTCCCATTGTTTTCTTCTGTCCGCTGTTAATGTTTGCAACCATATTAAATATTCCATGGCAGTTTAGGATCTTAGGAAACACCATTTGGAAAAATGTAAAATAGTTCTTCATTTCCGCAGCAACACTTCCCATGTTAACAAGCTTCCTGGCTACTCACATTAATTTTGAATGTGTCCCGTCCCCCGCCCAATACTTGTTAAATGCCTAATTATATGCATTAAATTCATTTAAGTCAAGTGTATGTTAAAAGGAAACCTAAGTCTAAGGCTGTTCAGAATTCCCAGTTTTTTACATAGTAAAGGAAGTCACTAGAAAAATGTTAATCATGTCCCTTTTGAGAAATTTAAAACAGTCATGTAACTTGATCTGTGTATTAAATGTTGCCATTAATATTATAGTTACCAAACAAGGTAAAAAACAAAAAAATTAGCTAATATGAAATAAGATGACAAGTTCCCAAGTTTTCTCCATATTGGGGACATTACAGCATGTTTCAACTCTGTGGAACCACAAGCAGATGAGAATCCCCAAAGCAATTATCAGCTGGTAAATAAATGGCTAGTTCCAACGCCTTGAGTTTGCTGCATGTCAAAATGCAGGACTTTAAAAGTGCACAGTGAAAATGTTGCCTGTGAATTGACAGGCTAAAGGGAAAAAAATACTGCTATCAAAATGTTATTATGTTTCTGATTTGGGTTCTGTTCACTTTCTAATTTTAAAAAATGGATTTGTTTACTTATGACATTAAAGGTGTGGAGTGATAGAGCATTCAAGGTCTCTGAAGGGGTATGGTTCTATATAAAGGATAGGTCTCTCTCACCTACTGACACCCAGACTTTAGGGATAGGAGGATGTGGGGAAACCATTTATAGGGCTTTGGGGAGCTAGTTAGTCCATCCAGTCCATGGAGGTGTGTCCAGGCTAAGGAATAATGGGCAAGAGAAAGAAAAGGTGGTTGAGGGATCATTTGGGAGTTCCCACCCCCCTACTTTTCTCCACCCTCCCAGATCCCCCAAGCGTGATTTTGCACAACAAGTTAAATAAAAGTAAACTGTTTATTAAAAGATACAGCAAAGGTACAGATACAGAGATACATACAAAGATACAGATATATATATATTTACATATATATACAGTCTTGCTGTTCTGATGTGCACTATAATGAGTAGCACATTATTTAGTCAGGCAGCATTTTAATGGGGGTTGTTTGGCATTATCACCGCATCATTTTGACAAGATACTACTAGAGCCACACAAGTATTTCCAAGTGTGGATTCCACTTCTCCAACTTTTAATAGTAGCAGAGAGGGGGAGAAGGGAATGGAGAAAGAGGCTGAGCATTAGGTTAAACACAAGAATAAAAAAGGGCCAGGGTAGTGCAGGGGAAGGGAAAATGAGGAAAAATAGAAGGGTACCTGACAAATAATCTGGAAGTACAATTAAGGAACTTTATTTATGGAAAATGGACTATGTACCCAAGTTGCTTGTCAGCCTGCAAGGACCATTTCAAGTTTGATTCAAGTGTTCAACCTGAAGCTCAGCCTATCTCCCTGATTCCTCTACCCACTAAACTTGCTACCACCAAAATCTAGAGCTATAAAGCCTGGAAGCAAAACGGGAAGCTAAAGAAAAGTTGTACCTTGGGCTACCTCCCCATAAATGCAAGGAGGGCCCAATGTTGGGTAAGGACGTGACAACACTGTTCTCTGCAATTCGATGCTGTTCACTTTGTGGCGTGGTTCCACAAAGTGAATTGCATCGAGTTACTGTGAAATGAGTAGCTGCGGGTTGTCTCATCTGTCGTCTAACCCGGCCCTGCCGTTTAACCCGACCCTAAGAAGAGTGAAACAGAATCCAAATCAGATATAAAATAACAATAAAATGGCAGTTTTTAGGTATTTTAAGAAAAAAAGGGCAAAATGTTACTTTTACTTACCTCAGTAGGCAAATTGCTACTGAAGACATTATCATCGTCTTTGCTTTCTTCACCATTTTTCTCTACGGGAACCCACTCTCCATAAACACTATCTGCTTCCTTTTTTCTGTGTTGAGAGCCAGATGATACAGGAAATTCTTTTGTCAATGTTACCTGATTTTTTGGTGGAGTTGGTTTTGCAGCAGCAATCTAAGGAACAAAAAGAATGTTTCACAAATTAAGGTTTGATATAACACCAAATTTGAATAACTGCCATATAATCTGATATTCACATCACATATATTCTCAGGTACTTCATTTTTTTCTCAGAAAACCAAATAAATTTTAAAACAATTTCCAAAATGAAATTTAAAGCCAAAATTTCAACATAAACTTTTAAGTTACCAGCTTTTGACTTCTTGTATCAATTGTAGTACTCACATTTAAGTTGAAAAAAATGGGTTTAGGTTCATTGAGTTTAAAAGGATGATGATAGAAAGGACGTTCTTCCTCCTCTTCATCCGAAACATGGGGCTTGTTCACTATAACATCATCATCTTCTTTACTTTGTGCAATCTGTTTGCATTTCTTAAAGAGTAAAAAAAAAACAAACAAAAGATAATCTTACACACCCAATATACACAGACAATACATCACTTCTTAATGGGACCAAAACCATGTAAAATAACTTTTAAAAGTACAATTTTACATTTACAGACAGATGAGTTAGCTACTTAGCAGACTCTGGCCAGTCAGTCAGTCAACAACATTTATTGAGCACCTACTGTGTGCAGAGCACTGTACTGGGTACTGTCAGGGAGATACAAAAAGTAAAAGACATGGTCCCTGCCCTCAAGGAGCTTACAATCTAGATCAAAAGACAGAATACATACACATGAAATAACTGAAGAACGCTTTTACAGAGCAACACATTAACAAGTGCAAACTGATATAATACAAACTGAGTACATAAGTGCTGAGGGAATGCAGGCTAGAGTGAACAGAGTCGGGTGGGGTTAAATTACCAAGGAAGATCCCCTTAAAGGCTTAAAGCCAGATTGTGAAGGTAAGGGACACTGATTCAAGAGGAGGAGGAAAGGTATTCTTAGGGGGTGGTTAGAACAAGATTCATAAGACAGGAAAAATAAAGATGTCTGTTCGTAACTGTAGGGGGAGGAGTGAAGGGGGAAAAAGGAAATTACTGACATTTTTTTTCCATGAATATTTTATAGACCAAAGACTGAATGGGTTCCATCTTGCATACAAGTAGAGTTCAACTTTTTTTTAAAAAGGTAAAAAGGGCAGGGAGTTAGTGACAAGGTCTGGTATGAAGCAGACAAAGTCAATTCCTTCCTGAGAAGTTAGGTAAAGGCTCTGTTGCCTGGCTTAAAAAATGACAATGAAAATTTGGATGAACCTGTCTCTGTTTTCTCTATACAAGCACTAGAATTCTTCACATCCATTATCAATTTGAAAATATCACAAAAGGGGGCTCATTTAGCCAAAAGAACAAATTATATAAGGCTTGTGACCAAAAGGAACAGAAAGTATTGACAGTGGAGGGCTGGCATAAGGCTAGCCAATAACAAGTTTCAACATATGAAACAATGTGGTATTTTCTGGATCCTAGCAGCAATATTTCAGCGTTCTCGGAGGAAAAAAAAAAAAAAAAAAAAACCACAAAACAAGCCTCAACTGAAAAGACCAAATGAAAACAGTAAATATGCTTAATATATGTTACTGCCAAAACCCGAACCGCAGGAAGAACTGATAATGGCCGGCCATTATCGACAACGGCTGGTACCGAGCGGCCAAAACCCGAAATGTTGATGCGAAAGAAGTTCCTTTCAGGCAATGGCCGGCTATTCTCATTAATTTCCAAGCTCCGGTGGCAAAAGATCATTTCTGAAGATTGTCTGTGTCTTTGCGTATGTGTAGTACACTCGTGGCGGTCAGTGAACACGTCGTGAATGGAAACGAAACGGTAGGCGCGCTTCTGCGTGTTGCTCACTCAACACCTCCTCCATTCAAACGAAACGTCCCGCGCCTCAGTCAGTTTGGCTTCTAAAACTGGAAAGCAAAAGTAATGGGAAGTAACTTTTAGCTAGCGGAGCTTAGCCATCCCGGATAATGGCCTGCTAAACGGAGCTTCTGCCGCTGCCATGTCTGTATTTCGGGTTTTGGCTGCTCAGTGCCAGCCATTATCAGTTCAGCCCGCAATTTGGGTTTTGGCACGCTCCAGAGTCAACATCACTGAAATAGTCAATTTTAAAATTGGAGGCAAATTTTGAACTAGCTTACCTCAGTGAGCTCTTCTATTGTGGCTCCTCCTGACTTTTTAGCAACTTTCTCTTCTACTGTTGGTGGAGGTGCAGGTTTTAGGTTTGGCGGTAAAGGAACACCAGCCTTAGCACACATGGCAGCTGCATTAGCTTTGGCTATTTCAAGTAGTTGAGCCTTATCTGTAAGGACAGTAAAAATTTACAAGTAGTGTACTTTTCATATTATACAATCAAAATAGTTTTGTACTCTCCTAAAGATTAACAAGCATCAAGATTCTTAAAACCTGTTCTTCAGAAATGTGTTTTCTAAGAGGGAAAAATCATACCCATACTTCCATGTCACCTTTTTTTCTTTTTGTATATCCTAGTTTCCTTCCTCTACAAACCCACTTTAGAGATCCAATCTACGTTGATGGAAAAAGCAGCTATACTTGCACACCAGAATAATATATTATCAGTCAATATTTAATGGTATGGTGTAAGCTGTATTGTGGGTAACAACTGGAGACAGGATTTTAGCTGTGGTAATGAAAACTCAAATAGGCCTGGTTCTATAAAGTCTAAAATTGCAAATAATACATAGACTTACTAACATTACCTACTAAAGTGACCCCACAAAAATTTTCTTATAATGCCTTGTGGCAATATACATTTGGAACATAAAGACAACTATTTTGAGTAAGAAGCTGGAAAAAGGAGAGTATGAGATTTATGTGTGCTTAAAAGCATTAAGGCCAACTCACCCCAACCCTTACATTCCCCAAGGTTTAAATCTGAACTTTTCAAGTTATCTTTTTGTTAATCCATTTCAAAAGAATATCAGATTAGATCCATAAAGTCAGTTCAACATTGGTTAACCATTTACTGCAGTACTACAAATAGAACATTAATAGAGTAGACCCTGCTACCTAGGAGCAAATAAACTATATGACTTAGTTAATAGAGGGCCAAAGTCAAGATGGCCTGGATTCAAGTTCTGTCTAACTATAACATCTCAGTGTCAAATTCTGAAACTCTTTTCAGGTATGGTATTTAACAAAAATGGTGAAAGTAGCAACCATGTCATATTCAACAACTACAGCAAGTTGACAGTTTGCATCACTGGAAGGAGTATCCATACCCAGGATAACCCCACAGATAGATTCAGACCACTTCTTGTCCCTTCCCAAAACTAAGGTAACATAAAAACCCCAGAGATTAAAAAAAAAAACCCAGAAATAAAGGTATTATAAAACAGCAACTTGAAAGAGCCTAGAAAGCAATCATTCAAGTTGATTCTTAATGTTTTGCAATTCCATTTTTTTTTTTTTTTTTTTGGTAGACTGACTTACCCAAATCTGTCAGACGTTTAGGTGGTGACCTGCCTCTTTCAGAAGATCTGGATCGTTTTCGGCGAATAGGAGATCTACTAAAACGCCTCCGCAAAGGTGTCCGTGACCGTCTTAGTCGAACTGGTGATATACTAAAGCTTCTTCGTCTTACCACAGATCTAGATCTTCTTCGGCGGCTTGGAGTGCGGCTGCGGCGGCTTGGGGTGCGGCTGCGGCGGCTTGGGGTACGGCTGCGGCGACTTGGAGTGCGGCTGCGGCGAGCAGGAGAAATGCTAAAGCTCCTTCTTCTGACCACAGACCTAGACCTTCGTCGTCGACTAGGAGTATGACTTCTACTACGACGACTAGGTGTACGACTTCGAGCCCTGGCTACTTTTCGAGTATCTCTAGAGCTAGACCTTTTCCTTTTCCTTTCCCTAGACTTGGACCTGTGCTTTGGAGACCTTTTACGTTTCTCTTTTGATAAAGAACGCCTTCCTCTTGACTTTGATCTTGATCTGCTGCTTCTCCTCCTACGTCTTGAACGTGATCGTGAACGCGTTTGGGATCGATGAGACTTGGACTTAGATGATCTCTTTCTTGCTCTTGAACGGGATTCACTTGTGCGTCTGCGTGATTTGTGTTCTGAAGATTTAGAACGCTTACTTCGAGATCTTAATGAAGAATCTCTCTTCCTCTCTTTCTCACCTTTATCGCGGCTTTTAGTTTTCTTACTCTTGTCATGTGTGTCCTTAACTTTCACAAAGATTTCATAATCATCTTTTTCTTCTGATGAAGATTCTGAAGCTCGTTCAGGTATGCTAATAACAACAGGGCTGGCAGTAGTTATGATGTCACGTTCAACTCCACTTCCAGATAAAGGTCCCTCTATCTCAGTCCTAAGATTTGTGACACGTTCCATATCCTTAGGAAGTAAAGGTCTCACCAAATCTGCATCATTAAGATCACAAATGTTGGAAGCAAATATAGGCTCATGTTCAGTATTTTTAGCAGAGAGTGGTGTCTCTTTCTCTGCTTCACTACCATCTTTATGGCTGATATCAATTACCGTGTCATGTTCACCGTCTTTCACAGATAATGGTGCTTCTGAATCAGTCTTACTAAGATTATTAGCAGACAATACATCACGGTGAATGTCATTAGCAGGTAAAGGTCCCTCAATATCAGCTTCACTACCACCACTAGGACTAGTTGAAATTACCATGTCATGTTCAGTCTCTTGAGTAGGTAAAGGTCCCTCAACATCAGTCTTACTTACTGAGCTGGTAACAGATGCTGCATAAAGTTCAATCTCAGTAGTTCCCTTTATATCAAGTTCATGAATATGGGAACTGGTGGTAGATACAGTTCCAACAATATTGGTTTCACCCAGAGAGGTGGTCAATACTGTGTTAATTTCAGTCTCACTGCCAGGCAAAAATTTCTCCATACCAATTTCACTAACAGGGCTAGCGGCAGAAACAGAGCTTTGTTCTGTCTCTTTTGCAATTAAAGGACTATTTACATCCAAGACTATATTTACATGGTGTATGCTTTCATAAGAAAGACTCTCCAATTGACTTTTTTCATTATTTGTTTCACTTGACTGAATTGATATTTCCTGTACAGTGGCCTCTTGAGAAAGATCAGATTCAACAGATGAGGCTACATCTGTTCTTTTAATAACAAGTTCTGAAGTCATAACCAAGGACTCCATCATTGGTGTAGACTCTGGAACCACGACAGTTACTTCAGGCATTGTTGCAGATGGCTCTAGGCCTGTGGCTTCTGGCACGGCTACCTCCACCATGGTTGGCTCTGGAAATGCAGTAGTCAGCTCTGGGACCACCAAAGCAGACTCCTGGGCTGCCATTATGGGTTGCTCCTGGAACATCACCTCTGCAGGTCCTTGGACCATCACCTCTGTCAGACCCTGGTCAACCACCTCTGCAGGGCCCTGGACTGCCACCTCTGCTGTCACCTGGAAAGCCACCTCAGCTGGCCCCTGGAAAGTCACCTCCTCCGGCCCCTGGATCACCACCTCACCCGAGCCCTGGACCGCCATCTCAGCTGGCTCCTGGACTGCCATCTCAACTGACTCCTGGACTGTCATCTCATCTGGCCCTTGGATTGCCACCTCAGTCAACCCCATGACTGCCACCTCTGCTGGCTCTGGAATCACTGTCTCTGTTGGCTCTGGGGCTGCCAACTCTGTTGGCTCTGGGGCTGCCACCTCTGGGGCTGCCATTTCTGAGGGTTCTGGGACTGCCATTTCAGTTAGATACATAATCTGTTCTGAGATAGGGCCCGACGCTAAAATAGGCTCAAAGGTTTCCACTGACTCTGTCACAATAGGAGGTTCAGTGGGTTCTGCAGTTAGTATAGCAGTCTCTGACACTGCAATGGGCCCAGAAGATAGGACAGCTGCCTGTGGCCCTATAATAGTATGTTCTTGTGTCATGTGAGACTCTAAAGAGGTTGTCATAGAAGATTCTGGCTCTGGTGGTGGCTCTGGAACAGTTACATTAGGATCTGATGTTAATTCTGAGGACTCTGGAGCTATTACAGAATAATCAGACATTGTAGACTCTGGAATCTCTGTCTGCATCACAGGAGGCTCAGGAGGCAAAGCTGATTCTTCAGAAAGTAATGCTGTTCCAGTAGTAGCCCATGTATTTTCAACAGGTAATGCTGACTGCTCAACAGGTAATGATGGTCCCTCAGGGGGCTCCTCAGGAGGTAATGGTGGTGTCATGGGGGGCTCCTCTGGTGGCAAAGGTGGCATGGTAGGGGGCTCCTCAGGAGGCAAGGGTGGTACCATATAAGCCTCAGTATAGGAATCCGTATAGGAATCCGCATAGGAATCAGCAGTCATTGACATCATTGAACGATCAGCAGTATAAGATGACATCATGGAACGGTCAGAATAGGATGACATCATGGAACGGTCAGAATAGGATGACATCATGGAACGGTCAGCACCCATGGACATCATTGACCTTTCAGCCATTGGAGACATCATAGAGCGCTCATAAGCCATCATAGAACGCTCATAGGCTGACATCATAGAGCGCTCAGCCATGGGAGACATCATAGAGCGTTCATATGCTGACATCATAGAACGCTCATAGGCTGACATCATAGAGCGCTCAGCCATTGGTGACATCATAGAACGTTCATAGGACATCATAGAGCGTTCAGCAGCATAGGATGACATCATAGAGCGTTCAGCAGCATATGACATCATCATAGAGCGCCTAGATGCTAACATTAGGGGCCTGGGTGCTAATCTGTATGGCCTGGGTGCTATTCTATACGGCCTGGGTGCTATCCTATATGGCCTGGGTGACATTCTATAAGGGTCAGGAGCTAGCCTATAGGGATCATGGCCTAACCTATAGGGATCCTGCCCTAATCTATATGGGTCATGACCTAACCTGTAAGGGTCATGACCTAACCTGTAAGGATCCTGGGCTAACCGGTAGGGATCCTGGGCTAACCGGTAGGGATCAGGTGACTTGGGACCAAGCATAGAGGATTCTGGTGTACTAGAAGCCAGCATCTGAGCATCCATGGTGCTGGAGGCTAACATCTGGGAGTCCATGGTACTGGAGGCTAACATCTGGGAGTCCATGGTGCTGGAGGCTAACATCTGGGAGTCCATGGTGCTAGTCGCTAACATCTGGGAGTCCATGGTGCTAGTCGCTAACATCTGGGAGTCCATGGTGCTAGTCGCTAACATCTGGGAGTCCATGGTGCTAGTCGCTAACATCTGGGAGTCCATGGTGCTAGACGCTAACATCTGGGAGTCCATGGTGCTAGTCGCTAACATCTGGGAGTCCATGCTGCTAGTCGCTAACATCTGGGAGTCCATGGTGCTAGATGCTAACATCTGGGAGTCCATGCTGTTGGAAGCTAACATCTGGGAGTCCATGCTGTTGGAAGCTAACATCTGGGAGTCCATGCTGTTGGAAGCTAACATCTGGGAGTCCATGGCATTGGAAGCTAACATCTGGGAATCCATGGTATTGGAAGCTAACATCTGGGAGTCCATGGTATTGGAAGCTAACATCTGGGAGTCCATGGTATTGGAAGCTAACATCTGGGAGTCCATGGTATTGGAAGTTAACATATGGGACTCAGGGGCCATCAGGGGATCCACCGATACTGCTACAGATGTCTCCCCCACTAATGTAGTAGGTAGCTCCTGTGCTACTGTACTGTATGATTCCAGCGCGGTCGTGGAAGGCACCTCCAGGGATTGTGAAACGGTCATCGTTGGCAGATCCGATGTTGTCATCACAGAATGACCTGACATTTCTAGCGCCACAGTTGCCACAGGCTGCCCTGGCAACTCTAGCGCTGTAGCAACTGTGGGTTGCCCTGACAGCTCTGATGCTACAGGCTGCCCAAGCAACTCCAGCGCCACAGTTGCCACAGGCTGCCCTAGTGCCCCAGACTGCCCCGGCAACTCCTGTGCCACAGTTGCTGAGGGCTGCCCTGGCAACTCTGACACCCCCGTCACCGAAGGCAGCCCCCGCAACTCCGGCACCTCAGGCTGCCCAGGCAACTCTGGTGCTGTTGTAGCCACAGGCTGCCCAGGCAGCCCTGCTGCTGTTGTCACCTCAGGATGCCCCGGCAACTCCAGCGCTGGCATCACTGTAGGCTGCTCCGGCTCTGTTGTCATCACAGGTTGTTCTGCCAATTCCAAAGCCACAGTTGCCACAGGCTGCCCAGGCAACTCCAATGCTGTTGTCATCACAGGCAACCCAGGCAACTCTTGTGGCATTTCCAGCACCATCGTGGGTTGCCTTGGCACCTCCTGAGGCAACTCCGACACCACTGATGGTGCTGGAAGCCCAGGCAAATCCTGTGACAACTCAAGCACTGATGTTGCTGAGGGCCCCGGCAACTCTGATACACATACCAGTGTCGCAGGGGGCCCTGGCAACTCTGGCACCAGAGTCACAGGGGGCCCCGGCAACTCCGGAATCTGCACCGGTGTTGCAGGGGGCCCCTGAAACTCCAGAACCGATGCCATAGGGGATCCCGGCACCTCCGGAACCGGGGCCTCTGGCTCCGGAATCACAGGGGGGCCCGACACCTCTGGCATCGATGTCTCGGAGGGCCCTGGTAGCTCCGGCACCGATGTCATGGAGGGCCCTGGTAGCTCCGGCACTGATGTCACGGGGGGCCCTGGCAGCTCCGACACTGACGTCACAGGGGACCCTGGCAGCTCCGGCACTGACGTCATGGGGGTTCTCAGCAGCTCCGACGCTGATGTCACAGGAGGCCCTGGCAGCTCCGGCACTGGTGCTGTAGGGGGCCCAGGCATCTCTGGAATTGAGAATGCAGGTAACTTGGGCAATTCCAATACCGTAGTTGTAGGAGGCTCTACAGACAATAATGGTATTGTTGTAGATTGCTCGGGTAACCTCAGAACTTCAGTTACAGATGACTCTGGCAACTCCGAAGCTGGCATTGAGCTTGACCTAGGATGGACCTCTGCAGGTGTCTCTGATGCTGTCACCACACAAGTTTCTGATAACTCTAGCCCTTTTGACACTGGAGGCTCAAACAATGTGGTCTTTGTCTGCTCTGAAGATGAAATTTTCAGCATAGATCTTGAGTTGTATTCTGATGACATTGTTACATGTGCCTCAGATGACTTCGGCACTATTGTAGTAGGCACTGGCATCACTGCAGGTGATTCCAATGTCTGTTTCACAGATGATTCCAGTGTTATAGCCACAGATGTCTCTGGTCGCTCTAATGTGGAAGGTTCTGGGACTAATGCTGCATGGAGTTCTGATAGTTCCCCAATTGAAGTTGGCTTCAGTGTTACTAAAGTGTGTGATTCTGATACCTCTACTGCCATTGTAGGAGGTTCCAGAGCAACTGCAGGGGATTCATTCAGTCCCAATGTCATTGTTGGTGACTTCAGCATTACTGCAGGGGGCTTAGGCAGCCCAAGTGCTCTTACAGGGTGTTCCAACCCCATCATTGAGGACTCTGAATCAAACTTCAAATAGGAATCAGACTCTAACCCTACGTTCCCACCATGATGAGATTTCGGCTTTGACTCAGATTCTTCTGACTGTCTCTTGTATTTTTTCTCTTTCTCTTTTTCTTTCTTCTTTTTCTTCTTTTTATTTTTGTGTTTTTTATGTTTCTTTGATTTTTTGGTGGGAATTTCATCAGTAGGGTCTGTTTGGACAGATACACATCTACTTTTTCTGGAGGCCTCCTTTAAATCTAAAATAAAAAGAACATTAAAATTTTTAGATCTCTCAAAATTGAGGTTTAAATGGGCATTACAAAAACAAATTTTACATTTCATATGATAGTTTTTTTCGCTAAATAACTTAACAGAAACAGAAAACTCAACATTTCCTCAAGTCAATCTGTCTAAAAACTGTTGAGTAGGAACTCTCTCAATAATATTCCCACCAATATTGAAAATGTAACAGCAGACCTTAAGAGTGTGCCACAAAATAAATGTCCATTCTCTGATTTTCATTTTAAATTTTATGTTAATACCCATATTTTTCTTACTTTAAAATATAAAACACTAATATTAAGAAAAATAATACCCATACACAAATTTTATTTCTTCCAGATGATGCATATATACAAAGAATTACTTTCATGGTTTTGTCTATTTGTATATGTGTGTGCGTGTGTGTGTGTACGCATTAACTCTGATCATCAATAATAAAGCTTAAAATGATTCAAAAATACAAAGAAAAGCATTCAATTCTATATGAATTTATAGCTTAATAAAATTATACTCTTTAATACTAGAAGACCAAGAACCTCAAATCACACAATTATTAAATTTTTAAAAAATGAAAAATATTCATTTATCTCTTATTTCCTTTGCCTGATGGATTTAAAAAACACAGGTTGATCCTTTGAGATATTTTTATATTCTTATATTCCAGTCCTTCCAATGTTAAAAAGAATATTCTAAAATTAACAGGTAATTTTTCAAAGAGAAATATTCAAAAAAATAGCACCCAGACGGAGAAACTTTCATAATCTTGAATATTTAGTATTATAAAATTCATACTCAAATAACAAACACCTACACGATCCTACCAAAATGTATAGACTAGAAGAGAACAAAAAGAACTCAAAGAGAAGTCAGAATGTGCCAAGACCTATGTGGGGGGAAAAAAAAAATCTAATAAAGATTTTTAAATTTCAAAGTACAATTTAGGTTTGCCTAACTTAGATGTCTTATAGAAATCCCTATCCTAAAACCTAATTTTCTGTCGTTTTAATGTTAAAAAAATAATTTTCAAAATGGCTTAGAATCTTGAAAAGATTCATGACTTGAATGTTTCAGTTAATATATATTCTAAAAAGAATCCAGTATGGGTCAGCCATAAAGCTGATTAAAAAAAACAAACTCAATAGGGATGTTAATTTTATGCTTCTCTGAAAATCCCTTAATGAAAAGTAATGGTACTGTGTCACACTACTGGAAACACAAATTGGAAATAACATACCTTTCATATTTTTTGTCAGTACACATTTATGATAATATTCAAATCATTTAACCTGTTTTCATCTCCAAAACGAGGATTTGACTACAGAATTCCAGCTATAAATTCTATCATCCTAGTATTAACTGTTATCAATATACCCCATTATGAAGTTCAGAATCATGCCACTAACTACAAACTTCAAATGAAGAAAAGTTCAGCTTCAGTAGTATAAATTAACACAAACTCTTTAGATTTTTCTATAATGTAAATTTCAAAGTTTTATTCTGTTTTTTAACAGATTTATCTTCAACTAGCCAGAAATTTTCATTAATCTAAGAAATCAGGTTAGAGCAAAGGTTTCCTGTATTATGAATTATGCTCAAAGAGACTGCTTTTTAAAGACTACTTAGGTTTCCCATAAGATTTCTAGGGAAGGATAATCCTTAACACATATAATCCCCTTTTACTTTACCTGGTTTATATCGCAATTCTGTGTCTAGAACCCCAGAGAGCACTTCTTCTATCTTCTGCACTATTTCTTCATTTGGTAGGCTCCTTGCACAGGCAGCTGCATCACCTGACTGGTTTCCTTCAACAGGTGGGTTTGTTTCACCATTCAGCTGACCTTCAACCCTGCCACTGATTTAAAAACAAAATGGCAAAATTCATTAACACTATGGCTATCAATATACAATAAACCAACACAAAATAACAGCCTATCAATAATTTGCTAAATTTTAGTAACTTTATTATCATAACTGAGTATACAAGATACACACACTGCCATCTTTAAAGGTTTTTGTAAACTTGTTCTTAAACAGTAAAAATTCTTCCTCAAATTTTATTTCTAATCTACTTTCAAGTAGGTTAAATTCTAATTTTATAATATCACATTATAATTTTAAAACTGTACAAATAAAATCCCTCAAAACAAAAGTTTTCTGAGCTCACCAATTAATTTCAATATCCTCAGAAATCTAAGCTAAGGCTTTTAATTACTTATACTTAGCAAAAAGAGAAAAAAAAATCAACTGAAAAAAAAACATGGCCTACCATACATTACAGTGCATATGAATGTAATTTTTTAAAAATGATACTTTTAGCCAATCTGTTTATATAGCATTACTGATGATCAGTACAAGATACACAAAAGTTAGCAAAATGCATTTAAGATAAATCACATACTGTGTTCAAGTTCAACAAAATTTCCATAAATGTGTAGGAAAAAAAATTTTGTTCCATTTTTCTATGAGATTGCCCTAAAATGGTAAATAAATCAATTAACTAATAATTCATTACACTTTAAATCAATGCCACTATACACATAAAAAAACACTTTTAAAATATGATTAAAACATTATCTGTAATATTCTATTTAAATCTGAATAACTTTTCAGGCTAGTTATGGTTGTCTTCATTTCTTTTTAACATACCAAATAATGAATCTATGTTCCTTGCTCTTTCGATTCATATTTTAAAGCACTTTAATTAATATATGCAATTCAGATTCTGTTCCTTTCAACCAAATTAAATTCAGTAAATTTGATCTCTCAGATCAAATTATAATACACCCAAAAAACTAAATGTCAAAAAAAAATTTTCTTAAGTACAATGGAAAATATAACCAAGGAAGTACATTGAAGTTCCCATAGAAAAACTACTATATTACAAACACAACTAATTCTGGCTAATTTAACAATGAAGTTAGTAGCACATAATCCAAAATGTATTCATATTTGGTTCAGAATTTGTTATATTAATACAAGGGGAGGCAAAAGATTATAAAATGGAGAAAGGAATAAAAGAGAGTAACTGATATTCATAATTATTTTAGCTTGTACTAATATTAAAATTGGCTTCAGTTTCCTTTAAGCACACCTTTAATGCTGACAATGTTGAGTGGTCCAGAAATTTGCTAGGCATAATCAACAAAGTGAACAGCATACAGGCAGTCAACTGACTGTAATCAAATGAAATTGAATTACACTACACAATTTAACACCTTATACATTTTAGTCTCATCTGAAAATTATTTGTTCATTCATATGACCAATACTTTGGCATCATCATGCATCTCCCCTATTTCCACCTCCCTCCAACACAATCCAGCCCACTGCTCAATAAATGGGAACTAAAAATTAATTTGACATTTGACTTACTCTTGGAGATCCAGTTAATACTACAGTATGACCAACAAACAGACATGATCAAGATGCTGGAGTTTAAAGATAGTCAACAGCCATGGAAAGCCTAAGTGAAACTGTAACATACTTAAGTTTCAGGGAATTTTGTTTCTATCTAAAAGGAATATGTAAGGTATATAAAGACCATGTAAGGTATAGAAGGCAGAAACTAAAAGAAAAACACTCAAAAGCAGTATCTCCTCGCTGTTTTCTGGGTAAACATGTTTTTTTTGTTTTTTTTTTTGTTTTGGCAAAATTCTTTTCCCCACATTTTTGGAAGGAAAAATGAAAACATAAAGGAAAATAGTAAATTGGGAATGCTTCGTTAAGTCAACTTAACTTTCCTTGTTATTTAAACCTGGGATAGGACAAAAACTAAAAATCAAAAGAAAACCTTTTACTTTCGACCTCCAGCCAAACACCGCCCCCCCCACCAAACAGTTTCAAACATCTCCCCCTACAAGGCCTGAGTAGCTAATCAACAACAAACCGGACAAATTTGAACCGCTTCCAACTCTTTTAAAAACAGGTGGAGGGAGCAAAGGAGAAACTAAAAGCCTGGATAATCCATAAACTGGATTGCCGCTTCTTGAATCGAAAATTAGCAAGAATTGAATTTTAAGTTTATGCTACAAATTCGCCGTTATACACCTTTTCCCGGACCAGGGACAGAATGGTGAAATCTCGGGGACCCAGGCGGGGGGAGGGGACACGAGGAGGAGGAGGAAGACAACGAGGAAGAGGAGGATCTGAGGAGGAACCTAGGCCCATCCCAAGGTGGACAACGGGGCCTAGAAGACGGAAGGGAGGGAGGTTACTCGGAAGAGAAAGGGAAGTCTACGAACGCAGCCCGTAGACTGGGGGTTAGTGGGGGCGGGGTGAGGAGGGGACCGCCACGGAGCGAAAGACGAAAGCCCTCGCGCGCGAGGGGAGAGAGGAAGGAAGGTAGGAGATGGGGGAGGGGGCGGGGGCCAGGAAATAGATCCCAGGCCCGGGCGAGGCTCCTGCAGGGCCTAGGCCAAAGGACGATGGCGGCTCCAGGGGACTTCGCAGTGGAACACTGTATCGGTCCCAGTGGTCAGCTGAAGGCAGATGCGCCTGAGAACACGTTACCTGGAAAGCTCTTGCTGAATTTCCCGGAATTTACTGACCACGAAGGACCTGAAGATCTGCTCGATGTTTGTCGCCATGGCGGCCGCTCCGTTCTCTCAACTCCTCCTCCCAAGACCTCCAGGCTCCCAGCATGCGTCGGGAGTAGGCGCTACGGCCGGTTCCTTATCTCTCTTCCCTCATTGGTTCTTGCCAGTGCTCCAGGGAAGGCACGCTCTGTCAGTGGACCAATCAGAGAGCACGTATTCGTTTTCTCGGGCCGTTCTTGCGAGACGAAGGCGGAGCCGTTGACGTAAGCTCCAAGCTCGGGTCTGCGGCGGCCATGTTAGTGCCTGACGCAGGCGCCATTACAGGGCCAGTATCTGCGGGTGAATCCCGCCAACGTGAGCAACTTAATCACCAGCGTTCGGGGCGGGAGGTGGGCTTGTACTTTTGCTGCTTGGGTTGATTCCAGGGCTTAACTATCCATGGGAGACTAGCAGCTAGGTGACAACTAGCCAGTTTTCCCGTGAAGCCCGCGCACGCCTGAGGGGGGCGCCAAGTCCGGCTTCATCGACTTCTTCCCTATGCTCTTTTAGTCCGGTGACCCTGGAAAATACAGATTTTCCTTCCCTCCGCCCCCAGCCCCTCCCCCGTCCCCCCACGTTTGAGTCAACCTCAATTTCTGAGCCCCAAACTACTTAGTAACCAGGGCTGGTGAGCCTCCTCGGGCTGCTCCGGGAGCCTTAGGCGGTGTTCTGCGTCTGTCGTTACCCTCACGAATAACCCGCCGGCCCTCGGCTGGGTGAGCTCTTGGTACGTTTTTCAAGGGATAAACTATTTAAGGGTACTCGACGACTAATGAGGAGATATAAAACTGAAGGGAAGAGCAGGGTGAGGAGATTGAGGCGGGGAGGTCGTAAGAAAGGTATCGTTACGTAACACGTGTGAACAGGGTTCCCCTGGTCTGGGTCGAACCTACGGGGTTGGAATCTGTGAGCCCAGGAAGGGGCATCCGATGGACTGTCCGGATGGGCATGAACTTGTCAGGAGTGTTTCTGAAAGGTGGAGGAGGCTGCTGCCACTATCCTGGTTCCTAAGGCCTTTGAGGGAGGAGTGATTGGGTTTTGTGCCCTCGGGCTCTGTCGATGGGGGGGGGGG
>JAJPUD010001381.1:303783-447474 GCA_023553655.1 Myrmecobius fasciatus
TACATATATAAACATCCTTGCTCATTTAAGTTAGATTTCTATAATATCTTGTGATTTGTTAATGTGTACAAATTCTGTGGGTTGGCTAAGTTCATTTTCTCCAACCCTGTGACTAATGGAGCATTTTTCTTGGTATGTACTTAAGGTAGAATTCATTTTGTTTTTTTAATGCCTTGGGAATTGGCCGTTTGCTTTTTCCTTAACCTCTCTATTAACAGCAGTGGGGGGTTTTGATAATGTACTTCAAAGAGAATTTTTGTTTTTAATTCTGTGAGTTTGGCCATGTGCTTTTTCTATTTAACCCTGCAACTAATGGAGCTGTTGTCTTTTTTTTTTTTCTTAATAACTTATTTCATTTAATTTTTCAATCTTATGGGATTTATCATGTCCTTTTTCCTGAACATTTTGACTCAGGAATGTTTTTCTTCATAGGTACTTTCTTAGAAATCATTGGTTTTTATAATGGGGGGGGGGGGGGGAAGAGTGCATGTGCTTTTGATTTTACCATGTGCCCAATGAAGGGTTGGTTTTCTAATTTTTTTTTTAAACATATACACTGTACCTATATGGGATTTTAATTAAAATATTCCTGCTCATGGTTTTGGTTTTGAATTTATGGTAAGCTACTTTTTCCATCATAAGTCTGATCCCTTTTCCAACACAAAAAATTAAGAATTGATTGATTCCTTAATACATTTTTTATGTAGTCCAAAATGTTTTCAATAGGTACTTTTATTCTCACATAGTATAAATTAGGAATTTTGAAAGTAGCCATTTTTCTGCTTTGTGCTATTTATTCAGTACATCAAAAGTTATCCATGTAAACTGAACAATAATTGTATCTTATCTAAGAAAAGAAGTAGGTATATCTGTTTTAAAGATGAGAGAACTGAAAGTTACCCAGGTTTAGATAGCAAGTAAAATTTTGAAAAGAAAAGTTTTGCCCAGGATCACATTGATAAGTGTCTGAGGACAAATTTAAACTGTTCTCCCTGACTACAGGCCCAGTGTTCTATCTGTTAAGCTATCTTGGCTCTTCCTTGGTACCAGTAGCATATCTAATTAGTTGCCAAGTCCTCTGTTTTACCCTATCACTTAACTACTATAGCATAACTACTCTACTTCAGGTCCTTATTAGTTCTTGCCTTGACTGTTGCAGATAGTATCCTGATGAGTTTCTTTGCATCTAGCCTTTCCAGTTTCTACTGCCAAATTGATATTTCTAAAGTATAGATCTAATATATACATATATTGGATTTGTCATATAATTTATCATATTTAGCATGTATTAGATTAACCTGTCATCTAGGGGTGGGGGGTGGGGGGAAGGAGGGGAAAAGCTTGGAACAAAAAAAAAGTTTTTGCAAAGGTCAATGTAGAAAAATCACTTATATGTTTTGTAAATAAAAACCTTTTAATAATACAAAAGAAAAGAAAGATTAGATCTATTCCTATCATTCCTCTGCTCTAAAATCTTTACTGGCTCCCTCTAATAACTTGATCCTAGAACCAAATCCTGCCAGCCCCCCTGTTTTTATAAGATCCCTGAGCTAAGAATAGTTTTTTACTTTTTAAATACAGTAAAGCTTTTTAATTTAAAATGAAAACACCGTTCTTAGCTCCCAAAAAGGGATGACCTATAGATGTCCTATAGAATAAAATTCAAACTCTTCTTTGGCCTTCAAAGCCCTGACTCCATTTATCTTTTTCAGCTTGATCAAACATCATTACCCTTTACATGTTCCATGCTTCAATCAAATCAGCCTCCTTCTTTCCTGCATACAACATTTCCTTTCCTTTTTCTTTCCTTTCCCCATGTCTTAGGACATGTGGTTTGTTCTTCCCCTTTACCTTATCAGTCTCAGCATACCTAAAACGGAACTCATTTCTCCATCTTCCCCCAGGCCAAAAAAAAAAAAAAAATTCCCCTCCTAGCTAACCTTTTTTTATATCATTCATTAACTGAAATTTTAGTAGTCAGCCTGAAATTTCACTGTCATATTTTGTTTTTTCCATTTAGTTGCAAAGTCCTGTTCATTTTATTTCCTAAATACATATTTTTTTTTCCTATCTACTCTACAGCCTCCTAATGTAAACTCTTAATACCTCTCAAGTATTACAGTAAAAAACTTCCTGTTTTCTTAAACAAAACCTTCAAAGTGCTGTGATTGTTGGCCTGATACCCTAGTTTGATTAGGTCACACACCTTTACTCAAAAACCTTCAGTCATTTCCCTTTGCCTACAGGATAAAATGCTGAATTCTTACTATGTTCTTTAAGGTCCTCTTCAAGTCTGGTTCTCAATTTTGAAATCCTAGCCTTCAAGGCCTAATTCCTATATTACTTACTTGATAAGGTCTGCCTAGATTCTTTCCAGATTGCTGTGTATTTCTCTTATTCTAATTATATTTGTCTTTATGTCTCTTTTCTCTACTATATTTCCTGTGAGGGCAGCATCTGAAATTCTTAACTGAACCCAACACAATCCCTTTCACACAATAGTTACTTAAATTGAATCATTGTTGGAGAGATTGAGGCTAGAAAAGCTGACTAGAAAATAAATTGTGTTGAGGTAATAGTTGAAATTATAAAGAGTAGATAAAATTGGGAAGGAAGAGGGCAAAAAAAGGCAAATTATAGAACCTTAAGGAGGGCTACCATTTGGGAGGAAGAAAGGAAGAGAAAAGACTCTTAAAAAGGAATAGTCAGAAATGCAAGAAAATTAGGCTACTACTATAATTTAAAAAAAAAAGTTTTTCAAAAAGGAGATGATGGTCAGTAGGGTCAAGTTTTGGCCAAGACATAAGGAAAATAATAAGGAATGAGGAAAGTTATTTTTTAAAAAAAAATTTTAATTGAACTTGATTGTCCTCGAAGTTTGTCATTTTTTTTTTTTTTTTTGTATTAACCCCTAGTCTACAGATAAATTAATGGCAGTCTCTGTGCTTATAATTGGCAATGGGGGAAGAGAACATACACTGGCTTGGAAACTTGCTCAGTCTGAGCATGTCAGCCAG
Organism: Myrmecobius fasciatus; assembly: GCA_023553655.1. NCBI lineage: Eukaryota > Metazoa > Chordata > Mammalia > Dasyuromorphia > Myrmecobiidae > Myrmecobius > Myrmecobius fasciatus. The sequence continues at coordinate 306,801 of JAJPUD010001381.1, forward strand.
GTGATAGTTGCCCCAGGAAATGCTGGAACAGCCAACAATGGGAAGATTTCAAATTCAGGTAAAGACATTTTGATTTATAGAATTTATAATCTAGAAAGGATCTTAGAGATCATCTAACTAAATTTTATTAATTTACAGATAAGAAAACTAAGTATTAATTAACAAGTTTATTTTGTATTAAATATAGCTGTAACATCTGGTTTAATTGTTGTTTTGTTGTAGTTTTTTTTATCATTGGAAAAAATGCTTCTCTCCTTAATAGAAAGATGTGAATCAACTTGCTATAAGTATAAGATAAGCAGTTCTGTTTATAACTCTATCTTGGGGAATCGATTTTATACCAACAGCTTATTAAAAGTAACTTCAATGCAATAATATTTTTAAAAATAGTTTCATAATGATAGTTACATAGTGCTTTAAGGTTTGTGCAGAAATTTATATACATTATCACATTTCATTTTTACAGTAATCTTGTAAATTTCCCCAAATGAGAAAATAAAGGCTCATATTTCCCAGGCCCACAATTAGTGTCTTAAAATAGTTTGATTTCAAGTCTTCCCTATTCCAAGCCTGTCACTGTCTGTTATGACAGTGTAATGATCAGAAAATGTCCTGGTCTGATAGCATTCTGTTACAACCAGAAGTTTTGTCAAATCATTGCATATTTATCAAATAGTTTTAATGAGCAAAACTAGAGATAATATTAATAGCTAACACACAGTTAAAATTTGTACATGCTTTATGCAAGTTATCTCATTAGGAACAGAAGTAAGGAAAATTATTCTGAAATTTGTGGTATTTTGAATTAAATGTGAATGTTTCTGATTATTATCTCTGTAAAATTCTATTTGAACAGCAATATGTTCTTAAACTTTTAAAGAGATTCTCTTTTGAATGAACTTGGGATAGCAAAGGTTGTTTAAAATGGAATCTTATTGCTATGTATATAAAGGGTGCTTATTGATTAATGATAGTGCTATTTTCAAAAAGCAAATGTATTTGAAAGTAATATATTGATACACAGGGATGTGTGAGGATATTGTGTAAAAATGCAGTGTTCAGCAGCTTCAAAAGTATAGTATTCTAAGAAAGCTGTTTTATCTTTCCACTATAATTATTTTTCTGGCATTTAAGAGATTATTAAAATTTAACATAGTAGTACTTAGACTTACCTATGAAGTAACTGTTTACAGTAAAATCAAAAACCTCTATTTGTGAATTATTATTAAAGAGAAACTAGCCTCATTATTTAGTAGTTAATAAAGTAATTTTCAGAGCTTTTGGATAGGTTACTGGGAGTTTCACATAGCAATTCAAAATAAAATAAATTAGTTCTTTAGCTTAATTCATTTTAAAAATAATAAAACTCTATTACATAGCATCTACCCACCCCCCTAAAAAAAATTAGATGTAACAGTTTTACAGTTAGATAAAAAAATAAATATGTGGTGATAGTGTTATTTTTGTCTATCTGTATGTATGTATGTGGGGGTTTTTTTGGTTTTTGTTTTGTTTTGTTTTTATCTTTACAGCTGTGTCGGTCAGTGACCATACTGCTCTTGCTCAGTTCTGCAAAGATCAGAAAATTGAACTTGTAGTTGTTGGACCAGAAGCTCCTCTTGCTGATGGTAAAGTTGGAAAAATTTCAATTTACTTTTATAAATTTGATTTTATGGAAGAGTTTTTAAATCAGAATTTTAGAGTTAAATTCTACCTAAGAAATAAATTAATCCAACTTCATTTATATTAAAAAAAATTTATTTAAAACTTTCTATTGAATAGATTTTTTAAATTTTTATTTCAGATCCCAAATTTATTTTCTAGATTTCAATTAGTAATTATGTAGTATTTATTTTTAAAAAGAGAGATTTAAATTGAAACAACAAAAAGTTCAATAAATGTGTTCATTCCTGTCATTTTTCAATATACAAACTATTTAGTTAAGTTTCATAACACCGAAAACAACCCAAAAAAACTGGATGTGAAAGAAACCTTTGCCAATATTAGAATCCCATTTGTTTATACAGATTGGATAGATTGAATATAAGCAAGTTGTTTTTGCTTGTCTTAAGAAATATTGTTAATAATTTCTATTAGATACCAATAATACTTGAATAAAATAAATACTAATTCACACTTTGTGTGTCTCAGTCATTTTCAACCTAATCTCTTTTCAGCTAAGATTTCAAATAACTCCAGAACATGTGTTACTATTTACTATATCAGTGAAAACGGAGTCATTGATATCAAGAAATTTTAATCTGTTAGCTGTGGTAGCCTATTTGAATTAAATATCCCTAAAATCTGGATAAGCTTTTAGAATCATTCAAAACCAATCTCATCATGACAACGTCACATGTTCTGGCAATCTAATCTCTCTATATGGAGCACAGTATTAACAAACTGGGCACATCAATAGAAATAGCAGGAATGAACTTTAATGCTTTCTATCTTAATTTTGTCTTATAGAATTAATATAAGGCAAAATATATTCTAAAACATTTTTGTTTCTAGGAATTGTTGGGAATTTGACATCTGCAGGAGTGAGATGTTTTGGTCCCACAGCAAAGGCAGCTCAGTTAGAGTCCAGCAAAAAATTTGCCAAAGAGTTTATGGACCGACATGGAATCCCAACTGCAAAGTGGAAGGCTTTCAGCAACCCTGAAGAAGCCTGCAGTTTCATTATGAGGTAGAATCCTACATATGAATATACCTATATATTTTGTAGGAGTTTTTTTCACCAACTTCCTACCCCCAAGAAAAGAGTGGTGCCTTGTCCACTGGTTCCTTTACCTGACACCTAAAACACCACTTTCTACTATCAGTCCTTTAAAAACCCTTCTTAATTGTGCAATAGCCGTTAGCTAACATCCTATACCTCTTCTGATTTCCCAGACTGACTCCTAAAAAAATACCATCTATATTCATTACCTCAGCCCATTCACTTCCCATGCACTTCTCACATATTGCAGTCTGACTTCTGACTCAGTGCTGAAAAATTATTCTCCCCAAAATTACTCACAGCCTTTTTTAGATATGGCAAATGCTTTTGCTTTATTGTTTTTGGTTTTTGTTTTTTTATAGGAAAAGGTTTGATGTGGAGTGGTATACAGAAAGCAAAATATCTTTTTCTAATATTAATTATGAAAAAAACAAAAAGCATAGTTAATTTTTTTGAAGGAGGAAAAAATTCTTGCCTTGTGACTTTGGTTGAACTATTCACTATTACACAATAACAGCAAAGAAAACTGAGAAAGAAAAGGTAAAGAAATAGGTCAGTAGCTATCTGTCAGGCACTGTACTAAGTGCTAGGGATTCTAAAAGAGGCAAAAAAAAATAGTACTTATACTCAACTCACATAATAATGGAGGAATTTACAATCTAACAGGAAGAAAACCAGAAGTTAGCGTCACAAAAATTTGCCATAGCTAATAGTCCCCTGGAAATGTGTTTTCATTATTTGTTTTCTATCACCTTCTTTAGTCTTTCAGTTAGTTGTAATACACTTTATTTTAGTAATCCTTAAATGTAGTTGTACATATTATTTATTTGTACTTATTTCACTCTGCATTGGTTCCTATAAATTTTCCTGTGATTCTCAGAGATACTCGTGTGCCCATAAAAAAACAGAAGCCGTTTTGCTGGATTAGACAATCTGTAGTAATCTTAATTTCAGAAATGCAGAAATTTGTACAGTACCGTTTATCAGATATTTGTGACAATTTCTATTTCCTTACAGTGCAGATTTTCCTGCTTTGGTTATAAAGGCCAGTGGTCTAGCTGCTGGAAAAGGAGTAATTGTGGCTAATAACAAAGAAGAGGCCTGCAAAGCAATTCAAGACATAATGCAGGTGGGATGAAGAAACTTTGGAGTTTTCTAGACTAAGAATGAATGAACTGCTGAACATCGTTTTAAATATCATTTTCTCAATGGCAGAGATAGATCATATAAATACTTATAATATTCCATGTAGTAAGTACTACAAAAGTGCTATTATATATATTGAAAACATGCCTAATAGTCATTGTAATAGAAATAGGAAACCTAAATCATAACTATGTTCCTCTTGGATTGGCTTCAGCTATTGCTGTCCAAGTACAAAAGGAAGGAGAAAAAATTTCTGGGTCAAGCCTAAATAATTAACTTTCCCATTTTATTACCAATTGAGATAATATACAATGATCAGAGTTTTTAATTGGTTGGGGGGTGTTATTTTATTTTAATTTTTAGAATTTCCCATAACTTTTAAAGTCTTCTGTTGGTACAATAATTTGATTTTGAAATATTTCCTTCCTTCCCTGTGCAGTAATCATCTCTTAGAACATCATTATCAATTTTCTTATCCCCATCTCCTGCCTTGTATTAAATAAGTATAATCAAGCAAAACAAATCAACACATTAGCAGTATGTGACAATATATCTCATTCTGTACCTCTAATACCCTATCTCCTTGATAAGTTAGAAACTTGATTCTTCATTAACCTTCTGAAGTCATTATAGGTCTCTTTTTTAAAATAGCAAAGTTGTTGTACTTTATATTGTCATTAATTGGGTCTGCTTATTTTATCAATTTATGTGTATCTTCCCAAATTTCTCAGCATTCCTGATTTTTTATGATCCAGTAATATTCCCTTACATTCTTCAGTGGCAAATGATTTGATATGAACACTAACTTTGTTACTAATTCTTTACTACTACCAAAAAAGTACTTAAATATTTTTGTAAGTTTGAGTCCTTTCCCTCATTGTCTTTAACTGATCTTAGTTTTATGTGGTATATTATTATCTGCCATAACAATAACTGTTCTTGAATTTTGAACCATAGATCCAACTCTGCCAGAAAAAAAAAAAAAAAAAAAAAAAAAAAAACACCTGGGAGTATGTAGTAATAGCCCTAGAATCCTAGACTTGAAAGGAAATTTGTGTGTATTTTACTATTATAAGAACTTTATCAGAAAACTCTTCATTTGGGTTGAAATGAAATCTAATTATGGCCTCATTCATTCTAATTCTTCTTCTAGAAACAGGATAATTGTTTTTGTTTTTGACCATTATTAAAAGAAACCTAGTTGTATCCCCGTAAACTTTTTCTCCACTTTTAATTCTAACCAAATTTCTTTTTATTAGTTATCTACAGTATTGTGGCTTTTAATGCTTTTGTCGTTATGATCACCCTCCTCTGCACAAAATCTAATTTATTAGTGGCCATCCTAAGAAGTGGTACCCAGAATTGAACACTATATTGGAGTTGTGATAAATGCCAGCCTGTTGTCCCCTTGTTCTGTACATTCTGCATCTATTAATCTATTTATCTTTCCAAAATCAGTAACATTTTGATTTGTATTTATAATTAATTAAAATCCCTAGATGTATTCTGGAGAGCAATTTGGAACTTACTCAGAAAGTTATCAAACTGTGCATACCCTTTGACCCAGCATTGTTTCTATTGGGCTTATATCCCAAAGAGATCTTAAAGGAAGGAAAGGGACACACATGTGCAAAAATGTTTGTGGCAGCCCTTTTTGTATTGGCTAGAAACTGGAAACTGAATGGATGCCCATCAGTTGGAGAATGGCTGAATAAGTTATGGTATGTGAATGTCATGGAATATTACTGTTCTGTAAGAAACGGCCAGCCAGGATGATTTCAGAGAGGCCTGGAGAGATTTGCATGAATTGATGCTGAGTGAAATGAGCAGAACCAAGAGATCATTATACACGGCAACAAGAAAACTGTATGATGATCAATTCTGATGAACATGGTTCTCTTCAACAATCAGATGTTTCAAACCAGCTTCAATTGTTTAGTGATGAAGAAAGTCATATACACCCAGAGAGAGGGTTCTCAGTGTGGACCAAAACATAGCATTTTCACGTTCTCTATTGATGTTTGCTTGCATTATGTTTTCCTTCTCAGGTTTTTTTGTTTGGTTGGTTGTTTTTTGTTGTTTTTTGTTTTTTGTTTTTTCTGTACAGCAAGATAACTGTATAAATATGTATACACATACACATTCGATTTGTCAAGTATTTTGACATGGTTAACATGTATTGGACTTCCATCTAGGAGAAGGGGGTGGGAGGGGGGATTTATAGCAGAAAGCTTTGCAAGGGTCAAGGTTGAAAAATTACCCATGTATACGTTTTGCAAATAAAAAGCTTTAATAATAATAAAAAAAAAAATCCCTAGGTGTTTTCCCAACATGAAAAAATCTTCATGTCTCCCATCTCATGGTACCTTTAGTATCAATCATTGCCTGACTATTACAGTCTTAAAGTTAACAGTCAGTTTTCCCAAGGTTTCTGCCATCTTCACCAACCAGTTCTTCTGTGTTCAAAATAGCCTTTGAGTTCCATGCCTTATGAATGCTTTTAAGAGAACTGTTTTCTTTACCAAATAAAAAATTGTACTCCATTTCTTTTGCTCTTTACTCTTAGCTTCTATTAGAATCTACATTTTCTGATTGATTCATTGGTGTATATTTGAGTTATATGTACATAGTCATGATGTGAGAAATACTACTATGACATACATAGCGTTTAAGGAAGGAAAGCAAAATCTAACAAATGAAAATTTATCCATTATCCAGGTTAATTATCAGTTTAAATAATAGAAAACTTCATTGTACATTGTTAAGAAAATCTTTGGTAATGCTGATATTTTGCTTTGTTAGCATGAGATCACTAATTTTGGATCTTCAAATAAAATAAACAATTGATAAATTCTGTGAGACTCAGTAATATCAATGCTCATGTTATTATTTCAATTTGAAATATATCATCTTTCTTTGAGCATGAAAAGAGAATTGTGTTCTCATAATGGTTCCTCCTAATTTGCGGGGGGGAGGGAGTCATAAAATAAACTTTAAGGTAAATCTATAAAGTAAACCATTTTATTTCAATACAGGATAAAGCTTTTGGTGCAGCTGGTGATACTGTTGTAATTGAAGAAGTTCTTAAAGGAGAAGAAGTGTCTGTAAGTAAATTTTCCAACCCTTAAAGTTTTATATATATGTTATATATATTCTTATATATATACATATCATTATTATTCCAACTCTTTGTTTTACTAATAGGGCTGTTATTCGATTTATTCTTCCCATCCTCCCTCCCTCAACAAGAAAAAAGCCATTTCCTCATTTTTATCTTAAATAAAGCAAGAGTCCCCAAAAGGAAAGACATAAGTATCATAATTTAAAAAACAAATATTGAAAAGATTTAAGTCCTGCTCAGCTAGAAAGAGGCTGCCTTCTCCTCAGCCATACCAGTAATGTACCAAGTGAAAGACTTTATAATATTTTTAAAATCTCCCCTTTATTTGCCAAAATAATAATGTATATTTGAAGATAATTTTCTTCTATGGTAAGTTACAAGGTAAGACACTCCAGATAAATAAAACTACTCACAAGTAATCAGAAGTGGCTGGTAGAGGCTAAGAAAATAAAACATCTTAAAATGTTCTATTTCTCTCTGACTTCTTGTATGGACCTGATTTTTCTGCTGCAAAGAGGTGTATCCATGTGTTATCTTACAAAATAAATTTCACTATGTTTACATCATAGATATTAAATCACTTCATAAAATAAATAAAATGTTAAATAATTTATAGTTGACAAATATTAGAAATTCATTAAATTAATAATTATAACAAATGGAAAAATTATGCTTTCCCTATAGTGTTTATGTTTCACTGATGGTAAGACTGTGGCCCTAATGCCCCCAGCACAGGACCATAAGCGTTTGTTGGATGGAGACCATGGCCCCAATACAGGAGGAATGGGAGCTTATTGTCCAACACCTCAGGTAAATAAAATAACAATCATTTCTACTAAATAAATCAAATATTATGTCTATTTTATCATTGAGGGAACACACTCGGATTAAACAATTACGGTTGTGAAACTAGTAAATGACTATTCTTGTTCTTAAATTCATGTTTAATTCCAAATTCCTGCATAAAGGATCTATGATTTCTTCAGTTTGGATTCCTCCTAGTCTATAAGTATTGCCTTATATTATGCCTTCTTTTTTTTTTTTTCCTTTTGTAAGAAAAAGTTCATACCCTGATCTTTTAAAAATTAATCTGAGCTCAGGTACATGCTATATAAAAATACTAGTATATAAACATTAGATACTTTATTGCAGGATTATATGTAGATAACCAGCCAGACTTTTTGACTTTGCTTTAACTTTGTGTAAGGGCTGATGAATCAGTTTCTAAGGTTCTTAAGTAATGGGAAAATGGCATTCTTTGGAAGTAAAGTAAGAATAAATTTAAGTACAGGAATTTTACTAACACTTGACAAAGTCCTGAATTGGTAGTGCAAAAATAATATCACTTTTAAATATATGCCATATTTCTGTTAAAAAGTGAGTTTGTTTTTTTGATCTGGATCTATGATTTCATCAGTAGAAGTGGATCCACCCATAAGAGAACTCTTTTCTACCAATATAGATTGGCACCTTCTCTGTAACAGGTATCTGTTAGACTCAGAGATTAAAAGACATGACAATGCTCATACAACCATTAGGTGTTAAAGGTGCAATTAAACCCTGGTCTTCCTGACTCTCACATCAGCTTTCTATCCACTATGCCACACAATCTCTTTTCTGAACATTAACTTGTTTTTCAAAATTCATTAAGAGTTTCTGCTTGTATTCTTCACTAACAACTAATTCACTAACAACTAAATTGAGTTTAGGAGTTCTTTGCAATTATGCTTCAGCTATCCAGCCTAGCTTTCCTAAGAACTTTAGGAAATATCATGAAGTTAAATAAAAGCAACTACTAATTACTATCATTTATATAGCACATTAAGGTTTGCAAAGCACTTTAAAATATGATCTCAGATAATTCTCACAATAACACTAAGAGAGGTGTTCTTGTTATCCTCATTTGACAGACAAGGAAACTGAAACCAGCAAAAGTTAAATGACTTGCTTAAGGTCAAATTGACTTTTGATTGGGTTTGAATTCATGTCTTCTTGATTCCAGGTAGGATTCTCTGTCCACTGTACCACTTAACTGCCTCATAAAATGTCTCTGCTGGTTTTTTGTTAAATTTTCTAAGGGTTTATTTTTCTGGATAAGCTTTTAGAATTTTTACTGCAAATTAATAGTATTTGAGTGACTTTAGCTGGAAGTTTGGTGAATGATAAGATCAGTGTAGAATTTGTTGACTGGTGCTGCTTGATTACCTAAGAATATGTCTGATTTACTCAATTATGGTACCTTAGTAGTTATTGATCATTTTGTACTTTTAAAATGATATGCTGATTTCTCCAAAGTATTTATTCATAACCAGATCTGTTATTACATGACAGGGAAAAAATAACAGAATTGCCTTAAAATTTTGTTTCTGAATTTTTCCTAGGTTCCTAAAGATCTGTTATTAAAAATTAAAAACACCATTCTTCAGAGAGCAGTAGATGGCATGCAACAAGAAGGTGTTCCATATGTAGGTAGGAACACTGATCTATGAATTTCATTTTGAGGAAAACCTGAAAGTTGTTATGGCATTTTCTTTATCAATCCCTGAAATAAACAAGAAATGACCAAAATTTAACTCTGTTTATAATAAATAAATCAGAACCCTTAGGAGATCATTATAAAAAGTTTAAAAACTATGTACTTTTTTTGTGTTCATTATATATTTCTGCTTTTTATCAAAGGAATATTATATGCTGGTATAATGCTTACCAAGGATGGTCCAAAAGTTCTGGAGTTTAATTGCAGATTTGGGGATCCAGAATGCCAGGTAGGTAAATAATACATACAAAAAGTGTCGAAAATAAGTGAAATCTAAGTGTATGAGAATTAGATTTTCATGTAAGACTTGCCATCCTTTTTACTATGATTCTTCCCCCCCCAAGAATTAAGTATTGGGGCAACTAGGTGGCTTAGTGGATAGAGCATCAGCCCTGAAGTCAGGAGGACCCGAGTTCAAATTTGACCTCAGACATTTAACACGTCCTAGCTGTGTGACCCTGGGCAAGTCACTTAACCCCAATTGCCTCAGCAAAAAAAGAATTAAATATTTAAAAGGTATTAGAATTTATCTTTTAACTACTCTATGTTCTGTATTTTTGTAGGTAATTCTTCCACTTCTTAAAAGTGATCTTTATGAAGTAATCCAGTCAGTTTTAGATGGTCAGCTTTCTAATTCTCTGCCGGTCTGGCATGAAGATAGTGCTGCTGTAACAGTTGTCATGGCAAGCAAAGGCTATCCAGCAAATTACATCAAAGGCATAGAGATAACAGGTAACTCAAACTATTGGTTTGTGTTGACCATAACAGATGACTGGCACAGCTTTCTAATTACTTCTTTCTTAGCATTGGCTACTCCTTAGGCTTTAGAGTATTCACAAATATTTTTACAAGTTTTAACTGTTAGGTATATATAAAACAGACAATAATACAGATTCTCTTTGGGTTTGTTTCTCAGTATGACCTTCCACTTCCAGTATAATGTCAGAATCATAAGATAACAGAAACTGAGATTTGTAAATTTTTGAACAATTTCACTGTCTTTCATGAACCAACTTACTCATGGGATACTACAACATATTTAAACATATCATTCCCATCTAGCCCTCTGTTTGTTTAAAAGGTCTGCCCTCTCCTATTGTAGAAGCACCCACTTTAGTCAGCACTTTGTCATCATTTGTTAAACAACTGCTATATACCAAGTCCTATTCTGAAGACTCGGGATAGGATGACAAAAATATAAGTCAGTACCATTAAGGCAGCATATTTACAGGCTATGCAAAATAAAGATTATAGCAAATGCCTTTCTATGTATGTACCAGGCTCTGCAAATACAAATTCAGCAAGTGAAACAATCTCTACTCACAAGAATCTTATGTTCTAGCTGGGGAGATAAATGACATAAAATTTTGATTTGAAGAGAAGGAGTATATAAGGTAGAAATGGAAAAAGCAAGTACATCCTACGCATGAAAGATAAAATTGTGAAAGAGTAAAGCCAGTTTGACTTTACTGTAGAATTGGGAAGGAGAGTAATAAGCCTACAGAGCTAAGTTAGATCCAGACTATGAAGAAAAAAATCAAATATCCTTAACTGATTCCAACATTTTAAGCTAGACTTATCATTTTTTTTTTTGTTTTTTTTTCTTCTTATGGCCTATGATGTGATTTGGGGTTCAATTTGTAGTTTTTAATGTGGTTTGTTTAAATGTCATCTCTTCTAGGAATTCCTGAAGCTAAAGCTTTAGGCCTGGAAGTTTTCCAAGCAGGCACAGCTCTGAGAGAGGATAAAGCACTAGTAACTAATGGTGGGAGAGTCCTCACAGTAACAGCCATCCAGAAAGATCTAATGTCAGCCCTTGAAGAAGCCAATAAAGGAATAACTGTTATAAAATTTGAAGGAGCAGTTTATAGAAAAGACATTGGCTATCGAGCTATCTCTTTCCTAAAACAGTCCAGGTAAAACATTTTTAGAGAAATAATATTTTAGCTCAGATCTAGCCTATCTTGATTGTTGCTAAAGATAAGATACTAATCAATGAGCATTTTATTTTGTACCAACAAGTACAGGATCAGTGTGTTGTTTCCTTAAACCAGACTAACCTAGACCCCTAATGAAGATTTGTATTTACTGTTGTGGAATAAAGCCATTATGAATTGCTTTGAACCAAACTTAGGCACAACAGATCTCGAATAGAAAAAACTTCTTAGTACTTTCCTGTAAGTTAGGAAATCATTTATGGATCCAAAAATAATTTTAATGTATTGTTTGTATACCATTAATTTTAATGCTCTTTAAAATATCCATATATGATTTTGATTGTGTGCATATCTTATTGAGGGACATAATCACTAACTGTATTAAAATGTTATCAATTCACTATTATATGTCCATATGTGCTTTTGATTTGGTCACTGTTCTGTGCAATTATCCTGTGAAAACAATAAAGTTAAGTTTTTAAAATCTTGTTATAGATCTTCATTTTGAAAATTACACATAACATGACCTATTAACTATGAAAAGATATCGGATACATGCTGTAGTTAAAAGTGATAAAACATGCAGAAGACACTCTTTTGAAGTGACAATTTTCCCCTAGATTTTAATATAATTTTAGCAGATTGCCAAAAATCTATATTATACTTTTTAGAACAAACACCATTTCCCTTACCAATATTGAAAATGTGTTTCTATTATTCACCTTAATCAAAGAGCTACTTTTAAAATTCCATCTTGGCCTTTTTAATTAAAAGGTATATTTGAGAGAATTGAGAATTCTTTGATTTTTTTTTTTCCCCCCAGTTATACCTGTTTCTAATTTTAAAAATTCTGTTCCTTTGATAATTCAAATTAACCTACATATAACTCTACTTCTACTTTGGCACACTATTTCTGGCAAGATTCAGTAGAAGTCATGTCATTGTCCCTTCTGAAGCTAAGTCTGTTTTTTGTTTTTGTTGTTTTTTTTTTTTGTTGTTGTTGTTGTTTTTTTTTTAAGCAATGTAGTTGGTATTTACTATCTAGCTTTTATCATTTTGTAATTGTTATTTTTAATGAAAATCTGCTTAATTCTGTAGAAAGCCTCATACTTTTATAGCATCCTAATATAAAAAGTATTTTATTCATAGCAACCACCACTAAGATAGGTAAAGCAAGAACTATTATCACCATTTTGTGTGTGTGTGTGTGTGTGTATATATATATATATATATATACACACACACACACACACATAAGGAAATTAAAGCTCTGGGACATTATGACTTCCTTATGACCCAGCATGCTAGTATCAGAATTGGAAAAACCCAAGTTCAAATTTTGCCTAATAAACTTAGAGCTGTATGACCCTAGGTATGTCACTTCACTTCTCCCAGCCTCAGTTTCTTCATCTGTAAAGTGAGAGGACTAGACTGAGTAACTTCCCAAAGTCCTTTCCATTTCTAAAGCTTTGAACTTATTTGGTGAGGAAGTACCTCAGATTGGATTCAAGACAAAGTCTACTGACTAAAGTTTAGCACTTTATCCACTACACCAGATTACCTGTTGTTAAGAGTAGCACATTTAAAAGAGAAATAGTGAATATTGCTTTGCTTTTCCATGGATTTTTTTTTTAATGGTTCTTCCTTTCTGCCATATTTTCATGATGAAACTGAAAAAGTATTACAAATACTTTGCTAACTTAATTGTTTAAGGCATCATTTTCTAATTTTATGGATGTTCATGACTTTTATTGATACTTGAACCCAAAAAAAAAAAAAAACCAAGGCAAATTGTAAATTGGTGATTTTGCCTTCAAATCAGAAATCAAATAAAAATTTTTATTATGCTGTAGATTAGTAATGATCAAGCTAGGATTTTATTTGGGAATTTTTGCACTTCATTAGTCTGTGCTATAACTGACTCACATTCTAAAATAAGTAGCCTTATGATTAGAAATTGTTTTTTGTACTTATATTCCTAGGACAATACTGAGCAGACACAATTACTTTTTGGTAATCACAAATTGGTTAATTATTACAAATCAGTCATGCATTTATGCATGGACCATACCTTGTTAATATATTGTGATGAAGTAATTAGCCCATGCAGAAAAATTATAGTTTACAATTTTTAATATTTTAGAGGCCTGACTTACAAGGAAAGTGGGGTGGATATTGCAGCTGGCAATGAGCTGGTTAAGAAAATTAAACCATTAGCTAAAGCCACTTCTAGGCCTGGTAAGTCAAATCCTATCTTTGTGGATCCTTCTCATATAAGTGTATTTTGTTGATTACTCTGGGTTTTTTTATAATGTATAAGATCTGACATCATACCCCACCACCACAAAATGAACTTCTGTAGCAAATAAAACAGTTAAGCAAAACCACTGTCTGACACTATGATCTCATCTGATAGCATGTGCAATGTTCCACATCTGCAGTCCACTACCTTTTCTGAAAGGAGATAGTTTCCTCAGCTGTTTTCCAGTTCTAGGTTGGGAATTATAAATTATAATTAGCATTCAGCTCATCATGATGGGTGAGATTTTTTTTTCCATGTAAATGGAATATAGCTCATACAATTTTTCATTCTTTATGGCACGATAATTTTATGTACCATAAATTTTCTGACAATAGTTCCATATCACCATTCTTGGTTTTACACTTTGAAACAAATATTTCAAATTAATGCTACCAGAAAAAGTTAAGGTAGTATAAAAATCAGGTCAACTGTTTGCCCTATTATAACATATATTAGATCCTACCTTCCTGTGATTAGATGCTACAGGACTTAGCATCAAATATCTCTTAGTTTATGATCTAATGTTATTTTAGTAGACATTTTTCATTAAAAATGATTTTTAAAAATAATATATAGTATTACTTCAGAATCTTACTCTAGTTAGAACAGTATTCTGTTTTTAATAGAAAACTCAGATCATGTTTTAAGATAGAGTGATTTGCCTCACTGCTGTCAACATTAAAGGGTTTTGAAATAGGGAATGATTTAAAACTTTGGTATATGAATGGAAAGAATGTTAATGTACAATTCAGAGAAATGTGGAAAGAGGTGAATGAAATAATGCAGAGTGAAATAAATAGTAAAAACAAATAACATTAATAAATGAAGATAACTAAAAGCAAAGTGAAATTGGGGAATCACTGGTGGGGGCGGGGAGGAAATGAAGTTCTCAGTAATAAGCTGATGAAATAGAATCCTCTATCTGAAAAGCAGACAGAATACTGTATGCATTGATAGACTTGGGTTCAGTATTAGTTGTTTTTGCTTTAATTGGAGCAGTTAGTTAATAATTAATAAATTACCAGGTTTGGAGTCAGAAAGAACTGAGTTCAAATGCAGCCTTAGACATTTATCACAGTGCCTAACACAATGCACTATAAAAATGTTAGCTATTGTTTTTTTTTTAACAGGAAAGTATTTGTTATAGAGAGGAGTGGAAAATAAATGACTGGTGTAAATTCATTAAAACTTTTTAATACTTAGATGTTTCTTGGTGCTGATCTATCCCCTTTCTTTGAATCATTTGTCAATGTGAAGAATAACAATGTAGAAATGGGATTTCATGGTCTTCCTTTATGTTAAATTAACTGCATATTTTGTTATCCTGTTTGATAGGATGTAATGTAGACCTTGGAGGATTTGCTGGTCTCTTTGACTTGAAAGCAGCTGGTTTTAAAGATCCCCTTTTGGCATCTGGAACAGATGGAGTTGGAACCAAATTAAAGGTAACCAAAGATTAGGAATTTTTTTGTTAAACCCTATTTATGGTATTTGTCTCATTTTTTATCAAAAGCTTAAAAAATGACATGCCACATATTTATGTTAAAGTACACCATGTACTTAGGACTTGATAAAAGAATATTAATGGTGAAAGGTAGATTATAAATGAGGGATGGGTAACATTTCATTTGAAGAGGTTTTTGATTGTTTTTTGTAAGAAAATAATTCTTTGGCCAGCTCTTTATCAGTTTCTTTTTTTTTTCTTTTTTAAGCAAACAACCTTTTGTTCTTTTAGATTGTAATAAGGACTCTATATTATTTCTCTACAGATTGCCCAACAATGCAATAAGCATGACACTATTGGTCAAGATTTGGTTGCAATGTGTGTCAATGATATTTTGGCTCAAGGAGCAGAACCTCTGTTCTTCCTTGATTATTTTTCTTGTGGAAAACTTGATGTCAGCACAGCTGAAACTGTCATTGCTGGAATAGCAAAAGCGTGTGAAAAAGCAGGATGCGCCCTTTTGGGTATGTTGGTATTCTCTATGACATGCAGGCTTTTAAAATTTGTTTTTAGTTTTAAGATCACTGTCACTTCTCAGTGATACCCCCAAATCCCAATGATAATCTTCACTTGAACAATTTGTTCTTTAAACCTAAAGCCTAAAACTGCTTTCCATTTTGCCTAGCATTTCACATCAAATAAGAAGTTCATATAAAAATGAGAGATAACTAAGTAAAATAAGAATATTCAATATTCTACTTCCATAATCTGTTACCTCATCACCCTTTGTTGGAACTCGTTATAACTCATTATGAGATCTCCCTGTTTCAAATCTCTCACCTCTCCAATCCATCTTCCTCATAAGCTACCAAAGTGACTTTCTTACTAATAAACTTTGATTTTATATTGCTTGTAGTATCAAATTAAAAATTCCTCTAGATCTTTTTAAGCTTCTGAGAGAGGTCAGGGTATAACTGTCTTTACCAATATAGATTGGTGTATTTTCTGAGGTGAGTCAGGTTGAAGTGACTTGGCCAGAGTCATGGAGCCAAGAGACATCAAGGACTGAATTTGATCCTGGGTCTTTGATTCAGAAGTCAATTCTCAAATCACTATAATTATTTCTTTTCTTTTTTCTTGAATGTGAATATTTTCATAACAGAAAGTAACCAGGATTATATTTCAAACTGAGTCAAACCTCAAGTGTTTTTCTTAAATGTGTGTGTACTTTTTTTTTTTATAAAGCTTTTTATTTACAAAACATATAAGTGATTTTTCTACATTGACCTTTGCAAAAACTTTTTTTTCCCCCAAGCTTTTCCCCTCCTTCCCCCCACCCCTAGATGACAGGTAATCTAATACATGCTAAATAAAATAAATTATATGACAAATACAATACATGTATACATATCTATACAGTTATCTTACTGCACAAGAAACATCAGATCCAGAAAGAGAAGAAGAAAAAACAACCTAAGAAGGAAAACAAAATGCATGGAAATATTCACAGAAAGCGTTAAAATGCTGTGTTGTGGTTCCGTGTGTGTACTTTTTAAGTAGTTATACCAACATTACTTTTCTGCTCTCTTCTGTATATTTTTAAGCTTTATTGATATCTCTTTTCTTTCTTTTTTTCCTCATCCTCCCTCTCATGATATTCCTCCAATTCTTCACTGAAAGTACTCTTGTCAAACGAAACAAATCTTTGTTGTATTTGTTGTATCAGAAAATGTATGTCTTATTCTGTACCTGTTCTCTTTCATCTTCTGCATTCATATTGGTCATTACATCGATGAGGGTTTAAGTCTTTCACAGTTGTCTTTCACAATGTTGTAATGTTCATATCTTCGTTCCTTTTAGTGAAATCATTTGTACCCATGTGAGTTCATAGAATTCATCTGGTTTCACAAGTTATAGGGAATTCTCTTGTGTCCTGACTATTTCCTGGGAAGACAACAGAACTCTATTGTTATCTGGTTCAACAAACGGTTCCTGAATACTCCTCAGCAGGGAGTAACCAATCATCAAAACATGTGGATTCTTTTTCTAGTACATGCTGGTTGATACTTTATCTGACAACATTCTTGGATCCACATCTTTCATTGGATGACAAGCAATTCTTCCTTCTTCAAAGGCCTTAGTTCTCTCCCCTTAAACCCAGTGGTTAATTTCAAGTGGTTTTTCTGTTTTTTAATCTGTATATAATTCTTCTACCTTTCAAGCTTTTGACCCAGATCAGTCCTTCTGCCTCTTCAGATATCTTTTAATATTTGAGCTTTTTCATTTTGTGGTACTTTTTATTCCTTTATTTGTTTAAAGGAATATTGAAACCTCAGGGATAGGAAGGAAACCAGCCCAAAACCTTGCATTCTCTCCACAGATCATTGTAAAGTTACAAAAAAAATCTCTCTTTTCCAGAAATACAGCCTTGGTCCTTTCCTGTCTTGCTGTTAGAATCTCTTGAGTGCTAACACACTGCTTTATGAATGACGTTAGATTTTTTTTAAATTTATTTATTTATTAATACTTTTTATTTGCAAAACATATGTATGGGTAATTCCTAAACATTAACCCTCACAAAGCTTTCTGTTACAAATTTTTCCCCCCTACTCCCCACCCCTCCCCTAGATGGCAGGATATCCACTAAATGATAATTATGTTAGAATACTTAAGAAATCGAATATATGTATAGTTATTGCATCATTTTTTGTGCAGGAGAAATCGAATCTACAAGAAAGAATAATCCAATAAAGGAAATACAATGCAAGCAAACCTCAATAGAGAACATGAAAATGTTATGTTATGGTCCACATTTCACATCCCTCTCTCTAGGTGTATATGGCTCTCTTCACCAAACAATTGGAACTGGTTTGAAGCATTTCATTGTTGAAGAGAGTCATGTCCATCAGAATTGATCGTCATATAGTATTGTTGTTGCCGTGTATAATGATCTCCTGGTTCTGCCCATTTCACTCAGCATCAGTTCATGCAAGTCTCTCCAGGCCTCTCTGAAATCGTCCTGCTGGTCGTTTCTTACACAGCAATAATATTCCATAATACTCATATACCATAATTTATTCAGCCATTCTCCAATTGATGGGCATCCGTTCAGTTTCCAGTTTCTAGCTACTACAAAAAGAGCTGCCACAAACATTCTTGCACATGTGGGGCCCTTTCCTTCTATTAGGATTTCTTGGGGATATAAGCCCAATAGAAACACTGCTGGGTCAAAGGGTATGCATAGTTTGATAACATTTTGAGCATAGTTCCAAATTGCTCTCCAGAATGGTTGGATCCGTTCACAGCTCCACCAATAATGCATCAGTGTCCCAGTTTTCCCACATCCCCTCCAACATTTGTCATTATCTTTTCCTGTCATTTTAGCCAATCTGACAGGTGTGTAGTGGTACCTCAGAGTTGTCTTAATTTGCATTTCTCTGATCAATAGTGATTTGGAGCACCTTTTCATACGATTATAAATAGTTTTAATTTCATCATCTGAAAATTGTTCATATCCTTTGACCATTTATCAATTGGAGAATGGCTTGAATTCTTATAAATTTGAGACAATTCTCTACCTATCTTAGAGATGAGACCTTTAGATGATGTTTAAATCTTGAATTGTTGCTACCCTCACCCGTCATTAACACTTTCAGAGCCATACCCACCTTTTCCTTTTGCTCACTAAGCTCTTAATTTCTGTTACCAGTGCCAACAACCTTTTTCTCAGTTTTTTTTTTTTTCCATCCCACTTCAGCGGAATCCTTGTTCTCCTATGGAGCTTTGAAATAGGTAGAAGTTGTCGCATGGTTCTAGAAGTTCATTTTCTAGTCTGACTCATCAGAGGAGGAATTTCATAGACAATATCACTTGTAAAAAGCCATTAATCTTTTTAATGTGATCTTGTACTTCCTGAATTATGGCAGCCAGACTCAACACAGTATTCCAGATGTGACCATGGCAGAGCATACATTAGAACTATCATCTCTCCTTTTAGACACAATGTCTATATTAATGAAGACAAGAACCACATTAGATTTTTTTGTCTGCAATTATCTCCTTGCTGACCTAAATTGAGTTTTGAATCCACCGAAATCTCGTTATTTTTTCACAAACTGATTCTAATAAAATGGAATGCAATGGGGATAAAATATTTATTCCCACAATAGTATTTTATTTTTCCAAATGCCCATATGGTTTTCAGCATTCATTTTGTAAGATTTTGTGTTCCACATTTTTTTCTTCATCCTTCCCTTATTCCCTTTCCCCAAGTCAGCAAGTAAAGGGATAAAATGCTTAAGCTTTGGATATCATTTAGTCATGATGCCTGGGGCATGTAGTGAGTATGTAGTAAATGTTTAATAACAGACTACCAAAAAAATCAACTTTCTAAGTATCAGACGGGAGAGATGTGATTGGACTGCATTATGTATGTAGAGAGATAAAAATATGTGGAAATCAAAACTCAGTGGGATTCAACAATAAGATGTAACATCCCCTGGACATGGCTCTGTTCAACAACAAAATGTTTCAAACCAGTTCCAATTGTTCAGTAAAGAAAGCCATATACACCCAGAGAGAGGGATATGAAATGTGGACCACAACATAACATTTTCATGCTCTCTATTGATGTTTGCTTGCATTGTGTTTTCCTTTCTAATTTTTTTTCTTGTAGATACTATTTTTCTTGCACAATAATGATAAGTGTGGAAATATGTATACATATATTCGATTTGTCAAGTATTTTAACATAATTAACATGTAGTGGATTTCCTGCCATCTAGGGGAGGGGTGGGGGTTAAGGGGGGAAAATTTGTAAAGAAAGTTTGGTAAGGGTCAATGTTGAAGAATACCCATACATATGTTTTGCAAAGAAAAAGTTTTAATAAAAAAAAGAAAAAAAAAAAGCCAGAAAAGTTAGATCAACTATAAAGCTCTTCTATCCCATGAAGGCAACAACTTGTTAGAAGCCAGCTCTGTAGAGCAGCCATCCCTGTTCGTCTTGTTCATCTCCATAGTTCAAATGCCCCTGGAAGTCTAGCTCTCTCCCTTAATCCAGTTCTCTTTTCCTGTTTGATTTATTGGAAGGATATCACCAGGCTATTTTTAAAGATGCTTCTTCTTTTCTGTAAAATCTAATTTAGTATTGTTCAAAGTTTGTATATATTGGTTTTGTTTCCTCAATGTAAATTTGATGACAAATGCTATTAAAAAAAAAAAAGTAACATTCCCAAAACAATAACAGTCTTGAACTACATTAATAGAAACATAACTTTTAGAAATAAGGTGGTGATAATAACCTTGTAGTTTGTGTCTTTTGGAGTAACAAACGCACTTAGTTTGGGGAAACATAGTTCTAGAAAATAAGCATAAATTGGAGTATGTCCAAAAGAGGACCAGTTTGTCTGCAATGTAGTCTTCATGAAGGTAAGTCATTTGCAGTAAACCTGTGAAGGTTTATGGATAGGACCATAATGTCAAAGCCTTTAAATACCAAATTGTGGAATTTACATTTTATCCACCGGAAGCTCTTACTCCCAAAAAAGAGTGGCTTTTAAACCAGATATATGCTTTAGGAAGATTATTTTGGTAGCTCTGTAGAGGATACTTTGGAAGGAAGAGAGACCAAAGCCCAGACTCCAATATAAAAAAGCCTTTCTAAACTCTACGTGGTGCTGAGTGATCAGAAAAAAAGAAACAAAATGACAGGGATCAGATTATAAATCATAACATAAAATAGAAGTTCCTTCATTTGGCTTTTAAAGCCCTTTAAGGAACTCTAAATGGTATAAATTTTCAATCTATATTTGAGCCAAATTGACCTTCCTAATCTCTATAATTGATGTTACATTTTCTTTCTCTTGTCTTTATATAGGCTTTCCCCTATTCCAGTAATGCATTCCTTCACTTCAGCCAGGTACCAATCCTTAGCTTCCCTCAGAACTACTTACTACTTGAGTAAGATTTGTCCTGATTTTTCCTGAACTACTTGTGCCCTCTGTCTCATAAATTGTTTGGTGATGTAAATATTTGTATTTGTTTATCTCTGGTCCTGTCATTCTCCCTATAGAAAATAAACTCTTTAGAAGTAGTAGGTTTGATACATAAAGGGAATAAAGGAAAATTCATAATTTTTATAGCATATGCCATTTTCCTCAAATCATTTAAGTTTCTTAAATTTCTTAATATTTGCAGATATTTTATAACTAAGCAATTGCTAAGGTATTTCATTAATTCCCTTTGGGTACTTATAGTACATAGTGGGTTATAAATGGCAAGGTGATACTTATAAGGATTTCCTTATTTCACTAATTTATCTTTCTATGTTCCTTTAACTAGGAGGTGAGACAGCTGAAATGCCTGGCATGTATCCTCCTGGAGAATATGACCTTGCAGGTTTTGCTGTTGGTGCCATGGAGCGGAATCAAAAGCTCCCTCAACTGAACAGAATCACTAAAGGAGATGTTGTCATTGGAATAGCTTCTTCTGGTGTACATAGTAATGGATTCAGCCTTGTAAGGAAGATTGTAGAAAATTCTTCCTTTCAATTCTCCTCTTTAGCACCTGATGGGTGTGGTAATCAAACTCTAGGTAAATTGCTAAATATATTAAGAATTTTAAAATGTGAATGAATACTGCTTATATAACTTAATTATGGTGAATTTATCCATAAAACAGTGGCATTATGACTTGCAAAAATTATCCATCATGTCCAGAGAGCTTTCTGTTTTTAAGATTTTTGTTTTAAGATTTTTACAATCCAACTGTCTTATGTTTCAGTGTTTAAATGGGACTGTCTTTTATCTCACACTTAACAGGGGAATTGTTGTTAAATCCAACCAAAATCTATAGCCGAACATTGTTACCTGTTCTTCGTTCAGGGCATGTTAAGGCTTTTGCCCATATTACTGGAGGAGGACTACTTGAAAACATCCCTCGAGTTCTTCCAGAGACACTTGGGGTGGATTTAGGTAAGTAGAGTAACAATGTTTTTGAAGTGTGCATTGGTAGAAAACTGTTTTTATGGGGGGCAGCTAGGTGGCACAGTGGACAGAGAACCAGCCCTGAAGTCAGGAGGACCTGAATTCAAATCCGATCTCAGACACTTAACACGTCGTAGTTGTGTGACCCTGGGCAAGTCACTTGACCCCATTTGCCTCAGTCCCCGTCCCCCCCCCAAAAAAAAAATGCTTTTATAATATGTGTCCTTTCTTTTCTTGGGAGTTTCATGAAGTTTGTTTTGGAGTATATGCTTTTTACAGGTTAGCTTCCATTCTGACCAAGGAACTACAAATTGATTTTGTTTTATAAACATTTTGTATCTAATTTTGATGAAAATGTGTGAACCATAACACAAATTGGGAATTTGTCAAAAATAGCTTGACTACATGTTTCCTCAAACTTTTTTTTGCCAAAGCAACAAAATTCATTTACCTCTATCATGCTTCCAGCACCTGTATTCTTTGTAGTGTTCCCAGTTCTTACTAAGTTAGACATAAAACAATATTGCATTTGAGATTTCTTGCACACAAGACTTGTCACCACTGGATCTCATGTTGTCTTGACAGTTCCTCTTTCTAGTTACCTGTTATTTCATCTCTCTCTGTGCTTTACTCCTTCTAAATACTATTCTTTGCTCTCATCATGACTACTGATACCTCCAAGTTAAGACAATTAGCATTTAAGTGCCTACTTTTCTGTCAGGATGCTAAACACTGGAGATACAAATACACGAAAGGGAGAAAAAGTCTATTCTCGAGTTCATGGTCTAAAAGGGAGGTACAACATGCAAATTGCTATGTACAAACAGGCTACATACAGGTCAAATTGGATAAAATCTCAGAGGGAAGGCACCAGCATAAGGGGGATCAGGAGAGTCTTCTTCCAAAAGGTGAGATTTTAGCTGGGACTTGAAGGTTTGAAATCTGGCAAGTCAGGAGGTAAAGATGAAGAGGGAAAATGTTCCAAGCATTAGCAGAGAGCTAATGGAAATAGCCTGTCTAAGTATGTAATGTTGTGTAATGAACAACAAGAAGACTACTCACTGGACTGCAGAGAATATGGAGGAATGTTAGGTAATAATAGTTGACATGTGTATAGTATTTACATATGCCATGCACTAGGCTAAGTGATTTATAATTATAATCTTATAGGGGAAGTAAGTGCTATTATTACCATTTTATAGATGAGGAAACTCAGGCAAGCAAGTTGTGGCTTGGCTCATACAGTTAGTTAAGTATCTGATCCCTTCTATGAATTCAGGTTTTCCTAACTCCAGAACCCAGTGCTTTCTTCCAGACTTTGCCATCTAATTGTCCCCAAGACATAAGATGCAGTAAGGTTAGAAAGGAGCTAAATTACAAAGGGCTTTTAATGAAATGAAATGAAAAAATCTGAGCATTTCTTGGTAATAATTTATCAATCAGGTTAGCTGATAATCAATAGATTGATTTGTTGATTAAGAGCTAATAATCAGTATTATTGTCAGTAGCTTCTCTGTAACCAAAGACACACCTATGGAAAGCCTGAAAATTTTTTTTTTAACTTTATTTTAAAAAACAATAGGAAAAAAAGAAAAACAGAAAAGGAATACAAAGTAAAATAAAACAAAAGAGAACTTTGTTTTCTCTTTCATGAGCTGTATCATCCTAAATTCCAGGGAACTAGGGAGTGCAAAGACAGGGGTTCTTTTTTTCTAGGGTAAGGACTTGCAAAATCTGGATTTTCTTTACACTTTACAAGAGAAGTTAGGTTTTCTAGTTAGGTAGAGCCCCACCCAAGATTGAAGAGCATGTTCCTTGAGGGCTAGGACAATCTCATTAGTCAGACCTGCCCTTTAGAGATTTGACTTTTTACAGGGGCTGGACTAAAGAAGAAAACCTAAATACCAATTTAATAATTGGTTATTAACATAATAGTAAAATAATTTCAGTCCTGGAGGTGATAAGAGAACCACTGGGGTGATTGATTGATTTTAAATTTATTTATTTTAAAATTATAGCTCTTAAAAAAATAAATAAAATTATAGCTTTTTATTTTCAAAATATATACATGGATAATTTTTGACATTCACACCTACAGAACCCTAAGGTTCTAATTTTTCCCCATCCCTCCCCAAGTTGACAAGTAATTCAATATATGTTAAACATATGCAATTCCTCTCTATATATTTCAAATATGCTGCACAAGAAAAATGAGATCAAAAAGGGGGGAAAAATGAGAAAGAAAACAAAATGCAAGCAGACAACAAAAAGTGAAAATACTATGTTGTGGTCCACATTCAGTTCCCACAGTCCTTTCTCTGGGTGCAGATGGCTCTCTTCATCACAAGACCATTAGAACTGGTCTGGATCACCTCATTGTTGACAAGAGCCACATCAATCAGAATTGATCATCATATAATCTTGTTGCTGTGTACAATGATCTCCTGATTCTGCTCACTTCACTCAGCATCAGTTCATGTAAGTCTCTCCGGCTTCTCTGAAATCCTCCCTTTGACCGTTTCTTACAGAAAGATAATATTCCATGACATTCATATACTATAATTTATTCAGCCATTGTCCAATTGATGGGCATCCATTCAGTTTCCAGTTTCTAGCCACTACAAAAAGGGCTGCCACAAACATTTTTGCACAGGTGGGTCCCTTTCCCTCCTTTAAGATCTCTTTGGGATATAGGCCCAGTAGAAACACTGCTGGGTCAAAGGGTATGCACAGTTTGATAATCCTTTGGGGATAGTGGAACTTTATTTGAATAAGCAATGGAGTAACATTGTCAAACTTGTGCTTAAGGAAGATTTATTTGACAGTTGAGTAGAGATGAAATGGAGTAGAGAGAGACTTGAGGTAGCAACACCAACTAGAACTGGAAAAGGCCAGAAAAGTTCTCATCAAGAGAAAACTAAGTCTCATAAGTACAAAAAGACAGAAGAAGGAAGAAAAGAAAAGGTTTGAGATAAAAGCTAATTTGTTATCTATGGGGGAGGGATTCTAAAGAGCACAATGGAATTAGAGTGGAGCATTAGGTGAGTGGTTGAAGGAGATGGAGAATAAAATTACTAATTAATTATTTTAATTAAAATTACTAATTCAGTGGGGGGAATTTGAATGATGGTATGTGAGGTTTCAGAATCAAACTGGGATGATAGAATATAATCCTTGAGGACAGAGTTCTGGCAAATTAGCATTGCCTTGGGGCAGCTAGGTGGTACAATAGAGCACCAGCCCTGAAGTCAGGAGGACCTGAGTTCAAAAGTGACCTCAAACACTTAACATTGCCTTCAAAGATTTGGCCTCAGGGTAGAGTTATCCTAGATCATTAGGCAGGTTTTTATAACTGGAAATATGGATGGGAAGAGAGGTACCTCTCCATCCATAGGTAGTTGAGGAATGGAACAAGATGGAATAGATCTCAGGAGATCTAGGAAGCTCCCTTCTTTCAAGGATTCCAGCCTGTTGTGAGTTCTCAGGATAGCTTGTTCTTTAATTTCACTTCCCTTCTTTCTCAGTCTTGACCTTGGAATTAACTAAATTCAGTTCCAGTGCTGTCTTCCATTGTAGAATTCCTTGCCAATTTTGAACCTGAATTATTCTACCCTCATCTACCTTGTGTTCCTGAATGGAGCTAAAGATATCACACAACTGGTCTGATTCAAATATTTTAAGTAATCTCAACTAGACTTTTACCATAGCAAAACTGAATTTTTAATTTTACTCCCCTCAGAAACTATTTATCTCCTCAAACCTTCCATGCCATCTTTCCCCTCATATCCCCCTTGACATCATCCCATATTCTCTTCCTTTTATTTTTTCTCTGATAATGAATTAGTCTTTGTTAAGGCCAGCCCTTATACATGTGCCCTTCATCTTGTACACTCCCATTTTCTCCATTAGATTTTCCCACCTCCAACACTTTCATTTCCAGTCTCTCCTTTTTATTAGCTCTTTCTTACTGCCTTCATACATTCCCAAGACTACCTTTAAGAAATTCTCACTAGACCCTACCAACCCCTGAAGCATCATCCTAAAGCTTTGTCCCTTTCACAGCCAAATAGCTAGAAAATATATACCTCTTTTGCTCCCTATTCTATCACAGGCTTCTGATCTCATCACATTTTTTTTTCCCCAAAACCACCACTTTTGAATCTCCAGAATGTGTCATCTAGGCAAGCTCTTAAGCTCTAATATCCTGAATGTACTCATGTATAATTCTTGCCATATCTAACTCCACAAAGTCTTTTGCTTCCTTCTCCTCTCTATTCATATAGTCACCATCTTTCTTACTTAGTCTTGACCTTCATCCCTCTTCATCTCTCCTTTAATCTTGCAGTCTTTCCTATGTAGTTCCCTCATGTGTAAATGTTGCCATATCACTCCCTAAATCCTTTGGCTTTTAAGAGCCCTTCACCTTGCCCTGCAGTCTTATTTCATCATTTCCTATCCAATATGATGAATTTTGAATTCTAGTGAATAAATGTTTAGTTTTAACATGTCTTTCAAGTTAACTACAGCTAAGAACTGAAACAGCAAGTGTGCTAGAACCATAATCTGACACCAGAGCACAAAGAGCTTTAAATGACAACCTGAGGAGTACTTTATGCTTCTTTTTCAATGGTCCTAACTATATTTATTATATACTTATATATGTATAAATGTAAATATTTCCATGTTTTATATGCAAAACACTAATCTGATGTGGCATGTCTAACCTCTTGCCAGATGCTCGATGCTGGAAGATCCCTAGAATATTTTCATGGCTTCAGCATGAGGGCTGCCTCTCAGAAGAGGAAATGGCTAAAACATTCAATTGTGGAATTGGGGCTGTCATGGTGGTACAAAAAGATTTGGCTGAACAAGTTCTGAAGGATATACATCAACAAGAGGAGGAAGCCTGGATAATCGGGAATGTAGTTACTTGTCCTACAGGTTTTAATCTCTTAATTTGTTATTTTACTCTGTTAATGTAGAAGGCTCTGCAGACTTTCTCAATAAGAATGCAAGAAAATATTCAAAAATAATTTTAATGCATTGTTTTTCTCATTAAATACTTCAGTATGTGGCTAACACATAAATGCTATGTTAAAATTATGACTGTAGACAATTACTATCTATACTAGATTTAGGATAGTACATTTAAAAACTACCAACTATTGGGAAGAATAGGGATGGCGGAAAGTAGTGATTTTGCTTGAACTCTTCCTACATTCCCTTGAAATCAACATTAGATCAAGCCTCTGAATGACAGAACCCATAAAATTACAGTATAGTATTGTATACTATAGTATATGTGTGTGTGTGTGTGTGTGTGTGTGTGTGTGTGTGTGTGTGTATACATATATATATAGTATAGTTCAGTATACTATGTGGAATATAGTAATTTTTCAGCTTAAGGTATTTTAGAAGAACTTTAGGAAAGTCTTGTCTCAATTGGGTGGGAGGGGAATGCACTCCCAGAGGCATAAGGAGGCCCAGAGCAGGGATTCTAATGGAGGCTCTTAACCAAAAACAAGTGTTGGCTACTCTGTCCTGGTTCAAAAAGCCAGTAGGTCATCAGACCAACTGTAACACTATTACAGAAGGTAGATTGTGAGCCCCTGAATTCCCAGCATAACAGGTGAGACTTGACAGACACACCTAAAGCAGTGGGGAAGCCTGTAGCAACACCAATTGGGACCCAGCACAGTCAGTGAGAAGCCTATTACAATGCAAAGGAAGGTTGGGACAGTCCTGTGCCCTAGGAGCAAACCTATGCCCTAGGAACAATAAAGCTAAAAGAGCATTGACCATGAAGAGCCATTATGGAGACAAGGAAGATCAGAACACAAACCCAGAAGAGGATAGCAAAGGCAAAATGCCTTCAGTTGAAGCCTCAGAGGTGGATATAATCTGGAGAGGTCTCCAGATCAAAAAGCTCTCAAAAAAGACCTTAAAAGAGAGGAGAAAAAAGGGGGGAAAGAAATGAGAGCTTTACAGGAGAGTTATAAAAGTTTTGGGGGTTTGTGGGTAGAATGGGGGGAGAGGAGGGCAACAGTTTGGAAAAGGAAGCACAGAAATTGACTGAAGACAACTCCTTAAAAATTTTGATGAAATGAGAAAAAATCCACTGAAAAACTACCAACTGAACATTTTGGTAAAAGTTAATGAGTGGAGGTAGCTAGGTGGCACAGTAGATAGAGCATCAGCCCTGAATTCAGGAGGACTTGAGTTCAAATGTGACCTCAGACACTTAACACTTCTCAGCTGTGTGACCCTGGGCAAGTCACTTAGCCCCAATTGCCTCAGCAAAAAAAAAAAAAAAAAGAAAAAGTTAATGATTGCCTCAAATAAGAAAATAGCTATTAGGAATGTTCTTTGAATTAAGTATTTGTACATCTTAATACTTTTATTAGTTATAATGCTTATAAGATTAAATATTAGCATCTGATTCTAAAGAAGAAAGTACTTTAGAAGAAAAAGTTTCTCTTAACATAAAATAAGTTTTGCCTTCTAGGATTCTTACTAATTTGCCAGTTTTATACTCTTGTTTTGTGACTTTGAAATGAAGGTTATTCCCGTGTGAAAATCAGTCATCTAATTCAAACAATGCAAATAAATGGATCAGTCTCATTAGTGAATGAATCTTTAAAGGGTTGCCTCAGTATCCAACCAAAGAGAGTACAAGTGGCTGTCTTAATATCTGGAACAGGTGAGATTTATTTTTCTGTGTATATTGAAAGCAGTTGATAAAACTATTAAAAACAAAAGGAATATTGGGTTAGAAATAAATTAGAATTTGGCAGAGAATTAAGACAAAGTATTTTACATCATCAAAATGAACTAACACAAAGTTTTGAAATTCTGAATTCTGATGGATTTTAAATTTGGACTAACAGCTTTAGCATGTCTTTTAACTTTAGGGTTTTATTAATGTATTTTATTTTTAAGATAATAGATATTTGATCATTAATACTGATAATTAGTAGTATGTAGTAGTAGTAGTAGTAGCTTATTTTTTACTTTAAAGTTATTTACTATTTGCAGACAGGAATGCCTAGAACTGAGAAGTACCTTTAATATATCATCTAATTATAGATAGAAATTTAGAAATCAAAAGTCCAAAGAATCAATAATTTGCCCAAAATTATCGATAGCAAAGCTAGTCATATAACTCTAATCTCTTGATTTCCTAGTCAAATGGTTTGGTCCCTCTTATCTTACAAAAAAAAAGAGATATTGAGACCCAGAGAAGTTAAATCTTTTATTAGTAGTTCATCACTAATCATTTGCACATTTTTAAGAATTCACTATTTGACAAAGTGATTAGAAAGCGAAAATTAGGTTCAAAACAACATTTTACATCAAAATAAACTCCAAATTGATAATGATACTCAAACATAAAAATCATATTAAAGAATTGGAAGAGCTAAGGATATGCCAATCATATCAACAATTCTGTTGTATGTTTATAAGCATAAGAAGTGAAATGTTCCAAGTATTTTTATCATTTGCTAAATTGATTCTTCAGTGAAGTAGTTACCTTAGTAGGGCAAGCACATTGAATAGAATTTTTTCAGCTATTAAACATAGTATCTGATAGGAAAATATCACCCATTTTATCTGTGGTTCATAGAAAATTGACATAGATCGTTAGAAACTTTATAACTATTTTTGAAGCTTCCTTCACAGTATTATATGCAGTACCATTTAATAAGTGTTTTCATTGTGATTTGGGTTTTTGTTTTTTATGTATTTGAGCATTTTATTTCCAAGTGAAAGATAAATCAGATTTATTAATTGAGCAGAAAGGATCATGTTTATGTACATTGGTACAAATAGATTTATTTGCATTTTTTCCATCTTTTTCAGGCACAAATCTCCAAGCTCTAATAGATAGTACTCGGGAACCAACCAGCTATGCACAAATTGTTGTTGTTATCTCTAACAAAGCTGGAGTGGCAGGGCTAGAAAAAGCAGAAAATGCTGGTATTCCTACTAAGGTTGGTTGGTTTCAGCATGGATTGAGGTTGGGGGCGGGGAAGGTAATTGGGTTTTTTTGTTTTTTTCATCTTCTTAGACTATGATAAATCCATTCATACTTTATTATGGTTTATCCTCTTAAGTAATTTAAGAGAGAGGGATGTGAAATGTGGACCACAACATAACATTTTCATGTTCTCTATTGAGGTTTGCTTGCATTGTATTTCCTTTATTGGATTATTCTTTCTTGTAGATACGATTTCTCCTGCACAAAAAATGATGTGTGTCAATAACTATACATATATTCGATTTCTTAAGTATTCTAACATAATTATCATGTAGTGGATATCCTGCCATCTAGGGGAGGGGTGGGGAGTAGGGGGGGGGAAATTTGTAACAGAAAGCTTTGTGAGGGTTAATGTTTAGGAATTACCCATACATATGTTTTGCAAATAAAAAGTATTGATAAATTAAAAAAAAACAACAACAACAACACTAAAGTGCTATAGAAAAAAAAAGTAATTTTTCTTTTACTGCAAAAGGAAATTAAGAATATTATGGTTGTCTTTCCAATCTGTCCTCTTCTTTTCTTAGTGGTATTATTTTATCAAGTGACTCTCCCTCAGTCCTGTGACCAATTAATTGCTAAGTATCTCTCTTTCATCCATTTGTATACTCACATGACAGCCATCCTAGTCCATTCAGATTGTGATCACCTGTCATCAGAACTGTTCCTAATTGGTCTCTCCTCACATCTTTTTCCTCTCGAGTCAGTCTTCAATACAGATGCCAGAGATATATTCCTAAAGCAAAAATCTGACCTTGTTACTTCCTTCTCAACAACCTTAGATATATTAGAAGGGAAGACGGAAAAGAGAACAAGCATTTATTAACAGCTTACTGTGTGCCAGGCTCTATACTAACTGCTTTGCAAATACTAATTTCATTTCATCCTCACAACAACTCTGTGAGAGGGTTTTTATTCCTATTTTTCCTATATTTTATTTCCAGATGAAAAAACTGAGGCATATAGAGCATAAGGTCACCTAATTAACAAATGTCTCATGCTAGATTTTCATTCAGGTTTTTTGACTGTAGGGTCAGAAACACATACCGGCCAGACATTTGAAGAGACCTCCAAGATCATTAGATTCAACAACTTCTTTTTACCTATGAGAAAATTAGGGCCAACAGAGCTTAAGTGACTTCCTTAGGATATACAGCTAGTAAATGTGTGAGGAGAGATTCAAACAGATCTCTTTGATTCAGTCTAGTAGTTTGTCTACTATGTCATGCTGATTCCATGTCTATATAATACTAATAGAATAACATAATAAATTCCATTGTTTGTCTTTCATCGTTTAACTTAAGCCTATTTTTCTCCAGATAAGCCCTTTATGCATTTTATGTCCCTCACATACTAGTCTACTAGCTGTTCTCACACAATTCCATCTTCTTTCTCCAAGCTTTTATAAAGTCTGTCTTATGCCCCTGCACTCTTCAAACTGAAGAGTGGTGATCACTTCCATGTGTTAGAATTTTTGCCTCCTTAAAGTCTTAAGGGCACAGCCATGGTGATGGAGGAGAAGGAAGTAGTACAGCAACCACCACCACCACCACCCCACCCCAAATCTGTTATTAACAGACCAAGGAAAATCCAAGACAAAGTCACGATAAATCATTTTTCCAGCCACATCTTCATAGGGAGATAGAGACGGGTCAACATTCTCAAGAGAGGATCCATCCATGAGTATCACATGGGAAGCATTCCCATGTAGGATTCAAATATTGAATAGAGCAAGCAGTAGTCCCAAACCCTTACTAAGGCATCAAAACATGTTGATAGGGATAAGTGCCACCTAAAAGCTTTGTTGCCCTGTGTCTAGGTTTGACATTGCAGGATAGAGAGGCTCTGGATGGTTTATGAAGAAAGGAACACATTCAGAAGCAGGAAGCAGTATTAGATTCTGAAGCTTGCAGAGAAATAACCAGTACAAGAATTCCAATCCAAAGGGGAGTCTGTAATTCTGTCACTTTAAACCAGAACTTCCCAGCTAACTGACAGTAGTTGTCTAGCAGGACAGTAGTTGTCTAGCAGCAGTCTATTTTTTCTTAGACCTAAATGGTTCTCAGGAGCTTGTAGGACTCAAATAAGAGGGGTAACAATCAGGCTTTGTCTTGGTTCAGACCATTTTGGGAGCACTCAAAACTAAATCTGGAATAATTTAACACTTAATAAATATCCCAAGCAAGCATCAGTAAGACAAAACCCAAACTTCTCCTTCAGAAGTATACAGTGACAGTAATACTCAAGACAAATCTAGAAGAAAAAAAGAACTCCAAAACATCCACAGCCAGAGCTTCAAAGAAAATATAGCATGGCTACAAATTGAACTAGATTTCTTATAAGAGCTAAAGCAAATGTTTAAAAAAAAAAAATAAATGTTTTTATTAATGATATAAGAGCATGAAAGGAAGAAAATTGGAAAGTAAATGAGATCTGTGAAAAAAATAACGGTTTGGCATAAGAGGCGCAGAACCTTGCTCAAGCAACAAACTCCCCATAAATTAGATTGGATTAAATAGAAGATAGTGACTCCTTTGAGACAGGAAAGAATACTAAAATAAAGTCAGAAGGCTTTAAAAAATAGAAGAAAATTTAAGGCATCTCATACCATAAACATGATCCTAGAAAACAGATTGAGGAAAATAATTTTACAAACTATCCAAAACAAGTGCCTTGAATACCATATTTCAAGAAAACTGTCCAGAACTCTTGAAACCAGGGGGCAAAATAGAAATAGAATGTACAAGCCACCACCTAAATGAAGCCCCCAGATTAAAACTTCCAAGAACATGATGTGCAGAATTCAGAGCTTCAAGATTAAAGAAAACCTAAGAAACCAGAAATCAAGAAGAGCTCCAAGGAGCCACAGTCACACATCACACATATTACACAATTTAGTAGTTATCATTATGAAGGAGCAGAGTTTGGAATAAGAAATTTAAGAAGAAAAAGATAGACTTATGGCCAAAAATAACTTAATTAGAAAAATTTAGTATAATTCTACAGTAGAAAAATTCACTTTTAGCAAAATAAAATTTCTAAGCATTCCTATTGAAAATGCCAAAGCTATATAAAAATTTTTAAGTTTAAACACAGGAGTGAAGGCATAAAAAGTTAAACACAAATGAATACTCATAAAGGAATTAGCAAAGATAAATTGCTAATCTGATATGTAGAGAGAAATCATTTTAGGCATGTTAGAGTCAAATTGGGAAACTTAAGAAAATTCTGTTAGGTCCCAATTTTGAAAAGAATTGAAAAAGACCAAGAAATATACTAAGAGGCAAAGGAAAGAAAGGTTAGGGAAATTATTCCACATAAACAAGGTATATATGTAGACATTTATGCAAACAAGCGGTTGGAATTAAAAGTTTGAACTTCTCATCTAAAGTAGGTAATAAAACCAAAGAATTATATGCACACAGAAAGAATACAAAATTATATCTCAACAAGGAAAGGAGCAAATGGAGATGGAGAAATTAATGAAAGGGTTTTACCCATCTAGGGCAGTATAAAAACAGCTTTTATTAAGATGGCAAAAATGTAATGGAACATTATTATACTGTAAGAAGTTTGCAGCAGAGAAACTTTGATGGAGAGTGAAGTGAACAGGACTAGGAGTGTTACTCATCTCCAAATAGAAAAGTGAAAGACTCAGTGAAAAATGAGGCATTTATTTATTTCTTGACCATAACCAGCATGTAATTTTATTTGCTTGATTATATGTCCCAAAAGTTTTTTCTTTCATTCTTAATAGGGGAGGAGAAAAAGAGGGCTATCCAATGTCATTTAGTATGAATACTCTCACCAGTACTAATCAAAATACCTCCATACTTTAGTAGATGATTTCATGAGTTGTGACCAAAAGATATTTATACCTAGTAGTCAACTTCCTGATATTAAATCTGTCTGAACTTGGCTAAGCTGATCATCAGATAGCAGACTCCAGGAATTCATATACATCAGAGGAATTTAAGTGATCTTTTTAGATGACCTGTATCTGACTAAAAATCCCTTGTACATTTTCCTCAACAAATCATCATCCAACCATTCTTTGACAGCCTCTACCCAAAGGCAGTTTACTTACTAAGATGATATCCCATTTTATATTAGGATAGCTCTGATGGTTAGGATATCTTTCCTTCAATCTTAGATCTACCTTTCTGCTCAGAGAACTTTGAGGCCAAACATAATGAATCTGATCCCTCTCCAAGGTATTGGCCCTACTTGGCTCCCTAAGTTTTCTCCCAATTAGATGTCTCTGTCTGTATGCTAAATCTCAGGGCCTTTTATACTCTTTTCTAGACACTCTCCTGCCCATTAATATCCTTACAAAAATGTGCTTAGAACAGAATACAGGCTATCCCTCAAAATGTAACCCAAGTAACTTTTTTATCTTATGTTATTGTGTTGATTCAGAGTATGTTGTAATTAATCTCTCAGATCTTTTTTCCCCACAGAAACTATTGTGTATCCACACCTCTTTAGTATGTTTCAAACATATTCCTTTCTTACCATACACACTGCTCTTACTCTTCTGTAGTCTCAGAACCTCTTACCTAGACTGTTTAAAATAGTTTTCCATCTAAGTCATCTCCCTGTGTCAGTTTCTTTCCTAAAACACAAGTCTGTTTTGCTTTCCTACTTAAATATCTTCAAGGACTTCCTTTTATGTGTAGGAAAAAGTAAAAATTCTGATTTTAGTGAATCTCTCCAGTTTTATTGCATGGACACATAATGGACACAACGTGCCCAACTAATCTGAATATATAACTTCTCATTTGTATTCCTATCCTTATTCCCAAACCATGGAAATGTCTACCATTTTCCCATACTTAGTTCATATTTCTTCTGCTAGTATGATATAGTAGATAGTGTCTTGGAATCAGAAAGACCTCAATTCAAATTCATCTTCTGACATTAACACCCAGAACTTGAGGAAGTCATTTTCTCTGACATTTATTCATCTTTAAAATGTAGGGGTGATGTCAGATTGGCTAAAATGACAGGAAAAGATAACAATGAATGTTGGAGGGGATGTGGGAAAACTGGGACACTAATACATTGTTGGTGGAACTGTGAACGGATCCAACCATTCTGGAGAGCATTTTGGAGCTATGCTCAAAAAGTTGTCAAACTGTGCATACCATTTGACCCAGCAGTGTTTCTACTGGGCCTATATCCCAAAGAGATCTTAGAGGAGGGAAAGGGACCCACCTGTGCAAGAATGTTTGTGGCGGCCCTTTTTGTAGTGGCTAGAAACTGGAAACTGAAGGGATGCCCATCAATTGGAGAGTGGCTGAATAAATTATGGTATATGAATGTTATGGAATATTATTGCTCTGTAAGAAACGACCAGCAGGACGATTTCAGAGAGGCCTGGAGGGACTTGCATGAACTGATGCTGAGTGAAACGAGCAGAACCAGGAGATCATCATATACAGCAACGACAGTATTACATGATGATCAATTCTGATGGACATGGCTCTCTGCAACAAAGAATTGTCTCAAACCAGTTCCAATTGTTCACTGAAGAAAACCATATACACCCAGAAAGAGGGACATGAAATATGGACCACAATGTAACATTTTCATGATCTCTATTGACATTTGTTTGCATTGTGTTGCCTTTCTCTGATTCTTTTTTTTTTCTTGTAGATAGGATTTTTCTTGCATAACTTCTCAAGCATTTCAACATTATTAACATGTAGTGGACTTCCTGCCATCTAGGGGAGGGGAGGGGACTGGGGGTAAAATTTGTAATGGAAAGCTTTGTAAAGATCAATGTTGGGTTACTACCCATATATATGTTGTATTTGTATTTCTTGTGTATTCTCCCTTCTAGGGCCTGGCTACTCAAGTATCATCATTTCCTTTGAATTTTCCTAAATAATGAGTGACCTTTAATTCTTGGAATTTTCTCCCATAAGTCTTTATCTCTCCTTTGCCAGCTTTGCATTCTGCCTCCTATCATAGTCATGCTAATTTGTGCAAATGTTTTTCCTAACTACTCTACCCCCACCCAGATGATAAGATCTTTTAGAGTCTGTACTATATTGCTTTTCATGCTTATAATATCCCCAGTTCATTTTTCTCCATAATAATTTGTTTATATGTTTGAATTGAATTTAATCAAAAAAAAGAATAAATTGGCAGTGGCTGGCCCTAAACTAGTAC
Source organism: Myrmecobius fasciatus (assembly GCA_023553655.1). Taxonomy (NCBI): domain Eukaryota; kingdom Metazoa; phylum Chordata; class Mammalia; order Dasyuromorphia; family Myrmecobiidae; genus Myrmecobius; species Myrmecobius fasciatus. The sequence continues at coordinate 343,207 of JAJPUD010001381.1, forward strand.
CTTTCCATTCCCTTATGTTGTCACCTTTAAAAAAAATAAATAAATAAGGTAACTTTCATGCCTCAGTAAAATTTCTGATCATGATTTTAGTGTAATTGTAGTATATGTCAGTTTTAAAGATTTGATAATACCTTTGAAACATTTGATTTTTATGTACTATCTTTTATTCTATAGGTAATTAATCATAAGTTATATAAAAGTCGTTCAGAATTTGACAGTGAAATTGACAGTGTTCTTGAAGAGTTCTCCGTTGACCTAGTCTGTCTTGCAGGATTCATGAGAATTTTGTCTGGTCCTTTTGTCCAAAAATGGAATGGTAAGTGGTTTATTCATTTAACAATCTGTAATATTAGGTTTTTGGAAATTAATTGTATAAGGTGAAATGTTTGTGATAACATTTTATTTCTGTATACCCAAAGTCTAAGCAATTTATAAAGTTTAGAATTTGGGTTTTGTTTTGTTTTTAAACCATTCACAGAGTTATGGTGCATGTCTCTTTATTCATTTTCCCTTGGTCTGCTACTTATTAATGTCTTTTGTAAAATTAGGATAAATTGAGAGGGTTTTTTTGTTTGTTTGTTTATATATTCAGTGATACTTCCTTTCTACCAAAAATTCTAGGAATGTTTTGAAATAGATTTGTCAGACCTTTTCATTTAAATTATGTGAGAAGGCTGAATTGATATGGGGGGAAGGAGAGCAGGTATGTACATTTTGACAAATTTATAAGTATATATTTTCATATCAATATTCTCATAATTATTTATGGTCTATAAATCATAAAATCCTGCAAAGTGGTGGGATTGGTATTTATAATTGACATTATAAATCTGAGTGACTAGAAGGTGAATTTCTGTAGCACTTAACACAGAACTTGGCACATAGTAGACACTTAATAAAGGCTTGTTCCCTTACCTCTTTCTTCTTAAAATACCTAGAGTCCTTCAAGGATCAACTTTTTTATGGCTTCATGTGGGAAGCCTCCTCTGAATCCCCTTAATCTTATTTCTCTCCTCAATTAATACTGTTATGTGTGTATAAACAATATATATATATATATAATAAAAATATATAAATAATATTTGTTTACATGTTGCAGTTTCTCCTCCATAAGAATGCAAGTTCCTTGATTGTTGAAATCTGTTTAAAATGATGACTCAAAACTATAGCACTATTAGCATTAGTTTTGTATAATACTTAAGTTTATATTGTGTCAAATAGGTTCTTGGCAAAAGATGTAACTAGTATAAAATCATCCTGCATGTGGTGGGCCTTAAGCTAAGTCAGCAGTACAATTCTATATGAGGAACATAGGAGATCTAAACTCTTAACTAGTTTTTTTGTTTTGTTTTGTTTAATTACTAGGTAAAATACTCAATATCCACCCATCATTGCTCCCTTCTTTTAAGGGTTCAAATGCCCATGAGCAGGTTCTTGAAGCTGGAGTGAAAATCACTGGTTGTACAGTACATTTTGTGGCTGTAAGTCTATTTCTTTTCTTAAAAAAAAATAACTTTTAAGGTTACATAAATAGTTTGTATTAACTATAAAAGTTAGCTTTAGATATATTGAAAACAGCTTTTCTTTCTTTGTAGGAACAAGTGGATTCTGGACAAATTATTGTTCAGGAGGCTGTCCCAGTAATGAGAGATGACACTGTTGCAACTTTATCAGAAAGAGTAAAAATAGCAGAGCATAAAGCATTTCCTGCTGCTTTACAGCTGGTGGCCAGTGGTGCAGTGAAACTTGGAGAAAATGGAAAGATTTGTTGGAGTAAAGAGGAATAAAGAACCATAAATTTAGAATGAATTAATTTGGATTTATATATCAAGTATTGTCATTTGTACTTTCTGTCGTGTATACAAAATACTAGCTAACAGGAGAAACCGTTACATTTCTGTTTTTGTGAAAAAGAAGATTCCTTACTAACAGACATCCTCATGAATTTAATATATTTCCCATATGTACAAAAATATAGCAGCTCTTTTTTTAATGGCAAAGAATTGGAAATTGAGGAGATGCCCACAAGTTGGAGAATGGCTGAAAAAGTTGTGCTGTATGATGATAGAAAACTGTTGTATTACAAGAAAAGCAAAATGGTTTCAGAAAAACCGGGAAAGTTGCTTATAGACTGAGGCAAAGTGAAGTGAGAACTACTAAAACATTTTAACAGCAGTATTATACAGGTGTGAGTGACTTAACTATTCTGAACAATAGTTACCCAAACTATTCCTAAAAACAGGTGAAAAGTTATATTTATTTCCAGAGAAAGAAGTGATGGAGGCTGAATATAAATTGAAGCATATTTTTTTTTATTTTTTTGTTTGTTTGTGGTCTATTTTCTTTTACAAGATGGCTAATATGAAAATGTTTTGCCTGACCTCATATATGTAATTGAAATCAGATTGCTTGCTCTCTCAAGGAAGGTGAAGAATTTTGAACTCGTATTTTTTTTAAATGACTGATAAAAATTTATTTTATTACTTGTGATTGGAAGGTAATTTCATGAAATGAACAAAAATATATTTAAAAAGAAACGAAAAAAGAGTAATATCAAAGATTACTGTTTTGCTGAGAAATCTGTCTCCTTCCAATCTAATGCCAAACTTAACATAATTTAGTATATAATTCTCTGTATGTTAAATAAATGTAGAAATAATTCTATCTTATCTCACATAATTATCCAAGCTTTAGCTAGAGGGTTGTCTTTTCATTCTCAAAGTGTCAAAAATCCCCTATCAAACAGGTCTTTATCCTGACCCCTTAATTCCTCATCTTTTCATTTTCTGGGCCTCTGATCTTTATCACTTGTCATGCTTCAAATATTTTCTTCATTGAGCAAACTAGACAGATTAATGTGTGGATTTAAATTGCAGTTAAAGTCTTCCTCAAATTATATCTGTACTGTTTTAAATTTCTCCCTCATTGATCTTTATTTTGGAGACAATAATCATCCTTAGGTAATACCCCAATTTCACGAAGAAACTTTGGCTTCTTGTGTCTCATTATATAGTAGTATACAGCTTTCAACATGTACCTATTTTGACATCATAATTATCTAAAAAATTGTAAAACCAATGTGTTATCTTCCTATCCAGACCCAGGTTTTGATTCCTATAAATAGCATTTTTTTTAAAGTTTACTAAATGCTTTAAATTTTATCTCATTTGATCCTTACAACAACCCTATAATTTAGGGCTTTAATTTAGAACTTCAAGATTAGAATGGGACACTGTTTATAGGCCTTGTTAACTACATGAAAAGATCTCTACTTACTCTTGTCTGAGACAACAGTGATTTTTGGGAAAGCTCATAATTCTCAGGGCAAGGCCTCACTTTGGAATTTTTTGGTGACTATTTTAAAAGTATTTTCCCTTGTAAAAACTACAATATCCTGGAATTATTTGGAAAAACTTGCATACTTGGAAGTCCATTAACAACTGAGCAGTTTTCAGTTAAACCAAAGGAAAGCTTATTCTCATTCCACAGGATGTGTTTGAGCAACAAAACTGGAAAAAGAATCGGACATCTGAGTAAGGCATAAAAACCTGGTTGGACTAGCCAAGATGACCATCTAAACAAGAAGCAGCACACCTAGCTTTCATGTCTGCTCCCCCCAAGAAAAAAACAAATTCATATCTGATGAAATAATCAAAAGATCTAATGAGAAACTAGTGATTTCCACCACCCCAGAATTGCATAAAAGTCCATGACTGATGTGAAAGGGAGCCACCAACAAAGCCAGTGCCAGTCTATTTAACCACGGTGGCAGACCTAGTGCAACTGGAGCTATTGTAAGCTATAAGACTTTGTGTCTAGAGACAGCAAGAGCAGATGGCTTCTTTCAGAAGGTCCTCAAGTGGGGAATTTAAAAGCCCTAGGGAAATGGCAGCAATAGTATGGCTTGATAAGACCAATACCTGGCCACCCCAAGCCCAAAGATTTCAAGGTTTTTGGCCCTTGGTCGTTTTTAAACAGTATTTTATTTTTCCAAATATCTGTAAAGATAGTTTTCAGCATGTGTTTTTTAAGGTTTTGAGTTCCAAATTTTTTTCTCCCCCCCTCCCTCTAAAACATCAAGCAATCTGATAGAGGTTATACATGTACAGTCTTTTAAACATTTCCATATTAATCATGTTGAAAGAAAAATCTGAACAAAAGGGAAAACCATGAAAAAGACCAAAAAAAGGTAAAACATGCTTCAATGTGTATGTAGTCTCCATAGTTCTCTCTGAATTTGGATGGCATTTTCCATCCCAATTCTATTGGAACTGTCTTGTATCACTCATGTTAAGAAGAGCTGAGTCTGTCAGAATTGATCATCTCAATCTTGCTTACTATTACTGATTCTGTTTTCCTGGTTCTGATCACTCAGCATTAGTTCATGTAAATTTTTCTAGGCTTTTCTGAAATCAGCCTGCTCATTTCCTTTTTTTTTTTTTTTTTTTGGCTAAGGTAATTGAGGTTAAGTGATTTGCCCAGGGTCACACAGCTAGAACATGGTAAGTCTGAGGCCAGATTGGACTTCAAGGCTGGTGCTCTATCCACAGCGCCACTTAGCTCCCCTACTCATCATTTCTTTTTTTTTATTAAAGCTTTTTATTTGCAAAACATGCATAGGAATAAATAATAAAATAAAATAAAACATGCATAGGTAATTTTTCAGCATTGACCCTTGCAAAACTTTCTGTTACAAACTTTTCCCTCCTACCCTCCATCCCCTCCCCTAGGTGGCAGGAAGTCTAAAACGTGTTAATTATGTTAAAATATTTGACAGATCAAAGATCAAATATGTGTATATATATTTATAGAGTTATCTTGCTGTACAGGGAAAAAAAAAAAACCTGAAAAGGAAAACAATGTAAGCAAGCATCAATAGAGAACATGAAAATGTCATGTTGTGGTCCAGACTCAGATCCCACAGGCCTCTCCCTAGGTGTATAAGGCTTTCTTCATCACTGAACAACTGGAACTAGTTTGAACCATCTCATTGTTGAAGAGAACCATGTCCTTCAGAATTGATCATCATATAGTCTTGTTGCAGTGTACAATGATCTCCTGGTTCTGCCCATTTCACTCAGCATCAGTTCATGCAAGTCTCTCCAGGCCTCTCTGAAATCATCTTGTTGGTCATTTCTTACAGAACAATAATATTCCATAACATTCATATACCATAATTTATTCAGCCATTCTCCAATTGATGGGCATCCTTTCAATTTCCAGTTTCTTGTCACTACAAAAAGGGCTGCCACAAACATTTTTGCACGTGTGGGACCCGTTCCTTCCTTTAAGATGTCTTTGGGATATAGGCCCAATAGAAACACTGCTGGGTCAAAGGGTATGCACAGTTTGATAACTTTTTGAGCATAGTTCCAAATTGCTCTCCAGAATGGCTGGATCCATTCACAGTTCCACCAACAATGTATCAGTGTCCCAATTTTCCCACATCCCCTCCAACATTAGTCATCATCTTTTCCTGTCCTCTTAGTCAATCTGACAGGTGTGTAGTGGTATCTCAGAGTTGTTTTAATTTGCATTTCTCTGATCAATAGTGATTTGAAACATCTTTTCATATGACTAGAAGTTTTAATTTAATCATCTGAAAATTGTCTGTTCATATCCCTTGACCATTTATCGATTGGAGAGTGGCTTAAATTTTTATAAATATGAGACAATTCTCTATATATTTTAAAGATGAGACCTTTATCAGAACCCTTAAATGTAAAGATGATTTCCCAATTTATTGCTTTCCCTCCTAATCTTCTCTGCATTTGTTTTGTTTGTACAAAAACTTTTTAACTTGATATAGTCAAAATTATCTATTTTGTGATTAATAATCTCTAGTTCTTCTTTGGTCACAAATTCCTTCCTCCTCCACAGGTCTGAGAGGTAAACCATTCTATATTCTAATTTGTTTATAATATCATTCTTTATGTGTAGATCATGAATCCATTTCGACCTTATCTTGGTATATGGTGTTAGGTGTGGGTCAATGCCTAGTTTCTTCCATACTAGTTTCCAATTTTCCCATCAGTTTTTGTCAAATAGTGAGTTTTTATCCCAAAAGCTGAGGTCTTTGGATTTATCAAACACTAGATTACTATTGTCATTGACTATTTTGTCCTGTGAACCTAACCTATTCCACTGATCCACTACTCTGTTTCTTAGCCTGTACCGAATGGTTTTGATGACCACTGCTTCATAATATAGTTTTAGATCTAGTACAGCCAGGCCACCCTCATTTTCTTTCTTTTTTTTTTTTTTTTTTCATTGATTCCCTTGAAATTCTTGATTTTTTGTTTTTCCGGATAAATTTTGTTATTTTTTTCTAGGTCAGTAAGGTAATTTCTTGGGAGTTTGATTGGTATAGCACTAAATAAATAGATTCGTTTAGGTAGTATTGTCATCTTTATTATATTCACTCGACCTATCCAGGAGCACTTGATATTTTTCCAATTGTTTAGATCTGACTTTATTTGTGTGGAGAGTGTTTTATAGTTTTGCTCATATAGATCCTGACTTTCCCTTGGCAGATATATTCCTAAATATTTTATATTATCAACATTTATTTTAAATCGAATTTCTTTTTGTATCTCTTGCTGTTGGATTTTGTTAGTGATGTATAAAAATACTGATGATTTATGTGGATTTATTCTGTATCCTGCAACTTTGCTGAAGTTGTGAATTAATTCTTTTTTTTATTATTATTAAAACTTTTTATTTGCAAAACATATGTATGGGTATTTCTTCAACATTAAACCTTACAAAACTTTCTGTTACAAATTTTTCCCCCCTACTCTCCACCCCTCCCCTAGATGGCAGGATATAGTTGTGGATTAATTCTAATAGTTTTTTAGTTGATTCTCTAGGATTCTCTAAGCATACCATCATATCATCTGCAAAGAATCATAATTTGGTTTCCTCATGATCTGCTATAATTCCTTTAATCTCTTTTTCTTGTCTTATTGCCAAAGCTAGCATTTCTAATATAATATTGAATAGTAATGGTGAAAGTAGGCAACCTTGTTTCACCCCTGATCTTATTGGGAATGGTTCCAGTTTATCACCATTACATATAATGCTAGCTGATGGTTTTAAATAGATGCCACTGACTATTTTAAGGAAAAGAACATTTATTCCTATATTCTCTAGTGTTTTTTATAGGAATGGATGTTAGATTTTATCAAATGCTTTTTCTGCATCTATTGAGATAATCTCATGTTTTTTTATTAATTTGGTTATTGATATAGTCAATTATGCTAATAGTTTTCCTAATATTGAACCATCCCTTCATTCCTGGTATAAATCCTACTTGGTCATGGTGTATTATTCTGGGGATGATTTTCTGTAATCTCTTTGCTAATATTTTATTAAGGTTTTTGCATCAGTATTCATTAGGGAGATTGGTCTATAATTTTCTTTCTCTGTTTTTGTTGTAGATGGTTTAGGTATCAGTACCATGTGTGTCATAAAAGGAATTTTGTAGGAGTCCTTCATTCCCTATTTTTTCAAATAGTTAATATAATATTGGAGTTAATTGTTCTTTAAATGTTTGGTAGAGTTCACATGTAAATCCATCTGGTCCTGGGGGTTTTTTCTTAGGGAGCTGATAAATGACTTGTTCTATTTTTCCAAAATGAGACTATTTAAGTAATTTATTACCTCTTCTCTTAATCTGGGCAATCTATATTTTTGTAGATATTCCTCCATTTCACTTAGGTTATCAAATTTATTGGCATAAAGTTGGGCAAAGTAACTCCAGATTATTGCTCTAATTTCCTCTTCATTGGTGGAAAGTTCTCCCTTTTCATTCATTTTTGAGACTAACAATTTGATTTTCCTTCTTCCTTTTTCTAATCAAATTAACTAGAGGTCTATCTATTTTGGTTTGTTTTTTTTTTTTCATAAAACCAACTTTTAGTTTTATTTATTAATTCAATAGTTTTTTTTACTTTCAATTTTATTAATCTCTCCTTTTATTTTTAGGATATTTGGTATTTGATTGGGGGTTTTCAATTTGTTCTTTCTCTAGTTTTTTTAGTTGCAAGCCCAATTCATTGATTTTCTCTTTCTCTATTTTATGCAAATAAGCATCTAGAGATAAAAAATTTCCCCTTATTACTGCTTTGGCTGCATCCCACACATTTTGGTATGTAGTTTCATTATTGTCATTCTCTTGGATGAAATTAGTAATTGTGTCTGTAATTTGCTGTTTCACCCATTCATTCTTTAGGATGAGATTATTTAGTTTCCAATTGCTTTTTGGTGTATTTTCTCCTGGCCTTATATTGCATGTGATTTTTATTCCATCATGATCTGAAAAAAAATACATTTACTATTTCTGCCTTCCTGCATTTTATTTTGAGGGTTTTGTATCCTAACACATGGTCATAAAAATAGTTATAAAAATGGTCAATTTTTGTAAAATTAACATGAACAGCTGAGAAAAAGGTAAACTCCTTTCTGTCTCCATTTAATTTCCTCCAAAGATCTATCATACCTAACTTTTCTAACATTTTGTTTACCTCCTTAACTTCTTTCTTATTTGTTTTGTGGTTTTATTTATCTAGTTCTAAGAGAGGGAGGTTGAGATGCCCCACTATTTTAGTTTTCCTGTCTATTTCTTCTTGCATCTCTCTGAACTTTTCCTCTAGGAACTTCCATGCTATACCACTTGGTGCATATATGTTTAGTATAGATATTGCTTCATTATCTATGGTATCCTTTAGTAAGATATAGTTTCCTTCCTTGTCTCTTTAATTAGATCTGTCTTTGCTTTTACTTGATCTGAGATAAGGATTGCTACCCCTGCTTTTTTTGTTCACCTGAAGCATAATAGATTCTGTTCCAGCCCTTTACCTTTACTCTGTATGTATTATTATGCCTTAAATATGTTTCTTGTAAACAGCATATTGTTGAATTCTGGCTTTTAATCCAGTCTGCTATCCACTTCTGCTTTATGGGAGAGTTCATTCCATTCACATTCACAATTAAAATAACTAATTCTGTATTTCCTGCCATCTTATTTCCCCTAGGTTATGTTTTTCTCTTTCCTATCCCCTTTCCCTCCTCCCTAGTATTTTGTTTTTGATAACCACTTCCCCTTTAGAGCCCCACCCCCTTTTTTACATCTTTCCCTTATTCTTCTGTTTTCCCTTCTATTAGTCTATTCCCTTTCTTTTCCCTCTTTCCCTCCTGTTTCCTTATAAGGTAGGACAAGTTTCTTTGTGATACCAAATCCATCTATTATTCTCTCAGAGCCAAATCTGAAGAGATGAAGATTAACACAATTCTCATTCCCCTCCCTTTTTTCCCTCAATTATTACAAGTTTTCATTGCCTCTACATATGATGTAATTCCCCTTATTTTACCTCCTTTTCCTCTTCTTCCAGTGTTATCCCTTTTCTACCTCTAATTTCTTTTTCAGATTATCATATAATAATAATCATAAAATCACAACAATCATAATATAATGATCATAAAATCACCATAATCATAATGTCATAATATAATCATAAAATCAACCCTTATTCTATAAGTATCCATAACATAAATATAGTTCTCAAGAGTTTTTTTTTTTCTTGTTACCTTTTTATGTTTCTCTTGTATTCTGTGTTTGTAGATCAAATTTTTCGCTCAGTTCTGGTCTTTTCATTAGAAATAGGTGAAATTCACCTATATCATTGAATGTCCATCTTCTTTCCTGAAAGATAATCCTCATTTTAGCTGGATAGTTTATTTTGGCTGTAATCCAACTTCCTTTGCTTTCCGGAATATCAGATTTCAGGCCCTATGATCCGTTAAAGTGGAAGCTGCTAAGTCCTGGGTGATCCTAATTGTGGCTCCTCGGTATTTAAATTGTTTCTTTCTGGCTTCGTGTAATATCTTTTCCTTGGTATGATAGTTCTGAAATTTAGTCATGATATTCCTGGGGGATTTAATTTTGGGGTTTCTTTCAGGAGACAATCGGTGGATTGTTTCAATATTTTGCCTTCTGATTCTAAAATATTAGGGCAGTTTTCTTTCATGATTTCCTGGAAGATAGTGTCTAGGTTCTTTTTTTCATCATGGCTTTCAGGAAGCCCTATAATCCTTAGATTGTCTCTCTTAGATCTATTTTCCAGGTCAGTTGTTGGGAGATATATCATGGTTTCTTCTATCTTTTCATTTTTTTGTTTTTGTTTGATTCTTGGAAGTCTTGAGTCATTCACTTCTATTTGTTTGATTCTAATTTTTAATGTCTTATTTTCTTCAGTTACTGTTTTTAGTTCTTTTTGCAATTGACCAATTACATTTTTTTGTTCATTGCATTCTTTTTCCATTTTTTCCAATTTTTTTTTGCAATGATCTCATTTCATTTCCCCATGTTTCTTCCAACTCTCTTTTAAGATCTTTTATGCAATCTTCAAAGAAAGTCTTGTGACATGGAGTCCAGTTTATGTCTCTCTTTGAGGCTTTTTCTGGGGTTGCTTTACCTTTAGGGACCTCAGGATTTGAGGTCTATTCTCCCCTCTCTGCATAAAAGCTGTCTATGGTGAGAGTTCTTTCTGGTTTTTTAATTCATTTTTTTTAAAGGTGTGAGGTCTGTTCAAGGCAAAGGAGGGACAGCTGCTTTAATTTGCCCTGGGGCAGTTCTGCTGATTGAGTTATTTCAGGTGCTGTGAAGTTCTGCTGGTTGATTGCTTTAGGGTGCTGTGTAAAGGCAGCTAGGTCCAGCGTTCTTCAGGGGTTCAGTGATTCACAATCTACCCCCCACAAAAGGCAGATTTTCCAAACCACCTGCTTACAATCAGGACAGATTGGCCCAAGAGCCCCCCAAATACTCTCAGGTGTGTGAAAAGCACAAAACTCCAACTCCTGCTCCAGCTCCCTGTGCTGCAGTCTGGGTTCAGCAGACCACCCCCCTGCCCAATTAAAACAGACCTGTTTTGAAGTTCTTCCAGAGTATCTTCTTCTAGAAATGTGTTGTCCACCAGATATTTTGGTAATTTAATGGGCATAAGATTAAAATACAAATTAATATTAGTAGTATTCAACATTAGTTTTTACAAAGGCCCAAATGAAAAATGTTAAGATATTTTAGAGGGCCAAGTGAAAACAACATCCACGAATCTTCTATTGAAAGAAACTTCAGGAAGAAATTTCTGGGGAATATTGAAGCCAAATCCCGAAGCTCCAAAATCAAATTAAGAATACTGCAAACACAGGAATCACAATTATTATTAAACTTCTATTATTAAACAAATCTTGGAGTACCTCAGATTGGCCTTAGAGAATTGTGAAATAGTTGAATAAATTGTAATATATGAGGTGGTGGTGGTTTTTGTTTGTTTGGATTTTTTTATTTTTGTTTTTCAGTTTTTAGTTGAAGTCAGCTAGGTGATGCAATATGTAGAGCACTGGCTTTGGAGTCAAGGAGACCTGACTTCAAGTGTGGCCTCAGACATTTATTAACTATGTAACTTCCATCTGCCTTAGTTTCCTCAATTGTAAATTAAAGATCGTAATACACCTCTCAAGGTTGTTCTGCAGATCAAATAAGGTATCTGTAGAGTGCTTTAGCATAGTTCCTGGCACATAACATGGGCTTAATAGTATTTGTTTTCTTCTTTCCTGGAAAAAGACAAGGTTTAGTGGTGAGAAGTTGGCAATAATGGTGCAAAAAGAGGAGACTTTGAAACTTTTTTACATATACAAAAGAAATCAGAAGATCAGGAGTTTTCAATATATACAAAAGACAGACAAACCTTTATGTACATACATAATATGAAATAAAGCTTCTTATTTTTGCATTCTAAGTATATTAAAATGTTCCCTTTTTTGGAGTTTTAAGTTAACTTTTTTTTTATTAAAGCTTCTTATTTTCAAAACATGCAAAGATAGTTTTCTACATTCATCCTTAAAACCTTGTATTCCAAATTTGTTTTCCTTCCCTTCCCCCTATTCCCTCTCCTACATGACAAGTAATCCAATGTGTTAAGCATGTGCATTTCTTCTATACATATTTCCAAGATTATCACGCTGCACAAGAAAAATCAATCAAAAAGGAGAAAGAAAATAAAATGCAAGCAAACAACAAAAAGAGTGAAAATGCTATGTTATAATCCACCCTCAATTTCCACAGTCCTTTCTCTGAATATAGATGGCTTCCATCATCACAGGATCATTGGAACAGGCCTAAATCATCTCATTGTTGAAAAGAGCTACATCCATCAGAATTGATCATTGTATAATCTTGTTGCATATACAACGATCTCCTGGTTCTACATATTTCACTTAGCATCAGTTCCTACAAGTCTCTCCAGGGCTCTCTGAAATCATCCTGCTGATGGTTTCTTAAAGAACAATAATATTCCATAGCATTCATATAACTTATTCAGCCATTCTCCAACTGATGGCCCTCCTTTCAGTTTCCAGTTTTTTTGCCACTACAAAAAGGGCTGCCAAAAATATTTTTGCATACATGTGTCCTTTTCTCACCTTTAAGATCTCTTTGGGATATAAGCCCAGTAGAAACACTGCAGGATCAAAGGGTATGCACAGTTTGATAGCCCTTTGGGCATAGTTCCAAATTGCTCTCCAGAATGGTTGGATCAGTTCATAACTCCACCAATAATGTATTAGTTTCCCAATTTTCCCACATTCTCTCCAACATTTATCATCTTTTCCTGTCATCTAAGTTAAAAACTTTTAAAATTTTACACATACACACACTTTAACCTTCCTAGTAGATTGGGGGGGGGGGGGGAGAAGGGGCAGAGAGAAACTTAGCCTGATTTTAACATCTCATATACTGCTTGGCAAATAAATCCAAAAACATGTGACAAGTGAATAGATATCAATATGCCCAAAACAGAACTCATTCATTATCTTTCCCTTAAATCTTGCTCCCATCCCATTTCCTAATCCTGAAGAGAACAATACTATCCTTCCAGTTGTAGCAGGAAAAAGATTAAATGCTTGAAGAAACAAAAGTTTGAGCTTCCAAGCATATTAAGCAATGCATGACAATTGCCTAACAAAGAGCCAATCTCCTTCCTTGGCTTAGAACTAGACCTTGAATGAAGGGAAAGGATTTGTATATGTTAAAAACAGTCACATAAAACCAATTAATTGAAAAGAAGCAATACAACATTAGGTAATCTGACTTCTAATCAGTTGAAAGAGTAGGGAATTTACAAGTTGAGGGGGAGAAACTGAACAGTTGAAATTCATTAAATTCAGAAAAATTAGAATATGCCATGCCTCCCTAATATCAGTAAATAAGCAAAAGTATGTGGAAACAATGACTGATCAGTACAGGGACAGTTTTCAGATAAGATTTTAAATTGTTTGAATTGTACAATTGTGAGAAAACTTATGTTGATCTTCAGCATAGCCTAGAAATAACAAATTATTTCATTTTTCACCCACCACATTCCCAAAGGCTCAAAATTTAGCACTTATCTTGAATTCCTCATTAGCTCTCACCCTACTGGTGAGAGCTAATTGTCCCAAATCCATACCAGGGCCTTCATTTACTCATGATTTTCTCCTTTAAGATTTTTTAAACTAGTGCAACTTCTGTCTCTGACTACAGTGCATTTGTCTCTGGATTCATGGGAAAGATCCAGTCTCTTAGTACCTGTACCAAAGAATCCCAACAAATTTCACAAAGCACAGTTCTCAATGACCATCCAATTTATTGCTTCCCTCCTAATCTTATCTGCATTAGTTTTGTTTGTACAGAAACTTTTTAACTTAATATAATCAAAATTATCTATCTGGTGTTCAATTAAGAGTTCCAGTTCTTCTTTGGACACAAATTCCTTCCTTCTCCACAGATCTGAGAGATAAACTATCCTATGTTCCTCTAATTAGGTTATAATATCATGAACCCATTTAGATCTTATCTTGGTATGTGATGTTAGGTAGGTATGGGTCAAGCCCTAATTTCTTCCATACTAGTTTCCAATTTTCCCAGCAGTTTTTGTCAAATAGTGAGTTCTTATCCCAAAAGCTGGGGTCTTTGGGTTTGTCAAACACTAGATTGCTATAGTTATTGCCTATTTTGCCCTGTGATCCTATCCTATTCCTATTTCTTGAGGCTGACAACTTTGGATAACTTTAAGCCAATTCAAGGACAAGTCATCAGCCTGGGAAAAAATGAAAGTCAAAAAACAAATGTTAATTAACTGAGTGGAAAAAAAAAAAAAAAAGCTGTTTTTGATTTGATGTAAATGGTGTTGACCAAAAGTCATGACTACACAAGATATGGCTAGTAAACTTTTTTTATTACAAGAGAAAGTGTTGAGGTTCAAAAGGAGACCCCAAGAGGTTAGGGTCACAGACTAATGTTGCAAGATGTTTCAAAAGAATTTGAACTCATGTACAAGTCAAGGGGCAAAATTTATTGTAATTGTAATGCCAACTGAAGCAGGCTAAATTCCAAAAGAATTTAACAAAGAGCCAGCAGCAAGGAGACAAATTTATCCAGTTCTTTATGTCACTGATATATGCTAATTTTATGGCCCAGAGGCGGAACTGAGGAGTGGTCTTAATTTGCTTATCATTGATCAGCAGATTATCTGTCTGACAGTCAGCAGACTATTTTAAGGCCAGAAGACTTTAGAATAATGATAGATTGTTAAAACAATGGCACTCTACAGTCAGAAGATTTTAGGATTATTGCTATATTTTGCTTAGAAGCTATACCCTATCATTCCTCTCTCAGTTTGAACTTCAAATTCACTTGGGCCAAAGGGACAAAAGTCTCATCTTCTGGAGCTGCTTCAGGCTGATAAGGGGCATAGAGCTGTCCCTGCCCAGTAGGGTCCAGACTGGGGAGGGGAGACAAATGACTTGTAGGCAGTGTCAGCAGCATCCAATGCTGAATGTCAGAATCAAGTCTCAGATGATTTCAGGTTGACCAAGTGGTTGTAATTTCATGTTTTGGAGTCTAGAAGAAACAACTTTCACAAATAGATTAGAAATGCAGGGGCCAAATATGAGCAAAAAAAAGAAGAATGCAGTGAAAGGAGCACTCAGATGATCTGTGATGCAAGCACCATAATGTTTAAAGGCATTAAACACTGGGTGGAGAGGATGACATGCAGAGTAGAGATAATAATTAATCTTAAATGGGTTTGGTCTCCTTTAGCAAAAATCTCTGAGCCTTTTCATTATTACAAGGGAAAGCTTCCCAATTAGTAAAGGTGACAACAAAAACCCAAAGCAGTTTGAAGCCCCTAAGAGGGATTATATGTGTAAAATCCATCTGGCAGTCCTCCCCTGGGTGTGTATCCCTTCTCTGGATGGGCTTCAGGAGACGGGGGTTTCCCAGCCCCTTCATGATTTACTTGGGCACAAACTGGGCAGGCCTGGCAGATCTAATTGTTTCTCCTAGTTTGTGATCAATGAAAATAGGTTTCATAAGGATTAGAGAGCATTTTTCCCCAAGTGAGTAGCATGGTTTAGGTCAAAGAGAAGTTTCCTTTGGCAGGCTTCTGGGATTAGAAGTTGGCTTGAAGATGTTTGAAACCACCCAGAAAGAGAAAGCATGTACCCCCTTTCTTTAATGAGGGCTTGTTCCTGGAAGCTATGAGGGAGTGTAGGAGTTGGAGAGCTAGGGAATTAAAGGTGTTAGGGTCAGGAGCAAACAGGAGCAGCATGGACAGCTGAATCTGCAAGCCTGTATCCCTTGGCCTGAAATGAATCCTTCTGTTGTCCTTTACAAAACATAACAGAAACCTCTCTAGATCCATGGACAGTTTGCAGTAATTGTAGAATTTCCCCTGCATACTTATTTTATTTATTTTGTTTATTTATTTTTTTTGTTTGTCTATTTATTTATTCATTTTTGCTGTCAAAAGGCCCCTTTCTTTCTCTATAGCCTCATGAGCATGCAGAACATGAAAGGCATATTTGGAGTCAGTATAGATATTTCCTCTCATTCCTTTCCCCAATTCTAAAACTCTGTGAGGGCAAAAACTACTCTGAACCCGGTTGGGGGTTAGAACCTCCAATGGTTGGCCTAGAGTGAGCTTGGAGGCTTCCTCAGTTAGAAGGGCTGTGGCAGCCACTGCTCTAAGAAAGGAAGGTCGCCCCAAAAACACCAATTGAAGCAGGTTAAGGTCCAAATGGATATAGCAAAGAACCAGGAAGAAGAAGCTAAATTTATCTAGTTCTTCAGGTCATTGATAGGTTAATTTTATGGCCCAGGGGTAGAACTGAGGAGTGGTCTCAGGAATTTGGTTATCACTGATCCATAGATTAACAGTCAGCAATCCTAAAGGCAGAAAACTAGAATCATCAACAGACAGCTAGTTAGAACAATAGCACTTTAAGGTCAGAGGACTTTAGGATTATTGCTATATTTCCCCTAGAAACTATGCCCTATCAAAAGGGACATGTATGTGGGAACTCCTTATAACAAAGAGCCTACCCTACTGGGTAACAACAAAAAGAGAAGGTTTCCTCATAGGAGTGAAGGACAATCCCAATCCAAAAAGTGACATGGGAGGAGGAAGGGAGTGGGAGGGTTTGGAACTGTTGGACCCTGAGGGAAGATATATATCATCTGAAAGGGTCCCAGCTGCAGTTTATCAGTCTGGACCTAATTCAGTTTCAATGGCACTGAAAATTTAACTGTTTAGTTGCATTTTTTAAATGCATTTTATTAAAGCTTTTTAATTGCCAAACATATATATGGGTAATTCTTCAACAATGACCCTTACAAAGCTTTCTGTTACAAATTTCCCCCCCCCCAGTTCCCACCCCTCCCCTAGATGGCAGGATATCCTCTACATGTTAATTATGTTAATGACAAATCGAATATATGTATGCATATTTCCACACTTATCTTGCTGTGCAAGAAAAATCATGTCTACAAGAAAAAAATCTGAGAAAGGAAACACAATGCAAGCAAACATCCATAGAGAGCATGAAAATGTTATGTTGTGGTCCACATTTCATATCCCTCTCTCTGGGCATATATGGCTTTCTTCACTGAACAATCGGAACTGGTTTGAAACATTTCAATGTTGAAAAGAGTCATGTCCATCAGAATTGATCATCATATAGTCTTATTGCCATGTATAATGATCTCCTGGTTCTGCTCACTTCGCTCAGCATCAATTCATGCAAGTCTCTCCAGGCCTCTCTGAAATCATCCTGCTGGTTGTTTCTTATAGAACAATAATATTCCATAACATTCATATACCATAATTTATTCAGCCTCTCTCCAATTGATGGGCATCCATTCAGTTTCCAGTTTCTAGCCACTACAAAAGGGCTGCCACAAACATTCTTGCACATGTGGGTCCCTTTCCTTCCTTTAAGATCTCTTTGGGCTCTTTAAGCCCAATAGAAACACTGCTGGGTCAAAGGGTATGCACAGTTTGATAACTTTTTGAACATAGCTCCAAATTGCTCTCCAGAATGGTTGGATTTGTTCACAGTTCCACCAACAACATATCAGTGTTCCAGTTTTCCCACATCTCTTCCAACATTTGTCATTATCTTTTCCTGACATTTTAGCCAATCTGACAGGTATGTAATGATACCTCAGAGTTGTCTTAATTTGCATTTCTCTGATCAGTAGTGATTTGGAGCACCTTTTCATATGACTGGAAATGGTTTTAATTTCATCATCTGAAAATTGCCTATTCATATCCTTTGACCATTTATCGATTGGAGAGTGGCTTGAATTCTTATAAATTTGAGTCAATTCTCTATAAATTTTAGAAATGAGGCCTTTATCAGAACCATTAAATGTAAAGATGACTTCCTATTTTATTGCTTCTCTCCTAATCTTGTCTGCATTAGTTTTGTTTTGTACATTCATTTTTTAAAAACACATTTCCTTATGAACCATGTTGGGAGAAAAAAAATCAGAACAAAAGGAAAAATCACAAGAGATAGAAAAACAAGAAAAAGAAAAAAACTGAACATAGCATGTGTTGATTTATATTCAGTTTCCATAATTCTCTCTCTGGCTATCCAAAGTTTATTGGAATTGCCTTAGATCACTGAACTGGTGAGAAGAACCAAGATTGTCACAGTTGATCATTGAACAATCTTGATGTTAGTGTATACAATGTATTCTAGGTTCTGCTCGTTTTGCTTGGCATCAGTTCATGTAAATCTTCCAGACCTTTCTAAAATAGCTTGTTCATCATATTTTTTTATAGAACAATAATATTCCTGTACTTTCTTATTTCAGAATGTATTCAGTCATTCCCCAATTGATGGGCATCTATTCATTTTCCAGTTCTTTGCCACAACAAAAAGAGCTGCTAGAAACATTTTTGCACATGTGGGTCCTTTTCACTCTTTTATGATTGCCTTGGGATACAGACCCAGTAGTGCCACTGGTGGATAAAAGGATATGCAGTTTTTTAGCCCTTTGGGCAAAGTTCCAAATTGCTTTCCAGAATGATTGGATCATTTCACAACTCCACCAACAATACATTAGTGTCCCAATTTTCCCACATCCCCTTTAATGTTTAACATTATCTTTTTTTGTCATTTTAAGCCAATCTGAGAAGCTTGAGATGGTACCTCAGAGTTGTTTTAATTTGCATTTCTTTAATCAATAGTGATTTAGAGCATTTTTCATATGATTATTGAATGTTTTAATTCATCTGAAAAGTATTCATATCATTTATCAATTGGGGAATGATTTGTGTACTTAATTTGACACAGTTCTTCATATATTTTAGAAATGAGGCCTTTATTTTTTTAAAGCTTTTATTTTCAAAATATATGCAGATAGTTTTTAACATTCACCCTTGTAAAACCTTGTGTTCCAAATTTTTTCTCCCTCCTTTCCCCCACCCTCCCTTAGATAGCAAGTAATCCACTATATGTTAAACATGTGCAATTCTTCTATACCTATTTCTGCAAGAAATAGGCATAGAACAAGAAAAATCAGATCAAAAAGGAAAAAAAAGAGAAAGAAAACAAAATGCAAGCAAATAACAACCACCACCAAAAAAAAAAAATGCTGCAAATACTATGTTGTCATCTCATTCAGTCCCCATGCTCATTTTTCTGGATGCAGATGGTTCTCTCTATCACAAGTCTATTGGCATTGGTCTGAATCACTTCATTGCTAAAAAGAGCCCCAAACATTGCATAATCTTGTGGTTGTGTACAATGTTCTCTTGCTTCTAGTCACTTCACTTAGCATCAATTAATGTAAATCTTTCCAGGCTTTTCTAAAATAAGCCTCTTCATCATTTTTTATAGAACAGTGATATTCCATTACTTTCATATGCCATAACTTATGAAGCCATACATGAACATCTACTCATTTTCCAATTCTTTGAAATAACAAAAAGAGTTGCTATAAACATTTTTGCACATGTGGGTCCTTTTCCCTCTTTTATGATCTCTTTGGAATACAGACCCAGTAGAGACACTGCTGGATCAAAGGTTATCACACATTTTGAGAGCTCTTTGGGCATAGTTCCAAACTGCTCTCCAGAATGGTTGGATCGGTTCACAATTCCCCCAACAATGTATTAGTGTCTCATTCCTATACCTCACCTTATTCAGCCATTCCTCAATTGATGTGCATTCCCTCAATTTCCAATTCTTTACCATCACAAACAGAGCTGCTAGAAATATTTTTTGCATATGGAAGTCTTTTTTTCCTTTTTTATGATTTCTTTGGAATATAGACCCAATAGTGGCATTGCTGGATCAAAGAGTGCCCACAGTTTTATAGCCCTTTGGGCACAGTTCCAAATTGCTGGCAGAAACATTTTAATAAATGGTTTATTAAATACTCATGGTTAAAAAAAGGAAAAACAAAAACAATGGTCCACAAGTGGCATTTGACAAAATCTTTCATAGAACAAGGCAGGGTGGATATACAATTATAATTTCACAGAAGGTAAGATTTAAACATCAAAGAACCTGGGACAGAAGGGAAAGATCCACATATTAGCAAGGAACTAAGGCTGACATCTCTAGCTAGAATTTGTAAATCAACAAACACTCATTCTCAGAAAACAGAATTAACGACTAAGTCAGAAATTCTTTTATCATTAACCAGGTAATTAGCCAAGTTAAACTTTTCAGAGGTTTCACTCAAAGTCAATTCCAGAAAGCTTCAAATAAGTGCAGGATCTATAGCCTTATGAAAAATGGCCCCTACACTAAAATTTTCATAACAGCTTTTTTGGTTTGTTCTTCCCTCCCCTATTCCCTTCCTAAAGCTCCCCTCCTCCCAAACCCCCCCTCCGCTGTCAAACATTTAACCAATACACCTCTGATTGTATTAAATTTTGCCTATCTTGCTTCCCAACCTCCAACACAAACTTCCAGGACCTCTATTTACTAAATACTTCTGGTGTTCGTACCCCCTAAAAATGAATAAATACAAATAAACCAACTGCTTATCCTGGAAAACCCCAGATTATTCTTTTCTTTTTTGCTTAGGTCAATCCTCGTTCTCAATCCCATTTTTGTCCTCCTCCTCTTCCATAGAAATAAAGAGAAATAGAAAAAAAAAAAAAAAAAAAAAAAAAACCCACGTGTCCAAATTCACCTGGAGCAGCTCAATCTAGATTTACACTCTTCCCCCCACCCCCAAGTCCAATCGGCTCAACCATTGGGGGGGGGGGGAAGTGTAACGGGACCCAATTGTTAAAAGCGCCAGTGACAAGCTCGGAGAAACAATGACCTGATTCTGTTGAATAAATCCATTTTTATTAAAGATTTTCGGTGCTATGGGTACGATGCATCTTTCTTTGCCACGTAGTAATAAATTCTCCCTGAGTGAAACCCTTCAAAGCAAAGATTCTAATAGTCTGATCCACCAACTGGGCTGAAGGCTCGCTCTCACCCCCAAGATTGAAACTGAACCAGCCCATGGAGAAAGGAGGGCCGGGAAGGACATCTAAGGAAGGCGCATGCGCTACGGATCACTTAGCTGGGAGGGAGCCGAGGGGCCCACAGGAGTCCTTCTCTGCTTGCTTGAAGGTGAGATCTGGGACAGCCCCGTGCCAGCGAGCCCCTGCCTCTGGCGTAGTGGGCTTTATGGTGGGCAGGAGGTAGTCGTTTAGGCTGGGTCCCCAAGGACTTCAGTAACCTCAGTTAATTCCGTGATCGAACTCCTTCGTACCTCCTGCGACATCCCTGGGACTTAAGTGATTATGGAGAGACTTAAATCCGAGGCTTCCCAAACCTGGTCTTTCCCCTTCGGCCCGAGTTATGTGTATCACCATCAACATACATTTATTAGGCGCTTGCTATGTACCAGGACCGGTGCTAAGTAAGGGATAGGGATCCCAAATCCAGAACACACGGTATATATGCTGGAGACGTTCCCAGAGGCACTGGCATTAAAGGGGGAGGGGGACAGGCTTCTAGCAGAAGAGGGACATGAAGGAAGGCAGAGATGAGAAGAGGTACGGCCCATGCAAATGCCTAGAGTCGTAACATGGGTTGTCTTGTTTGTGGAGTTATTTTTTATAAACATTTTGCCTTTGTAGAGTTCTGTAAATTGTTCTTTTCTTGGGAAATGAATTTTGAAGTCTGGATTTGATTTTGTCATATTACTGTATTTGTGGTATTAGTTGTATGCCTTTGGGCATATACTCTACAGACAGCCTCAGTTTCTTGATTTGTAAAATGGGGATAACTTTTGGAATATCACCTTTAATGGGGATGATAACACTTGCATTATCTTACTAAATCTTTGAAGACTCCAGGAGATTGATAGGCTTTATCTTTGTATTTACACTTCCTAAAATTTCAAAGAGTTTTTACTGGTCAGTTTCTCTATCCTTCTGGAGCCTGTCTTCCCTTTTTTAAAAAACAAACAGCCCCCACCCCCAATTTGGACTTCATTAAAGGCAAACATTCTGCCTTTAAGAGATGGATACTATCTTCGGATGATCATTAGATTGTGAACTCCTTGGAGACTTAAGCTGTCTGTCTCTTGTATCCCTAAAAATTGACACATAGCCTGGGCAAGATTAAAATGCAATTTGGAAATATTTTTAACTAAAAAAATATAGACAAGTTAATATGTGATTTTCCAAATTTTTGTACTGTTAGTGGGTTCCATATATAAAGTTTAGTGTTTCCCATTTTTATTTGATGCCACTGATGTAAATAATAAAGAGGGAAAGCATACTAATACTAGGATGATTAGGAAGGGTTCCATTAAGCTAAGGGCACCTGAGTTCAACCTTAAAGGAAGCTAGGGTTCTAAAAGATGGAGATGAGGAGTACATTTCTGGTACAAGGAACTAGCCGAGGGCAAAAAGACCTATAATAGTTTATAATCTATGAGTTTTTGAGGACCTGAATCAAGTTAGTTGTGAGTGAAAACATGGGCACAGAGCTCAGGATGTAGAAGCAGACTCTATAGAGTTATTGAATTCCACTTTTAAGGTCCTCTATAGTCTGGTTCTAGGAGGTAAAGTTGATAAGAGTGGCAGACCTGGAATCAGGAAGACTCATCTTCCTGAGTTTTCAAATCTGGCCTCAAATATATTTACTAACCCTCTGACCTAGGGCAAATCACTTCATCCTGTTTGCCTACGTTTCTTCATCTGTAAAATAACTGGAGAAGGATATGGCAAACCAATTCAGTTTTTATCAAGAAAACCCCAAATGAGGTCACAAAGAGTCAGATATACCTGAATAGCAATCTTAATCCAACCTTATTTTCCAACATATTTTACATTCCATCTAATTTGGACAGTTTGCTGTTGCCCAAATTTGCCATGCCATTTCCAACCTCTGTACATTTACATAAACTTTCCTGAGGTGCCTAAAATGTACTCTTTTCTCATTCTTTTAGAATCCTTTATTTTTTTTTTCAAGATTTAGTTTAGGTTTTGCATACTCCAGGATGTACATATCCTCTGCCACCTTTCTTCCTTTTAGTACTCTATTCTTCCTCAGATATTCTATGTGATTTCTCTGCCTTTTAATCTTTAAAGCTTCACAGGTAACAGGGACAGGACTTGTGATGTGTCTTTAGTTAAAGGGGACTCTATCAACACAAGTTCATCCACTATCTTTGCAATAGAGTCTTCCTGAGGTATGAGAGATGAAATAGTTTGCCCAGAGTCACGAAGCTATTGTGTGTTGGAAGCTGGATATTCTGGCCCTCGTACCTGGAAAGCAAGCTCTTTATCCACTAGCTAGCTTGTCTTTCAACCCTTCATAGCTTTAGAGCTGCCTGTTTCATTTTTACAGTTGAAGTAACACAGGTCCATAGAGGTTAAATGACTTTTCCAAGTAGTGGAGACCCAGGCCCTCTCTCCAAAACCAGCATCCTTTTCCTGTACTATTCTGCTTCTATTATTCTGATCTGTGTTTACGTATTTCCCTAATTCCCACCTTAAAATAGAATAAAAGTTCTTCAAGGTCAGGGAACTATTTAATTTTTGTCTTTGTATCTCTAGTGCCTAGCAAAATTCCTTGCACATAACAGGGACTTAAAATAGTATATTTTACTATTCCTTTTAGTGAAATCATTTGAGAATTGATCATTTTGTGAGCAATATTATTTTACAATAAAAATCCTATTTGTGCTGCTAAGTGTTCCTTGTTAAAGATTCAGTTTTATCATTCCTTTTCTTTTCTTTTTTTTTTAATATTAGAGATAAATCATGAAAATAGAGCAAGTTGGTGACATGATTTTTTAACTTGTTTTTGATTGTATAATTTTACAGGTCATTGCTTAGAATGCAACTGAGTCTGAACAACCATGAAGTGGCTGTGTATAATTATGAGCCCCAAATTAAGATACTCTGTTTTGGTAAATATATCAATGATTCCAAACTGGATGAAAGTTGTTCCATGTCCTTATGTCATTATAAATAGAATGATGTCAAATTATAAGCCTAAAAGGAACATCACAGAATATTACAACATACTTAACCTTGATGAAGGCTGTTCTACTCTTGAAGTAAGAGAATCTTTTCATCAGCTTGCCAAGCAGTTTCATCCAGATTGTGGATCCAGTACAGCTGATTCTGCAACATTTATACAGATAGAAGAAGCCTATAGGATAGTACTTAACCATGTAATGGAGAAAAAAAAGAAACAAAATAAAGTTGAGGAAGAGGAGGAAGATATGCTCAAATATAAAACACCACAACATAGGCATTATTTAAGTTTTGAAGGTTTTGGTTTGGGAACTCCAAGTCAACGAGAAAAACAGTATAGACAATTTAGAGCTGATCGTGCTAGTGAAAAAGTACTGGAATATCAAAAACGGAAACTGGAAAACCAATATTATGCTAATAGTGTGACTGTTAAAAATGTAAGACAGAGTAAGAATCAAAAAATTACTCAAGCAATCGAGCGCTTAGTAGAAGATCTCATTCAGGAGTCAATGGCTAAAGGAGACTTTGATAATCTCAGCGGTAAAGGAAAGCCCCTGAAAAAGTTTTCTGGTTGCTCATACATTGATCCTATGACTCACAACTTGAATAGAATTCTGATAGAAAATGGATACCAACCCGAATGGATTTTAATTCAAAAGGAAATAAAAGATACTATTGAGCAACTCAGACAAGACATTCTATTGTCAAGGAATAAACTTGGGCATCCAATGACATCCAGTGAGCTAAAGCAGTGGAGCCAAGATTGTGAAAAGTTTCAAGAAAATATAAAAAAATTAAACAAGCGAGTTAATTATTTTAATTTGATTGTTCCTATTCTGAATAGGCAAAAAGTTCATTTTGATGCAGAGAAAGAAATTGCCAGAGTCTTAAAAAATTATGATACTCTAATACAAGCAGATAAGGTGGATAATAAAAGCACAATTAACATTGAATCAAAAAATGTTAAAACAGCTGGATTCAAGGCAGGTTTTTTTAAATGGCTGAATCTATGGAAATGAGTTAAAATATAAGGATTTCAAGATTTAGTGCCATTATATTTCAAAATCCTTTTTTTAAAAAAAAAAGATATGGTGACTTCAAACATGAGATATATGCTATCACATTTGCCAGAATTTATGTCTGTCCATCTCTCTGTTTTCTTCTTTTCTCAGTGACTCTGGAACTTATCAAATGAATGAATTTCCAACTAGTTTTTGGAATGCATGTGCACATCAATTATATGTCAAAAAAAACCCCAAAAAAACACAGACCCAAGGACGCTCATTTTGAGAGGAGAAGAAACCACATTCAACAAACTTTGCACTTAAGAACATTAGTCATCAAGTGAAATGAACTGGGATAAGAATATGGGAGTAGTAAATTCAGGGTATGAGATCAATAAAGATTGCTTCTACTATTAAACTTTTTTTGCCTTAAGGCTGTGTCTATTCACACTATATGAACAAACCATTGTTTAACTGGACTATTTTTTCATCTCTTAATGATTGTTGCACCTCATTGCTTGATCATTTTGATTGCAGTTATTACTAGAGATACTCAGAATAAAAGGAGCAGCCACTTCAGGTCCTGACTCATTTACAGTGTATATATGGATTTATGAATGTGTCCCTACTTTGACAGATAAAGCAACATTATCAGTGAAAAGGAACCTTAATGGAGATAGCTTTTGATATCTTTAGTTGAGAAATTGTTCAGCCTTAGTAAAGTTAACCTTTAACAAATTGAGCAAAATTGAGCTTCCCCAAATTCTTCTTTTATGATATCTATGTCTTTCAGTTGATAGTCCCTCTAAAACAGGGACTTTTTTTTTCAAAAGGGCCAATTGGATATTATCCTATACTCATAGGACAGACAAATTATTAACTTAAAAACTCAAGCAGTGGGAGATTGTTCTAGCTTTCAGCTCCTCATCACCCATGGTTGCCTTGGCAGGGCCAGAACAAATAATTTTGCAGGCCCTTTTTGGCCTATGGGCCTGACATTCCCCACCCCTGCTATAAAAGGAGAGAATGGAAATATTAAAACCCAAATAGAAAAGTGGAATATTAACATTTCTAATCCCTGTGATTTTTAAGAACAGCATATATGTATCTGTGTGTGTGAAGGAGAGTAAGAGACAGAGACTTAGAGAGGGAAAGAAATAGAGGAAGGAAAGACATTTATATTGAGGCTTATAAGGTCATTATTAATTACATTCAAAATGACTGAAATTTATATTGGTAATAAGACCAATAATTCTCTAGTATTTCAAGAAGGCTGAAATTTTTTGTTGTAATTATGTTTGAAATGGTTAAATTCCTACTTTGATGGCCTTGATTTCATTGATGGATTTGAGTTTCATTCATTTCCAGTAATACAGATTATAATCAATTTATAATTCTGTAAAGCTCTTGTCCTTGGCTTGTAAATATTTCACAAGGTGTCATGTAATGGTTAGAGGCCTTCTACATTATTTGACCCTGCATGGATACCAGTGGAAAAAAGTAGACTTTTTCATCACTTATCTCCTACCCATGCTAGATAACTGATTCACCTCATTTTCCAGACATAAACATCTCCTTAATGATATTCTTTTTATTGCTTCTTTATATCCTATTCATGCCTACCATTTTCTTTTAGGTGAACTGCAAATATTAGCAAATAAGAAATGTCAAGACCTGATTTTCAAAATTAGAAAATTGGACTCATTGCTTGCAGATAAAAGTTTAAGCAAACCCTTGATTTAAACATAATGTACTTTATATTTGCAGAAATTACCTATAACAAAATTAATGAATCAATTGTAGTATAAATGTAGATATATTCAGAGAACAAAAGAACCTTTCTGGTATTTTGGGTAGCTCTGCAGTGGAGAACCTTTGTGAGAAGATGGACAAGAGTTACACAGGATGATGTGGTGTGCATGGCTTTTGATTTGTGCTGATAGAGGAAGAATGCCTGTTCTAATGAGACAATGTATGCATTTATTATAATATATGCAAATATACTATCATCTTTCTATATATTTATTCTGTATTAGCACTTAGTATTCTCTACTTGTTACCCTTATTTTTATTCTTTGTTAAAAGCATGCCACAACACAAATCAATCTTATAGAATAAAAAAGTTCTCAAACTTAAGAGGATAATTTAATCGTTCATTTACTCTTTGACTGAGCAAGTACTTATCAGTTGTTTACTATATAAAGACACATGATAAGTATAGTGTATTTGTGGGCATATAGGATCTCTGATCTCATTGAGTTTTTAGTCTAAATAAGAGTTTATAGCCAGGCTACTTGCAAGCATTATTAAATAGAACACATTTCCAGAATAAGAAAAGCATTTGGACAAACCTTTTAAGTTAGTTGAAATACAACTTGATCCTTAGGTCAAACTTCTTCCACTTTCCTTATTAATTTCCAGCTTTCTAGCATGTTCTTTGTTTTCTAGGGGAATATTTTATTTCTAAATTTATTCACTAAATAGAATGAGCTTAGATTATGGGATACAGTATCATAGATTTAGAGCCAGAAAGAGACCTAAAGTGTCATTTCATCCAGCGTCTTCATTTTACAGGTGAGGAAACTGACACACTAGGAAAATGATTCTGCTAAGTTCTGTGGCAGAGCTGGGAGTCAAACCCCAATCCAACATTCTCTACTATGTGAAAAAATGATGGTATCTGTAAATCTATTCTAAAGGCTTGATTTCAAATGTTAATTTTAATTGCTCAGAAAATGTCATCTGCATGCAGAAAAAGAACTAAGGAGACTAAATGTCAATCAACACTATGTTCACTTCTTTTTCCTGTTTTTTTTTTTTTTCTCTCTCTCATGGTTTTTCCCTTTTACTCTGATTTTTCTCTCCCAACATGATTCATTAAGCAATGTGTGTTAAAAATAAATTAATTTTAAAAATATTTAATTTTTGGATATGTAAAGAAAACTGTAGAAGTGTTGCCAGCTTTGATAAATTTGGCACTATTTTTCCAAGGACAATAAAATATCAAAAAAAATTTAAAAGACAGTGAATTTTCATATTCTAAAGAATACAAATTTAGTTAATAACTTTAAAACTTATATTTCATCCAGTTTAAAAGGAGAGAATTGAAATTGTTCATGCTCAATAGTTCAATACTTCACAAATCTATGATTTCATCAATTTTATCAACTTTCTTTGGGGGTATTTTTAATTTTTTACAACTCCATTGTCTTTGAAAGTTGTTACAAAAAAAATCATCATCCTGCTTCTAATATAAGCTGCCTCTTAAGTAAAAAAGTTTACTTAAATCTTTTCCATTTTGGTAGAATCTTCTAAAACTTGTAGAGCTTTCACAAGTTCAATATATCACCCTCAAACCATGAGTGGACAGAAGAGGAAGAATTTATTATTTATTAGCAATATGTAATGTCCTAAAATATCCTAAATTGTTTTAAAAGCATAATATTATAAAGTAGGTTAACAGTTGTTTTTATAAAGGAATTTTCATTAACATCTAGGTAGCATACTATATGATATTTTGATGATTATTTAAAAGATAAAGTGACAAATGATTCATCACGATAATCAAATGCAGTATGTCAACTAATAGGTTATGATTAGCAGAATTGGAACTATCTTCTGCATCTTCTTTGGACTAATCCTGAGGCCCATTATATAATACCTCTTACCAGTCAGTGTTTCCAGTCTCATCCTGATATTTATGGTCATCTTGGACCAATTTGAATTTTATTTAGTGGTTGAGGAGAATTTCTGGAGTAAAAAGGCCAACAATCCATATGGATGCCAAGCACTATCATTTTAATCTTTAGTGCTAACGAAATACAAAGAATCCCAGTATATTAGTATCTTACATAAATTTAATGTCTTGCACACACACACACATATACTGCTTTTTCAAATGTATGTAGATAATATTTTGATTAATAAAAAGCAAATTCACTGAACTTGCTAAATTCATTATATATATTTGCAGATATTACAATATCAGCAGAGATTGTTAGTACAACTACTATATTTAAAAAGGGGTTCTCATCCTTAAAAAGACTGGTAGTCACTCATCTAAATCTTTCCTTACTCTCTTGCACCAATCATAACTCGGGGGTCTTGTTGAAGGAACAGCTTTGAAATAATTACCCAGTTTCTTTTAGCTGTGTTGTGGAATTCTGAGACTGGTTAGGTTTGGACACTACAAAGATAACTTTAGATAAAAGCAAGGCTAGAACCTATCATGATCAAAACCTAATCTTTTAAGAGTCTAGTTAACACATGTCATAGAAGCATGCTCATATCTGCCTTTCCTAATGGGTTATATAGAGTCCAGTCTTTTAAACTGTGGGTTGTTAATGCCATCTGAGTAACTCATCTCATCTCATAACTGAATGTGGGGTTTTGATTTATTTTCAGCAAACTTGATTTGTATATATCTACATACGCAGGCTCACATAAAAATTTCTTTTTTTTTTTTAAGCTTTTTATTTGTATAACATATGTATGGGTAGTTCCCCAACCTTGATCTTTACAAAGCTTTCCAATACAAATTTTACCCCCAGTCCCCTCCCCTCCCCTAGATGGCAGGAAGTCCACTACATGTTAATAATGTTGAAATGCTTGAGAGGTTATGCAAGAAAAATCCTATCTACAAGAAAAAAAAAGAATCAGAGAAAGGCAACACAATGCAAGCAAATGTCAATAGAGATCATGAAAATGTTACGTTGTGGTCCATATTTCATGTCCCTCTTTCTGGGTGTATATGGTTTTCTTCAGTGAACAACTGGAACTGGTTTGAGACAATTCTTTATTGCAGAGAGCCGTGTCCATCAGAATTGATCATCATGTAATACTGTTGTTGCTGTGCATGATGATCTCCTGGTTCTGCTCGTTTCACTCAGCATCAGTTCGTGTAAGTCTCTCCAGGCCTCTCTGAAATCGTCCTGCTGGTCGTTTCTTACAGAACAATAATATTCCATAACATTCATATACCATAATTTATTCAGCCACTCTCCAATTGATGGGCATCCCTTCAGTTTCCAGTTTCTAGCCACTACAAAAAGGGCAGCCATAAACATTCTTGCACATGTGGGTCCCTTTCCCTCCTCTAAGATCTCTTTGGGATATAGGCCCAGTAGAAACACTGCTGGGTCAAAGGGTATGCACAGTTTGACAACTTTTTGAGCATAGCTCCAAATTGCTCTCCAGAATGGTTGGATCCGTTCACAGTTCCACCAACAATGTATTAGTGTCCCAGCCCTCCCACATCCCCTCCAACATTCATCGTTATCTTTTCCTGTCATTTTAGCCAATCTGACAGGTGTGTAGTGGTATCTCAGAGTTGTCTTAATTTGCATTTCTCTGATCAATAGTGATTTGGAGCAACTTTTCATATGACTAGAGATGGTTTTAATTTCATTATCTGAAAATTGTCTGTTCATATCCCTTGACCACTTATCTATTGAAGGGTGGCTTGAATTCTTATATATATGAGACAATTCTCTATATATTTTAGAAATGAGGCCTTTATCAGAACCATTAAATGTAAAGATGATTTCCCAATTAGATGCTTCCCTCCTAATCTTGTCTGCATTAGTTTTATTTGTACAGAAACTTTTTAACTTAATATAGTCAAAATTATCCATCTGGTGTTCAATTAGGAGTTCCAAGTCTTCTTTGGACATAAATTTGTTCCATCTCCACAGGTCTGAGAGATAAACTATATTACGTTCCTCTAACTTGCTTACAAAGTCCCTCTTTATATCTAGATCATGAACCCATTTAGATCTTATCTTGGTATGTGGTGTTAGGTATGGGTCAAGCCCTAATTTCTTCCACACTAGTTTCCAATTTTCCCAGCAGTTTTTGCCAAATAGAGAGTATTTATCCCAAAAGCTGTGGTCTTTGGGTTTATCGAACACTAGATTGTTAAGGTTAATGCCTAGGTTGTCCTGATAACCTATCCTGTGCCACTGATCCACTGCTCTATTTCTTATCCAGTACCAAACGGTTTTGATGACCGCTGCTTTATAATATAGTTTTAGATCTGGTACAGCAAGGCCACCTTCATCTGCCTTTTTTTTCATTAATCCCCTTGAAATCCTTGACCTTTTGTTCTTCCAAATGAACTTTGCTACTATTTTTTCTAGATCTGTAAAATAATTTCTTGGGAGTTTGATTGGTATGGCACTAAATAAGTAGATTAGTTTGGGTAGTATTGTCATTTTTATTATGTTTGCTCTGCCTACCCATGAGCACTTAATATTTTTCCAATTGATTAGGTCTGATTTTATTTGTGTGGAAAGTGTTTTGTAATTTAGTTCGTATAGTTTCTGACTTTTCCTTGGCAGATAGATTCCCAAATATTTTATCCTATCATCTGCTATTTGGAATGGAATTTCTTTTTGTATCTCCTGCTGCTGAACTTTGTTGGTAATATATAAAAATGCTGATGATTTATGTGGATTAATTTTGAATCCTGCAACTTTGCCAAAGTTGTGAATTGTTTCTAATAGTTTTTTAGTTGAATCTCTAGGGTTCTCTAAGTATACCATCATGTCATCTGCAAAGAGTGATAATTTGGTTTCTTCATTACCTACTCTGATTCCTTTTATCTCTTTTTCTTCTCTTATTGCTAAAGCTAACATTTCTAATACAATATTAAATAGTAATGGTGACAGTGGGCAGCCTTGTTTCACTCCTGATCTTATTGGGAATGGTTTTAGTTTGTCTCCATTACATATGATGCTTGCTGATGGTTTCACATAAAAATTTCTCAGATGAAAAGGTATTGCAAGTGGGAAAAGTTTAAGAAGCTGTGATGTAAAGCATGTGGAAATATTCCCTGCCTATTTCCAATCCAATTGTGTAAGGCTTATTCTTGTTATTCTTGGCCAAATAACTACTATTGTATGATATCTTTTGATTGGCTGCAGAAAATCTGATTACTCAGGAGTTACTGAGCCAGAAGTGAATTTGGAAACAAAAGATATAACTCACCTATCTGCTCTTCTTTGGGTGAGGAATCCTTTGAATGCACTGAGTACAGGCAGTTGGCCAACCATTAAGCTCATATATACTCATATACATCAATACTCATATAGTCCATGACTATAAAGAATCTATTTTGTTTTTTATTCCTTCCTGAATGTAGGCAAATGAATATTCTGAGATGGGAGTGCCCAGGTAACCTAGTGAGTTTAAGAGATTTATCAACAATAAAACTTGGTATGAGGGTCCACTAGCAGCAGTATTTTTAAGGAGTCAGGAGTACCTCTGGGCTTACTGTGCCTCACTACCATATTTTTAAGTTTAAATTTGAGCCTATTCTCCCTAGTGCATTAGTATATCCCTGGAATAATTTGTGCCAATTGCTCTTGCTGTGTCTTCTCAGGAAATTAAAACAAAAAAAATAAAATAAAATATTTCTTATGCATTACTCTACAAACTGGCCTTCTCTCTATTCCATTCCCCTTTTAGTACTTTTGCACTATTTGTCCCCATATCTTAAATGCATGCTTTTCCCATCTATAGAATCTGGGATTTCTACATGAGGAAGTTCCCCCAAACTCCCAACTGTTAACATAGTCTCACAAACTTACTTTATATGTATTTTGGGTCTATTATATATGGGCATA
This sequence comes from Myrmecobius fasciatus, assembly GCA_023553655.1. Classification (NCBI taxonomy): domain Eukaryota; kingdom Metazoa; phylum Chordata; class Mammalia; order Dasyuromorphia; family Myrmecobiidae; genus Myrmecobius; species Myrmecobius fasciatus. The sequence continues at coordinate 375,673 of JAJPUD010001381.1, forward strand.
CTAGTTATCAAAAAAGCCTTAGTGCAGTTTTAAGCTATTAATTTTTAATAAGCTATATGTTGTCTCCATTCTAAGGTAAGTTCCTTGAGAGCAGAGATGATTTTACTTTTGTCTTTTTACCTCCACTCCTTATGATAGTAATATACTTGATCCATTGATAGTTGATTAGCTAAATCAAATCATTTAGTTTGCACCTTGTTTTTGTAGTCTTTCAATGTTTAATTACTGTGCCTAAATGGGGAGTGGAGTGGGCACACATTTTAATTTAGCCATAAAATCTGTGTCATTCTAGGGTCTTATGCTACAAAATTCAGTCTTTGACATTAATTGTGATTAGGGAGGAGGTTGTGAATTTTTATTTGTGATTTCAATCACTCATAAAACTGATTTTCTTCCTCTAGTTTCTGTTACTAATTGTTCTGAGTTTGGGGGAGTTTAGGCAGAGAAAATCTAAGACTAGGATGGGTACAATACCTCAAAAATGAGCAGAAATTTGCTCCAGAGTTTTTTATGTTTTTACAGTTTTGTATAATCAATTGCTGTAGGGTTGTGAAATAAATGAAATTACTACTGCAGGAAGTTCTAAGCTGGTGATTTTTTTTTTTTTTAATAAAGAGCCAAATATAGATGGCAGTCTTTTTTTTTCCCCCCCTGAGGCAATTGGGATTAAGTGACTTGCCCAGGGTCACACAGCTAGGACCTGTTGAGTGTCTGAGACCAAATTTGAACTTAGATCCTCCTGACTTCAGGGCTGGTGCTCTAACCACTGTGCCACCTGGCTGCCCCAGATGTCAGTCTTAACAATAGATTTGAATTCATAGGTTCTGGCTTCAAATCCCTGCTTTGCTAATTAATTAGAAGCTACTAAATGTTGGAGATAAGATTGGAAAGCAGATGTCTTGCCTCCTCCGACTCTAGAACTTTTCCTTTCTCACAGTAATATAGTGCTCCTCAATGGTCTTTCCTGAGGGGCAGGGGAATTGGGGACAGAGAGACGGTAGAGAGTCTACAACAATAAGAATTGGGCAGAACATAGTGAAGAGAGTTTTACAAAATGTAGATGCTAAAAGGAGTCTCAGCCATCACCCACCAATTTGCTGAAATGCAGTGCTTCCATTTATAAGATAGAGTTATGAAGAAAGAATCTTCACAAACTTTGAAGTGATATAAAAATGGAAACTTCATCCTGTAAGGTGGCAATATCAAAATGAAAATAACCCTGAGGGCATAAGAGCAGAAGGTAATAGTTACTATCAGTGTCTGATCTTGAGAAAGCCCTTAACCTCTTGGTAAAATGAAGAGCTACAAGAAAACTAGACAGTCCTGACAATCAATGAATCTACCATTTACAGACTACAATGAAGGGAATGGGGAGTCCTGCTGGGGTGGCTAACCATCTTTAGGAGACTTGTAACATAGGACAATAGCAAAGTCAAAGCTGGGGAAGGACCTTAGAATGTGGGATTCAGTTTATTTCAACAAATATGTATTAAGCACCTACTAGTAGCAAGGCACAGTGCTATGTGACAGAAATACAAGAACAAAACAATCCCTCTCTATAAAGTACTTAAAGTCTACTAAGGGATATAACACATACATAAGAAAAAATATAAGAACAATACAATGGAATTTTAAGAGGAAAAGACCTTTTGTAAATACCTTTTGTAAAAGAAGGCAGCTGAATTGAACTTTGAAGAAAGGTTAGAATTTTACCAGGCAGAGATGAGGAAACTATATTCCAAATCTAGATGAACCTCAATTGTATAAAGGGACAATATATAAAGCTTGAAGCAAGTTTGGCGAAATGGGAAGTAATATGATTAAAAAAGATAGCTGGGAGTCAGCCTGCAGAAGGCTTTAAATTCTCCTAGGCTAAGGAACTTTTACATTATCCTAAAGGCAATTGGAAAATACTGAAGATTTTGGGTAGGAAGTATTATGGTCTGAGCTTTTTTTAAAAGAATACCTTGCTGGCAAGTTATATGGTATATAGGCTGAGATATTGAAGGTGAGGAAAAACCAATTATTGCTATTAGGCAAGATATGATGAAGATCTGTTGTGTGAGAGGATAGAAGAGAAGAGATGCCAGAGATGTTGTGGCACCAGGATAAATAAGGTTTGGCAGATGATTAATCTATGGGGATAAAAGGAAAAGATATAGACTCCAAGGTTAGAAATCTGGGTGACTGATGGGATGGTAATTCCATCATCAAAAATGGAGAAGTCTGGAGGATAGATGGATTTGAAGAAAAGGTATCATCTGGAAAGGAAAGAGAGAATGATATTATGGAGACTAAAAGAGAAGAGACTATCTAAGAGAAGGGTACAATGAACACTATCAGAGTTGGGAGGAAAGAACTTAGAGTCAGGTTAGGAAAGGCCTTAGAACAGAAAAATGTCAGGGTTGGAAGAGTCTCTAGAACATGAAATGTCAGATCTGGGAACAGCCTTAGAACAGGAAACGTTAGGGATCTGTTGGGATGGTAGTGTGGGTCTTTAGGACAGGAAATGTCAACCTAATAAGAGTATAAATGAATGAATAAGGATATGTGCCAAGCATTGGCTATATAAATAGAAAACTAAGTCTTTATTCTTAGGGAACCCACATTTTAATAGGAGAAACAATAAATAGAAGGTTTTAGTTACAGGTTATTTGGAAAAAAATCATCAGTTGCTTAGGTTACAATGGTAAGATAAAGGGAAATATCTTCCTTTTAATTAATCATTGATAAAAACCATATCTATTTCAGATATTAAACTATTTGATAGTACAAATCTTTCTTCTAATTAATCATTGATAAAACCAAATCCATTCCAGATATTAAACTATTTGATAGTACTAAGATACATTCAAAAAGGGTTATATTGGAAATAAATATTTATTAAACACCTATTTTAATTTTCAATAATATTTTGTTTTTCTAAATATATGTAAAGATAGTTTTTGACATTCATTTTTTTAAATAATATTTTTCTTATTTTAAAAATATATACAAAGATAGTTTTCAACATTCACCCTTGCAAAACCTTGCATTCCAATTTTTTTCCCTCTCTTCCCTGCATCCTCTCTCCTAGAGAGCAAGTAATCCAATATATGTTAAACATCAACATTCTTTTTTTATTTTTTTTGCTTTTTTGCTGAGGCAATTGGGATTAAGTGACTTGCCCAAGCTCACACAGCTAGGAAATGTTAAGTGTCTGAGGCCAGATTTGAATTTAGGTCTTCCTGACTTCAGGGCTGGTTCTCTATTCACTGTGCCACCTAGCTGCCCCTCAACATTCATTTTTTTTGTTTGTTTGTTTTTATTTTTATTTTTTTAAAGCTTTTTATTTTATAACATATGTATGGGTAGTTCTTCAACATTGATTCTTACAAAGCTTTCCTTAACAAATTCCCCCCCCCCCAGTCCCTTCCTCTCCCCTACATGGTAGGAAGTCCACTACATGTTAATTATATTAAAATACCTGACAAGTCGAATATATGTATACATATTTCCATACTTATCTTGCTGTGCAATAAAAATAGTATCTACATGAACAAAAAAAATCAGAAAAAGGAAACACAATGCAAGCAAACATCAAAAGAGAGCATGAAAATGTTACGTTGTGGTCCACATTTTATATCCCTCTCTCTGGGTATATATGGCTTTCTTCACTGAACAATTGGAACTGGTTTGAAACATTTCATTGTTGAAGAGAGTCATGTCCATCAGAATTGATCATCATATAGTATTGTTGTTGCATGTATAATGATCTCCTGGTTCTGCTGATTTCACTCAGTATCAGTTCATACAAGTCTCTCCAGGCCTCTCTGAAGTCATCCTGCTCAACATTCATTTTTTTTATTAAAAGCTTTTTATTTACAAAACATATGAGTGATTTTTCTACATTGACCTTTGCAAAACTTTTTTTGTTGTTGTTCCAAGCTTTTCCCCTCTTTCCCCCCACCCCCCCACCCCTAGATGACAGGTAATCTAATACATGCTAAATATGTTAAATTATATGACAAATCGAATATATGTATACATATCTATACAGTTATCTTACTGCACAAGAAACATCAGATCTAGAAAGAGAGAAGAAAAAAACAACCTAAGAAGGAAAACAAAATGCAAGCAAATATTCACAGAAAGCTCAACATTCATTTTTGTAAGATTTTAGGTTTCAGATGTTTTCTTCTTTCCTTCCTTATCTCCTCCCTCCCCAAGACAACAAGCAATCTGATATAGGTTATACATATATAATACTTTTTTTTTCTTTTTTGCTGAGGCAATTGAGGTTAAGTGACTTGCCCAAGGTCACACAGCTAGGAACTGTTAAGTGTCTGAAGTCAGATTTGAACTCAGGTCTTCCTGACTTCAGGGCTGGTGTTCTAACCATTGCACCACCTAGCTGCCCCCAAAGCTATTATTTTTAAAAAGAAAAAAAAAACCCTATTCTTCTTCTAAATTTATTATTTATTTTTAAATAGTATTTTATTTTTCCAAATACATGCAAAGATAGCTTTCAACATTCACCTTTGCAAAACCTTGTGTTCCAAATTTTTCTCCTTACCCCCAACTCTCCAAGACTATAAGCAATCTGATATAGGTTAAGCATGTATAATTCTTCTAAACATATTTCCATATTTATCATGTTGTATTAGAAAAATAAGATCAAAATGGAAAAACCATGAAAAAGAAAAAAAAAACAAGCAAACAACAGAAAAAAAGTAAAAATATATGCTTTGGTCCACATTCAGTTTTCATAGTTCTCTTTCCATCCCAAGTCTAATGGAATTGCCTTGAAGTACCTCATTGTTGAAAAGAGCCAAGTCCATCACAGTTGATCATCACATAATCTTGTTGTTACTGTGTACAATGTTCTCTTTGTTCTGATTACTTCACTCAGCATCAATTCATGTAAGTCTTTCCAGGCTTTTTTTGAAATCTGCCTGATCATTTTTTTTGTATGTAAATATTTTATTTTTTTTATTAAAGCTTTTTCTTTGCAAAACATATGCATGGGTAATTTTTCATCATTGACCCTTGCAAAGCCTTCTGTTACAAATTTTTCCCTCCTTTCCCCCACCCCCTCTCCTAAATGGCAGGAAGTCTAATACATGTTAATTATGTTAAAATACTTGACAAATCGAATATGTGTATACATATTTATACAGTTATCTTGCTGTACAAGAAAAATCGGATCTATAAGAAAAATCTGAGAAGGAAAACATAATGCAAGCAAACATCAATAGAAAGTGTGAAAATGCTATGTTGTGGTCCACCCTCAGTTCCCACAGGCATCTCCCTGGGTGTATGTGGCTTTCTTCACCGAACAACTGGAACTGGTTTGAAACATCTCATTTTTTGTTTTGTTTTGTTTTGTTTTTTTTTTGGAGCCATGGGATATAGTTTTTATTTTTTTCTTTTAGCAAACTCTCAGCTCAGTGGTGCCATCTTCAGGTTTTAAATATGCCAACATTTTTTTTAAAATTTTATTTTTTACTTGCAAAACATATGTATAGGTAATTCTTCAACATTAACCCTTACAAAGCTTTCTGTTACAAATTTTTCCTTCCTACTCCCCACCCCTCCCCTAGATGGCAGGATATCCACTACATGTTAATTATGTTAAAATATTTGACAAATTGAATATATATATATATATACATATATATATATATGTATTTCCACACTTATCATTGTTGTGCAAGAAAAATCGTACCTACAAGAAAGACATATCAGATAAAGGAAACACAATGCAAGCAAAATCAATCGAGAGTATGAGAATGTTATGTTGTGTTCCATATTTCACATCCCTCTCTCTGGGTGTATAAGGCTTTCTTCACTGAACAATTGGAACTGGTTTGAAACACTTCATTGTTGAAAAGAGCCATGTCCATCAGAATTGATCATCATATAGTCTTGTTGCTGTGTATAATGATCTCCTGGTTCTGCTCATTTCACTCAGCATCAGTTCATGCAAGTCCCTCCAGGCCTCTCTGAAATCGTCCTGCTGGTCGTTTCTTACAGAACAATAATATTCCATAACATTCATATACCATAATTTGTTCAGCCATTCTCCAATTGATGGGCATCCATTCAGTTTCCAGTTTCTAGCCACTACAAAAAGGGCTGCCACAAACATTCTTGCACATGTGGGGCCCTTTCCCTCCTCTAAGATCTCTTTGGGATATAGGCCCAGTAGAAACACTGCTGGGTCAAATGGTATGCACAGTTTGATAACTTTTTGAGCGTAGTTCCAAATTGCTCTCCAGAATGGTTGGATCCGTTCACAGTTCCACCAACAATGTATCAGTGTCCCAGTTTTCCCACATCCCCTCCAACATTCGTCATTATCTTGTCCTGTCATCTTAGCCAATCTGACAGGTGTGAAGTGATATCTCAGAGTTGTCTTAATTTGCATTTCTCTGCTGATCATCATTTTTTATATACCATAACTTACTCAGTTATTCCTCAACAGATAGGCATCCACTCAATTTCCAGTTGCTTACCACTACAAAAAGGACTGCTACATTTTTGCTCCTGTGGATCCTTTCTCCTCTTTTATGATCTCTTTGAGATACAGACCCAGCAGAGACATTGCTGGATCAAAGGGTATGCACAGTTTAGTAGTCCTTTGGGCATAGTCAAATTTATTATTTACTTTTAACATTAATTTTAGAAGCTTTTGAGTTCCCAAATCTCTTTCTCCCTCCCCATCCATTGAGAAGGCAAGAAAAGTGATACCAATTATGCAAATGAAATAATGTAAAACATATTTCCTATTAGCCATTTTCTTGAGGAAAAAAGGCAAGAAAAATAAAGAAAATGCTTTAATCTGTACTCAAGACTCCAGCTTTCTCTCTAGAAGTAGATATCATACTTCATCATAAATCCTTTGAAATTATCTTGGATTATTATATTGTTCAGAAAAATTAAATCTTAGTTCTAAGATTTAAGATGAAAAATGTCATTTGCATCCAAAGAGAGAACTGGGAAGACTGAATGTGGATTGAAACATACTATTTTCACTTTTTTTAAATTCCTTCCTTCCTTCCTTCTTTCCTTCCTTCCCTCCTTTCCTCTTTCTCTCCCTCCCTTCACCTACCTTTTCTTTCTTCTTTCCTTCCTTCCTTCCTTCCTTCTTTCCTTTCTTTCTTTCTTTTTCTTTCTCTCTCTTTCTCTTTCTCTCTCTCTCTCTCTCTCTCTCTCTCTCTCTCTCTCTCTCTCTCTCTCTCTCTTTCTTTCCTTTTCTATGTGTTTTCACTTTTGGTCAGATTTTTCTTGTACAACATGACAAATATGGAAATATATTCAAAAGGACTACACATATTTAACCTATATTAGATTGCTTGCTGCCTTGAGAAGGGGGAAAGGAAGGGAAGGAAGAAAAGGAGGAATGTTGAAAATTATATTTGCATGTATTTTGAAAATAAAAAGCTATTATTAAAACAAAAAGAAATACAGCATATTATATCAAACTGTGCATATCCTTTGATCCAGCAGTGTCTCTACTTGGTCTGTATCCCAAAGAGATCATAAAAAAGGAAAAAGGGCCCACATGTGCAAAAATGTTTGTAACAACTCTTTTTGTAATGCAAGGAACTGAAAACTGAGTGGTTGCCCATCAGTTGAGGAATGGTTGAATAAGTTATGATATATAAATGTAATGGAATATTATTATTCTATAAGAAATGATCAGCAGGATGATTTCAGAAAGGCCTGGAGAGACTTACATGAACTGATACTAAATGAAGTGAGTAGAACCACGAAAACATTATACACAGAAACAAGAACATTATGTGATAATCAACTGTGATGGACCTGGTTCTTTCCAACAATGAGGTGATTCAAGCTAATTCCAACAGACTTGTGATAAAGAGAGCCATCTGCAACCAGAAAGATGACTGTAGGGTCTGAATGTGGCTCACAACATAGCATTTTCACTTTTTTTGTTGTTTGCTTATTTTTTCTTTCTCATTTGTTCCCCTTTTTAACTGATTTTTCTCGTGCAACATGGTGAATGTAGAAATATATTTAGAAGAAGTATATGTCTGACCTATATTGGATTACTTGCTGTGGGGATGGGCGGAAAGGAGGGAGAAAAATTTGGAACACAAGGTTTTGCAAGGATGAATACTGAAAACTATCTTTGCATATATTTTGAAAACAAAAAGCTTTTTTTTAAAAAAGCTATTTTTTTTTAAAAGAAGCACAGCAGGTTATTAATAAAAAGATGGTCCTTTGGCTATCTCTCTTAGACAAAAGACCCCTAATGGTGCTGGGTCACTCAAATCTTGATCAAAGAGACATCAATGTTTTGATAATAGAAACAATCAATCTCTCCCTACACCTCTATGAGTAAAATCAATGAACAGGAATACACCTGCTAGCTCATACTTAGGATTTCTTTTTACTATCTGATTAGATATTAGATATTAGATATCTGTAAGAGAGATTTCCCATACTGGGTGATTTCTAGATAAGGAAATAGAAAAAAAGGGAAAATCCTGGGCTTTAATATAATAATTAGCTATTAAATATAAGATAAAATATTCATTTATCACATATGACTACCTCCTCCTTTACTCTTGCCTCACAGAAAGAGTTGGCCCTTTTTGCCAAGACTAGCTACACAAGTGATCCCATTCCATCCCATCTTCCCCAGTAGATATCCCCTCTGTTATTTTCCCTGTCACTTATCTTCAATATTTCCCTATCTAATGGTTGCTTCTCTACTGCCTACAAACATAGCTATGTCTCCCTCATTCTTAAAAAACCCTCTTGATGTGTTCATCTCTACTAGCTATGATCCTATATCTCTCCTCCATTTTGTGGCTAAATTCCTTGAAAATTCTAAGTACAATCAATGTCTCTACTCCTATTTCTCTCATTTTCTTTTTAATTCTCCAAATTCTAATTTTTAACTTTATCATTCAATTGAAACTATACTCGAAAGTATATTGGGTAGCTAACTGGCACAATGGTCAGAGTGCTCGGCCTGAAATCCAAGAAAATTCATCTTCCTGAGTACAAATTAGGCCTCAGGCACTTATTAGATGTGTGACCTCTAAATGGCAAGACATTTAACACTGGTTTGCTTCCGTTTTCTCTCTTTTAAAAATATTTTATTTTATTGAAGTTTTTTGTTTTTAAAACACATGCAAGGATAATTTTTTCAACATTGACCCTTGAAAAACCTTGTGTTGGGGCAGCTAGGTGACTCAGTGGATAGAGCACCAGCCCTGAAGTCAGAGGGACCTGAGTTCAAATCTTGACTCAGACACTTAACACTTCCTAGCTGTATGACTTTGGGCAAGTCACCTAACCCCAATTGTCTCAGCCAAAAAAAAAAAAAAAAAAAAAAGAAGAAAAAGAAAAGCCTTGTGCTCCAATTTCCCTCCTTTCCCCCACCTCAATCCCCTAGATGGCATGTAATCTAATATATGTTAAACATGGTATATAAAAATATACGTTAAATCCAATGTAGGCATATTTAATTATCTTGCTGCACAAGAAAAATCAGCTCAAAAAGTAAAAAAGAAAATGAGAAAGAAAATAAAATTCAAGCAAACCACAACAAAAAGAGTGAAAATGCTATGTTGTAACCCACCCTCAATTTCCACAGTCCTTTCTCTGAATATAGATGGCTTCCATCATCACAGGATCATTGGAACAGGCCTAAATCATCTCATTGTTGAAAAAAGCTATTTTAGGGGGGTGGAGCCAAGATGGTGGAGTGAAAAACGTGACTCTCTATGTCCTCCTCCAATCTTCTCTCAAATCAGCAATAAAATAAGCCTCTGAACTGATCTTCAAGTCAAGGAATCCAGAAATATTTGGACACTGCTTACTGATATCTCTGAAGAACTTCTTATCAGGTTTGTTTAACTCGGACAGAGGGATAAACAGTGAACTCGGTGCAGGCCAGAAGTGAGGGTGGGACTCAGCTCATCGTGGCAGAAACTCCAAACTCCAAACACCTGGAGTTTATCTGAGGCACTCTGCCCTGATTGGGGGCAGGCGTTCTGGCAGACTTGCCTTGTTTAAGGAGTAATTCAGACTTAGTCCTAGCCCCCACCGACCCAGCACCTTAAATTAATTTGCCCAATTGCCCCAGGGCAAAGAACTTCAGCCGCTGTTTTTCCGAGCCTTAAAGAGATATCCACGCTGTCTAAAAAAAAATCAAAAAGCAAAAGAGAGCTCTCACCATAGACAGCTTTTATAGAGACAGAGAAGGGCTGACCCCAGATCCTGAGGTTCCTTTAGAGAAAATTCCAAAGGAAGTTATTTTTTTTTTTGAATATGCTTTTTTTTAATTTTATTTTTCTATTTTATTTGCACAACATATGTGTGGGTAATTCTTCAACAATAACCCTTACGTAGCTTTCCGTTACAAATTTTTCCCCCAACTCCCCACCCCTCCCCTAGATGGCAGGATATCCACTACATGTTAATTATGTTAAAATATTGGCAAATCGAATATATGTATACATATTTCCAAACTTGTCATTGTTGTGCAAGAAAAATCTTGTCTACACAAACGATATATCAGATAAAGGAAACACAATGTAAGCAAACATCAATCAAGGAGTATGAGAATGTTATGTTGTGATCCACATTTCACATCCCTCTCTCTGGGTGTATATGGCTTTCTTCAGTGAACAATTGGAGGTGGTTTGAAACATTTCATTGTTGAAGAGAGCCATGTCCATCAGAATTGATCATCATATAGTACTGTTGTTGCCATGTATAATGATCTCCTGGTTCTGCTCATTTCACTCAGCATCAGTTCATGTAAGTCTCTCCAGGCCTCTCTGAAATCATCTTGCTGGTCATTTCTTACAGAACAATAATATTCCATAATATTCATATACCATAATTTATTCAGCCATTCTCCAATTGAAGGGCATCTATTCAATTTCCAGTTTCTAGCCCCTACAAAAAGGGCTGCCACAAACATTCTTGCACATGTGGGGCCTTTTCCTTCCTTTATGATTTCTTTGGGATATAAGCCCAATAGAAATGCTGCTGGGTCAAAGGGTATGCACAGTTTGATAACTTTTTGAGCATAGCTCCAAATTGTTCTCCAGAATGGCTGTATCCGTTCACAGCTCCACCAACAATGCATCAGTGTCCCAGCCCTCCCACATCCCCTCCAACATTCATCATTAACTTTTCCTGTCATTTTAGTCAATCTGACAGTTGTGAAGTGGTATCTCAGGGTTGTCTTGATTTGCATTTCTCTGATCAATAGTGATTTGGAGCACCTTTTCATATGACTACAAATAGTTTTAATTTCATCCTCTGAAAATTGTCTGTTCATATCCTTTGACCATTTATTGATTGGAGAATGGCTTGAATTTTTATAAATATGAGACAATTCTCTATATATTTTAGAGATGAGACCTTTATCAGAACCCTTAAATGTAAAGATGATTTCCCAATTTATTGCTTCCCTCCTAATCTTGTCTGCATTGATTTTGTTTGTACAAAAACTTTTTAACTTAATATAGTCAAAGTTATCTATCTGTTTTTCAATTAAGAGTTCCAGTTCTTCTTTGGACATAAATTTATTCCATCTCCATAGGTCTGAGAGGTAAACTATATTACATTCCTCTAATTTACTTATAGTATCACTCTTTATATCCAGATCATGAACCCATTTAGATCTTATCTTGGTATGTGGTGTTAGATGTGGGTCAAGCCCTAATTTCTTCCACAATAGTTTCCAGTTTTCCCAGCAGTTTTTGTCAAATAGTGAATACTTATCCCAAAAGCTGGGGTCCCAAAGGAAGTTATTAAGGACCATCACTGGACCCCTTTTCAAAAGGCCTTTCTGGAAGATTGCATAAAGAACCTAATAAAAGAGCTGGATGACAAATGGGAAAATAAATTGAAATCAGTGCAAGAAGGACACAATATCTTGCAAGAAGGATATAATGCCCTGCAAAAGAGATATGAAAAAGAAACCAATGTATTGAAAAATAAAATTAGTGAAGTGGGAAAAGAGTGCAATGAACAAAAAAATTCAATTGGCCAGTTACAAAAAGAGCTTAAAAAGGTAACTGAAGAAAACAACACTTTAAAAATAAGAATTGAACAAATGCAAGTGAATGACTCAATAAGACTTCAAGAATCAGTCAAACAAAAACAAAAAAATGAAAAATTAGAAGAAAATATGAAATATCTCTTAGGTAAAACAACTGACTTGGAAAATAGATCTAGGAGAGACAATCTAAGGATTATTGAACTTCTTGAAAACCATGATGAAAAAAGGAATCTAAACACTATCTTCCAGGAAATCCTGAAAGAAAACTGCCCCAAGATTGTAGAATCAGAAGGCAAAATCACCATTGAAAGAATTCACCGATAACCTCCTGAAAGACACCCCAAAATTAAAACCCCAAGGAATATCGTGGCTAAATTTCAGGACTATAGCATCAAGGAAAAGATTCCACTAGCAGCTAGAAAGAAACAATTCAAATACCGAGGATCAATAATTAGAATCACACACAATCGGAACCAGATATTCCGAAAGGCAAAGGAACTCGGATTACAGCCAAGAATAACCTATCCAGCTAGAATGAGCATTATCCTCCAGGGAAGAAGATGGTCATTCAATGATATAGGTAAATTTCACCTATTTCTGTTTTTCGGTTTTTGTTTTTGTTTTTTTTTGCTGAGGCAATTGAGGTTAAGTGACTTGCCCAGGATCACACAGCTAGGGATTGTTAAGTGTCTGAGACCAGATTTGAACTCAGGTCCTCCTGACTTCAGGGCTGGTGCTCTATCCACTGCACCACCTAGCTGCCCCGAATTTCACCTATTTCTAATGAAAAGACCAGATATGAACAAAAAATTCGACATCCAAACACAGAACTCAAGAGAAGCATAAAAAGATAAAAAGGAAAGGACTCTTGAGAACTTTATTTCTACTATGGGGATACTTAAAGTTTGGGGGTATAATTAACTAGATATTGCTTTGATAATATGAAAAAGAAAACTAGAGGGGGAAAGGTTGTCATACTGGGGAAAAGAGGGAAAAAGTGGTAAAATAAGATCTAAAAAAAAAGGAGGTAAAAACAAGGTAAAATCTCTTGAAGAGGCAAAGAAAACCTAATATAATTGAAAGAGGGGAGGGAGATGAGCATTGTGTAAATCTTACTCTCATCAGGTTGGGCTCTAAAAGTGTATATCAGACACTTGATTTCACATAGAAACTTGTCTGTTGCTAGAGGGAAGTGGGAGGGAAAGGAGGAAAAGAAAGGGATAAACTAATAGAAGGGAAAATAGAAGAATCAGGGGACAGGAGTAAAAAAAGGGGGAGGGGATCTAAAGGGTGGTGGATTGTTTGGGGGAGGGGGTCATCAAAAGCAAAGTACTGAGGAGGGGGGAAGGGAGAAAGGGGAAAGGAAAGGGAAAAACATAACTTGGGTAAATAAGATGGCAGGAAATAAAGAATTAGTTATTCTAACTGTGAATGTGAATGGGATGAACTCTCCCATAAAGTGGAAGCAGATAGCATACTGGATTAAAAACCTGAATCCCACAATATGTTGTCTACAAGAAACACATCTAAAACATAGTGACATATATAGGATGAAGGTAAAAGGCTGGAGCAGAACCTATTATGCTTCAGGTGAACAAAAAAAAGCAGGGGTAGCAATCCTTATCTCAGATCAAGTAAAAGCCAAGATAGATCCAATCAAAAGAGATAAGGAAGGAAACTATATTTTATTAAAGGGTACCATAGATAATGTAGCAATATCAATACTATTGTACCAAGTGCAATAGCATCCAAATTCCTAGGGGAGAAATTAAGAGAGATGCAAGAAGAAATAGATAGCCAAACTACACTAGTGGGGGATTTCAACCTTGCTCTCTCAGAATTAGATAAATCAAACCACAAAATAAACAAGAAAGAAACTAGGGAGATAAACCAATTGTATAAATGGGCAGACCAGGAAAGTTCTCCTGTAGAAAGTAAGAGTTGAGCTGAATCTTGAAGGAAGTCAAGGGGACCAAGAAGCAGAGGTGGGTATTGCAGGAGTAGGGACTGCAAGTGCAAAAAAGCTCAGAGATGGGAAATTAAGCACCATATTCAAGAAACAGTGAAAAGATTAGTAAAACTGGATTGTACACTATATAAAAAAGGAGACTTAAAAGGTTGGAATGGAAAATCCCAAACAGAGTTTCTATTTGATCCTAGAGGTAATAGAGAGCCATTGTGGTTTGCTGAAGAAGTGACACAGTCAGATCAATGCTTTAAGAAAATCACTTTGTCAATTGAGTGGAGAAGATTGAGTTGAGGAGAAGCTTGAGTCAGGAAGAGTGGCTAGGACGTTATTGCACTTGTCTAAGAAGGAGACAATGAGAACCTGTACCAAAGTGGTATTTGGATTATTGGAGAAAAGATACCTATATGAGAGACTTTGTGAATGTAAAAATGACAAGGTTTAACATTGGGATTTAGGTAGTCAGTGAAAGTGATCTCTATGGATGAGTCAGACCATTCTAATTTGGACCAGAATGTTGAGTCTTCAAGGTGGCCCCTCCATGACTCAGCAAATTAAATCTAGAGTGCTAATTGGCTTGCCTTTGAAAATACAAACAAATCACCGCTCTGCTAAAGCAGCATAGAATTTTATCAAGAATTAAGGCCATATTCACTAAGCTAGAGAGGGAAAAGTCTACATTTTTCTCTTTTTGGAAAACAGGGATGAGATTGACTAGTCTCCAGTCCTTGTGCGAATTTTTTTTTTCCATTCTATTTTTCAGAGTTCCTACCCTTAATTATTTTATAGTTTAGAAGGGGAAATGACAGATACAGAGAAATTTTGATATGGAGAAAGAAAGATGAGCAGATAATCTTCTCAACAAATAATATGTGGAATAATTTGGAGAAAAATATGGTGTGGTTAATCAAGCACTGGACCGAGGGTCAGGGAGATCTGAGTTCAATTCCCACCTTTCAGATAACTTAGCTGTATAACATCTGGTAAATCACTCAAACTCTTTCAGCCTCAGTTCCTTCATCTGTAAAATGAGAATGATTCTACCTCTTTTACAAAGGTTATTGCTAAAGTTAGTTAAAAGACTGTATGTGAAATGGTATAGAGCTATCAGCTGTAATTATGGTCATTTATTAGGATGGAGCATGAATTTTTATTTTTTTTTAATTAATTAAAGCTTTTTATTTACAAAAAAAGAAAAAGAAAAAAAAGAAAAAGAAAAAAAAAGAAAAACGCTATTTTAGAAGTGATTGCCTCCATTTTCTCATCTGTAAAATGAGCTGGAAAAGGAAATGGCAAACTACTTTAGTATCTTTCCTAAGAAAACCTCAAATAGGATCACAGAGTCAGACATGACTGAACGACAGTACTCCAAAGATCTCTTAAGTGTCAAATCTTTTTTTTTGTTTTGTTTTGTTTTGTTTGTTTATTCTTTCCTGATTTTATTATTTTTTTATTAAAGCTTTTTATTTGTATAACATATGTATGGGTAGTTCCTCATCATTGATCTTTACAAAGCTTTCCATTACAAATTTTACCCCCAGTCTCCTCCCCTCCCCTAGATGGCAGGAAGTCCATTACATGTTAATAATGTTGAAATACTTGACAAATTGTGCAAGAAAAATCGTATCTACAAGAAAAAAAAAAGAAAATCAGAGAAAGGAAACACAATGCAAACATCAATAGAGAACATGAAAATGTTATGTTGTGGTCCATATTTCATATCCCTCTCTCTGGGTGTATATAGTTTTCTTCAGTGAACAATTGGAACTGGTTTGAACTGGTTTGTTGCAGAGAGCCATGTCCATCAGAATTGTTCATCATGTAATATTGTTGTTGCTATGCATAATGATCTCCTGGTTCTGCTCGTTTCACTCAGCATCAGTTCATGTAAGTCTCTCCAGGCCTCTCTGAAATCGTCCTGCTGGTTGTTTCTTACAGAGCAATAATATTCCATAACATTCATATACCATAATTTATTCAGCCACTCTCCAATTGATGGGCATCCATTCAGTTTCCAGTTTCTAGCCACTATAAAAAAGGCTGCCACAAACATTCTTGCACATGTGGGTCCCTTTCCCTCCTCTAAGATCTTTTTGGGATATAGGCCCAATACAAACACTGCTGGGTCAAAGGGTATGCACAGTTTGATAACTTTTTGAGCATAGCTCCAAATTACTCTCCAGAATGGTTGGATCCGTTCACAGTTCCACCAACAATGTATCAGTGTCCCAGTTTTCCCACATCCCCTCCAACATTCATCGTTATCTTTTCCTGTCATTTTAGCCAATCTGACAGGTGTGTAGTGGTACCTCAGAGTTGTCTTAATTTGCATTTCTCTGATCAATAGTGATTTGGAGCAACTTTTCATATGACTAGAGATGGTTTTAATTTCATCATCTAAAAATTGTCTGTTCATATCCCTTGACCATTAAGTGTCAAATCTAATGGCCTTTCTCAATCTTCTTTCTTGACTTTCCTTAAGCCTTTGAAGCCCTTTTCTTTTTGTTTTTTTGTGATTCTATATTCTTTTAGCTATCCTCCTACTTGCCTGATCTCTCCTTAATCTCCTGTGCTGGATCTTCATCTAGTTCACACCCATTAAAGAACAATGTCCCTCAAAACTCTGTATTGAGCTCCTTTTTCTTCCCTCCCTCATGGCTTCACACTTTCTATTTCAATAGACTTCTGGTTGAACTCCTTACCTCAAGTCTCTCCCTATTCTAGTCTGTCCTCCACCAAGCTGTCAAAATTATCTTCCCTAAAATACATGTCTGACCATGTCACCTTGCCTTATTCAATAAATTCAAGTGGGTTCTTTATTATCTCCAAGATCAAATATAAAAATCCTTTGTCTGGCACTTAAAAAAATTACTGATGTCCTATTTTTTTTAATCTCAGCAAAAATTTCCTCAGTACACCTTTCAGCACCAAAGAATTCCATATAATAGTAAATTTGATGTGAGATTTGTCATCAAATGATGGCAGGCACTAAAAGTTGGGGTTTGATCCTGTGAAGAACTCATAATGGCCATTCTCTTTGGCAAAAGGTAGATTTATTTAGGGAACAGGTTACAGACAAAATGAAGGGATACAATAGACATTGGGAATGGTAAATATGAAAGAGTAGGAAAGCATATGAGAAAGACAAGTTCCTCAGTGGAATTCACAATTACTCAGTAGAAAGGGAGCATCCCATGAGGCTGGGGCATGCCCTTAGGTGGCAGGCTAAATCCTGAAAGGATTTTAGCACCCTAAAAGAGTTAGTTAGCTATACGGAGGAGAAGTGGGGTTGAGAAGTATAGTGAATTTGGGGGAGATACCATGTGGCATGGTGGGGGATAAGGAGAAAAACCTGAGGCAGAATGCCCTGGAGAATTGACCCAAAAGAAGGCAGCAGCCATTGGATGGCCCACAAGTATATTTTATAGGGAAAATTTAACTTCAGGGATATACTGGGATTTCTGACAGGACATGGCAAGGTGAGATTGCTGGAGACCTCTGCAGAGGATAGGTATCAGGAGTTTGACATAATTTGGATTTCAGACTGAATCACCTCCCCAAAGGGTGGGGCCATGGAGCTAAACTGATCTCTATCAGAACCCTCTTCCTGCTTGCCTTAAGAATCAATTCTTTAGTTTCTCTTGGTCCAAAACAATGTTCATCATTTGTACTGATTCACAATTCACCAACACATTAGTGTGCCTATTTCCCCCTAATCCTGCCAATATTGACTGTTCTAGCTTTTGCTATCTTTGCCAATTTGCAACAAACTTCAGGGTTGTTTCAAATAGTATTTCTCTTACTATTTAATGATTTAGAACATTCTTTCCTAGGATTGTTTGTAATTTCTCTTTTGAGAATTAGATATAATAATATCCATTAACCATTTACTTATTTGGGGAATAGTTTTTGGTTGCATATCTATATACAGATAATACATATATATATATATATATGCAATACACATATACATCTCTCTATAACTGATGAGGTGAATAAGACCCCAGCAAAAGGCCACATTCCTGCTAGTAACCCAGTGTCTAGGTGAGCCATAGGATTATCTTGACCCCACAGTTACTGTATACAATTAGGTGGCCAAACTACAGATGTCAACCCCTGAGGTTATTCCTTACCTATATAAGCTTTCCCCTTCTCCCTTGTTATGACATTAGATTATTCCCATCTTCCCTCTAGTTGATGGAGTGTTCAGCTAAGGAAAAGGAACTTTGCCCATCATCTTTCTTTTTAATTCTGGAGGAACTCTGCCCACCATATAGAGTCTTTCCCATTATAAACAGCAGGTTCATTAGGAACTCTACCTGTCTTAGATATCTTTCTTTCCCTTTATAATCTTGAGTTCCACTATGGAACTTTGCCCACTTACTAATTGTCACAATAAAGTTTTTTGCCCCTTGACTGGAAGATGGCTCAAGCCCATAAATTCTGTACAGACAACTCTTTTGCATTGAACCTCATCATTGCTATATCCATATACAAATATGTATCCCCATTTATATTCATGTTTGCATATGGATATAGCTACAGAAAGATATGTTAAATATACATTTTTTGGAAATGTATTGGATATATCTATCCAAATAGATATATGCCTATATCTATAGAGATGCATTGGATATATGCATATGGATAGATATATTGTATGCCAAACCCTTATCAGAGAAATTATATGAAGATTTATTATTAATAGCTTTACTTTTGCTTTCATTCTACCCATATGTGTATAGAATGATCTTTAATATTAAAGTAACATATCAATTTAGAATACATCATGAAACATGGTATAAGATATTGAACTAAGACTAATTTTTGCCAGATTGCTTTCTAGTTTGCCCGGTAATTTTTAATCAAATAGGAAATTCTTTCCTAAGTAATATGTTTCCCATGTTATCAAACACTGGGTCCTTGAGTTCCATTGCCTTTGATTCTTCTTCGTCTAGTCTATTCCACTAACCTACCCCTCTATTTCTTAATCCACACAAATGGTTTAAAGGCTGTGCTCTATCATGTAGTTTAATTTTTGGAAATCTGTTGAACTGTTTGGTACTGTATTTAGCCATTACTCTGATAGAACCATGCCACAAATTTGTATTCATCTTTTGTAAATTGACCTTGCTTTTCATCTTCTGTATCTATCTAACTAATTCTAAGTTCATTAGTGAGTTCTTTGTATATTCATATTGGTTTCCTTAGAGAATTCCACTTTTTCTTTTTTAAAGGAATTTCTCTCTGTCTGTCTCTGTCTCTCTCTCTTAACTGAGGCAATTGGGGTTAAGTGACTTGTCCAGGGTCATACAACTAGGAAGTGTTAAGTGTCTGAGGCCAAGGCATTTTTCTCTTGGAGCCTTCAGAAGTTAATTTTTGAGAGCTTTTCATTTGCTTTGTGCTGATTTCCCATGTGGAATTTTTGTCCATGAGATCCTATCTCTGATTCTTCTGAACCCTTTGAAATCAATCTCCCAAACTTCCTGACAAGAAAAGGAGACAGATTGCCCTCATATACCAACTCCCACAAACCCCTGAAATTTACACCAGAGCAAATAACCATCAGGAAATTCAATGAGAAACCACAGGAAGTGACTTCTTTCAACCCCCCCCCCCCCAAACCCAAGAAATCAGCTAAAGAAGCCTAAAGAGCTAAGGTAGCCCTGTCAACAAAGTCAATGTCAGCCCAACATAACCCCTCAAAAAAATCAGAGGACAGTCAGAGACACACATGGTGTGCTAGATTTTTTGTCCTAAAACAGTAAGAGTTGGAGGGCTCTTCCAAGAAAGCACAATAATAGTTAGAAAGTCCCAAGTGGGGACTTTTTGTAAGTGATGAAGAATGTGAGAGTGAATAGTGTGGTCTTTGGCCAGTGTTGTGCCATAGCTCTTACTTAGACCAAGACTGACCAAGCCCAGAGGCTTTGAGGTTCTTAATGCTTTTTGTCCTGAGGTACCAGAGAGAATTCTGAAAATCCAGTTCTTTGAACTATAAAAATCCAATTAGTTCTAACCTCTGGAAGATCAGTATAGGAGCTGTATAGGAACAGTACAGGAAGAACAGAATATGAATGGGTCAATATAGTAACCTAGGTGACCTAGGGCAAGATCACACAGTGTTGACCACCATAGTCAAAATCATACAGGGCCAATCCTGGACCTGGCATAAAGCCCCAATTAAGGAACTAAAGTTGGAGAGATGAGAACTCCTGGAAAACTTTTTATTATTGTTGTTCAGTCACATATAACTTTTCATGACTGCATTTAGGGTCTTCTTGGCAAGCTACTAGAATGTTTTGCCATTTCCTTCTCCAGCTCATTTTTACCAAATTAGGAACTGAGGCAAACAGGATTAAATGATTTGCCCAGGGTCACACAGCTGGTAAGTGTCAGATCTGAAATCAGGAAGAAGTCTTCCTAACTTCAGGTCCAGCACTGTATCTACTGCACCACCTAGCTGCCTGAAGAAAAGCCACTGCAAACCTAGAGATGTAGATCTAGAGAAAGAAAGGGAGTTCCAGAAAAATATCAACTTCTGCTTTACTGACTTCACTAAAATGTCTGACAGTGTGGATCACAACTAAATGTGCCAAGTCCTCAAAGATACTGAAGTATCAGATCATCTTACTTGTCTCCTGAGGAACCTGTATGCAGGTCAAGAAGCAACAGTTAGAGCTGAATATGGAACAATTGATTGGCTTAATATTGGAAAAGGAGTTCAACAAAGTTGCAAATTGTCACCTAATTTATTTAACTCATAAGCAGAGTATATTATATGAAATGCCAGCCTAGAGGAATCAAGGTTGCTGGAAGAAATATCAGCAATCTCAGAGATGCAAATATCATTTTGATGACAGAAAGAAAGAAATTAAGAAGCCTCTTTTTGAGGGTGAAAGAGGAGATTATCAAAGCTGACTTGAAGCTTAACATTAAAAAAAGCAAAAAAAAAAAAAACCCACAAAACAATCCATTAAGATCTTGACAACTGATCCCATCATTTCCTAGCAAAGAAAGGGAGGAGAAATGGAAGCAGTATCAGATTTTATATTCTTATGTTCAGTGATCACTGCAGACTGTGAATGCAGGCATGGAATTAAAAGATACTTGCTCCTAGGAAGGAAAGCTATGGTAAATCTGAAAGCACACTAAAAAGCAAAGTTATCACCTTGCCGACAAAGGTCCAATTTTTTCAGAGCTATGGTTTTTCAGTAGCAATGTATGGCTGTGAAAGTTGGACTGTCAGTAAAGCTGAGTGTCACAGAATTGATGTTTTCAAGTTGTAGTGCTGAAGAAGTCTTTTGAGAGTCTTGCAGACAAGGAGATCAAATCAGTCAATACTTTAAAAAGTTAGTTCAGATTATTCACTGGAAGGTCAGATTTTGAAGCTGAAGTTCAAGTACTTTGATCACATAATAAAAAGATTGTAAAAGTCCCTGGTTTGGGGACAGATCAAAAGCAAAATGAAAAGGGGATGGCAGAGGATTATAGAAACAGTGAACATGGACTTTGACAGACTTTAAGAGATAGTGAAGGATAAAAGGGCTTGGTGGGCAAGATCCACAGAGTCACAGTCAGATATGACTGAACAATCACAAAGAGATCTACCAAAGGAAGAGAGTAATTGCAATAACTACAAGTAGATAGTAGGAATTCCTCATCCCAGAAGTTCCAAAACCTTCTTGGAGAATAATTCCTCCCACCTTCATTCTTTTAGTGTACCTCAAAACTAGGCTAGAAGATTAAAAAAAACACAACTTATTCAGCAATAGCTGAGGGGCAGTTGCCAGGTAGATAGCAACTGATAAACACCACCCTCTCCCCATACTCACAAGCACATAGGTTTTACCCATTTCCAAGAAAGGGGGGGGGGAGTTTTTTCCACAGGATTTCATGAATACCTGGAAGAAATGAAGCAAGAGACTGAAAAAAATAAAAAATTCCTAATAAAGAATTATAAGGAGGCTAAATACTTTTCAAAGTACTTAGTAATATAACTTTAAATGTTGATGAAGTAAAAAGTTTACTGGTTTTGGAATCATATTTGTTGCTATTGTTCAGTCATGTCTGACTCTTCGTGACCCCAGGTACTATAGCATACAATGAATGCTCCACTATCTTTTGAAGTCCCATCCTTTGCCATCTCCTTTTCCTTTCGATCTTTCCCAATATCAGGTTTTTGGTTGTTTTTTTTGTTTGTTTTTTTCCCAATGAGTTGGAGTCAAGAGTGTAGCGTCAAATATCTTCTATATCTTCTGATATCTTCTATGTGGGTGATAAGTTACTTCTCCCTGGGACTCAGTTTTCTCATCTGTAAAATTGAACTAAAAATTTTCTGATCTTTTTTACAGTTCTAAATCCTGTGTTTCATTAATTTGACAAGTATTTATCAAGCTCCTGCCTGGCACTATGCTAGTTATCAGGTTTACAAAGACAAAAAAAAGAAACACTCTTTGCCCTTGGAAGAACTTAACTTCATTTGTGAGGAAACAACATGTATACAGAAAATTAAGTACAAAAAATGTAGAAAGAGAGCACTCACATATGAGGAATCAGATACCTTGAGTCACCCTTAGTAGTTTTAGACCTCAGTCCCCATCTATAAATTGAAGAAATCATGGATGTAGTATTGGAAAGGACATTAGCAGTAATTTAACCCAACCTGGTTATTAAATAGCTGAGGAAAGAGCCTATGGAAATTGAGAGATTTATATCGGATAGCTCAATAGCAGAGCCAGGATAGGTTTTCTTGTTCCAAATCCCATCCTTTCCACTATTCCATACTATTAAGGAGATGCCCTTCAGGATCTCCTCCAACATTATTTATGAATTTGCATGTAACATCACATGGGATAACTAATGGATGTATTATTTTGTCTCATTTATGATGTCAAATAGCTTCAAATCCCTTTAAGGGTGCAATAACTGTGGTAGCTGTCAGGAAATTCCCTAACCGATCTGTCCCCATTTTGTGGATGAGTATGGATGGGTGTGCTAACTTTCAGCAGGATGCCATAAGCTCTCTAGCCACTAGAGGATGATCAAAGCCTATTTCCCCCTCTGAGTGGTGGCAGTCTGTTGCTTTTTGCCCTTTCTGCTCAGAAGCAGTGACTTTTTTGTCTAGACCTATTGCTTTTTGCATCCTAGTTTAAGAAATGAAATATAAATATGGAAACAATATGTGCCTAAGTTACCTGACTTTAGTTCCCATTAGTCTTACATTGATTCAGACGCAATGCATGGGAATTGGGTGGTATCACTACTGGTTTGATATATGCATTAAAATGAAAAGAGAAACATACAAACTCTCTTAAAGCTGCATTACTGTTTCTTTTATGACCTTTCCCCTTCCAGATCTATATGGGGGATGTTCTCACAAACTTCCGAGGCTGGTAGAGAGTGCAGAGATGGGATGTGCTTTCACTCTTCCCATAAGGAGGAATGTAGAGAGAATCAAGGCTGATTATCACTGACTCAGAATCTGATAGCTGACAAGATTAATAGCATTATTAGTAAACTCTGTATTGTTAGATAACACAGGTACTTCTTCCCCTGTGGTTTTGTTGTCCTTGTAGCAGCTGTCTCGAGTCTGGAGTCCCAAGAAGGAAAAAACAGTAATGTAAAGCCATTTTTCCTTTTAGGATGTTGTCTATGAGCTCAGGACAATTCCATTTTCCTTAGAAGGGCTCTAGAATCTCTTTTCTCTGTTTCTTTTGAATCATTCTGGGGCCTTTGCAAGAATCACAGAAGGAACAAAAATGGGGCAAATCTTCTAGAGCTATATATGAATACTAAGAGAAACTTAGAGATTAAAGCAATCAGCTTAGCATTCTATAGTTTCTTTTGGCTGCAGAATGCTGAAGTCAAAAAGTGCTGATGTCAAAACACAGAGTTTGTATTGTGAAATCCAGTTTAACTGGTTGCATGTGAAAAGGAGCAGCTTGGCAGCTTTGGTATGTACTTCCAGATTTCACTTTAAAGTAGGCTAGATAACCTATCAAACATTCCCATGGGATCTTTTGTTTCTGTGATAACTTTTTCACTGTAATCCATGGCAAAAAATGTATGGGGATGTGAAGGATGGCACTGTCTTTCACTATTCATTGATCATTGAGATGTCTCCCCTTTGATGAAGGGGCAGGGGGACTGCCTCAGTTCAGGCACTATAGTTTCCTAGGGTGATCAGATATACAGGCTTTGATCAGTTTATAAGGTCTTTTCCTCTTCTCTAAAGTGGGATGGCTGAAACTAAAAAAAAAAATTAATTTAAAATTTAAAATTTAAATTAAAAAAAAAAGATAAAAAACTCAAGTAGATTGCTAAAGCACTGGAAGTACAAACTTGAAGTCTGAATTCCCTAAATGGCATGATAAAATATAACTGCCTTGTGTTGGATTAGCTAAAATAGCCAGGGAGTGGTTTATGCTTAATTCCTCCTGTGGTTTGGGGGGTTAATACTAGTTGACAAATTGGTCCATAGGGAAAATTAAGGATTAGGCTACCAGGCATTTTACAGTTAAATTCCTAACATCCTTGCCCTTCTTCCTTTACTCTTTATTAGGAAATTTAGAAAATAGCCTCACTTCACTGGTCTTATAATGACAGTTTCCTATTGCTGTCATGCTAGCTCTTTTTCTAAAACTCCATATAAATGTGAGCCCCATAAGGTTTTGTGCCTTCAACCTCCGCATAAATAACCACTGCCCATTCCTCTTCTTGAAGTGCACTTCTTCCTGTAAGGAAGCCCAACACTTTAAGTTTATCAGTTCTTCTCTTTCCGTTTTGAGTAGCAATGAAATTTTGTTAAAAGCTATCCCTCTGTGGAGCTTCATTTGAATTCCCCTGCCCTGCATATAACTCTCAGCATATGTAAATAAATGTAATCAGTAGGCTCTCTCCCCAATCAGTTTAGACTACAGTATAACCCTTGAAGCACCTCCTTCCAGTGATACACTTGTCCAAATATTTTCTGGTTGGCCATATTGCTCCTTCAATGATGAAATAAGTATTGCTTTTGAATGATGGAAAATGGAATGATCTCCCTGGGTGGTCCCCTAGTTAACAGCAGGCATAAATGGCTGCTTCAGAAAGGACTGGTCACTAAGACATAGTCAAAGTAGTCCCAACAGACTTTGGACAAAATATGCCATCTGCATCCAGAAAAGAACTAAGGAGACTGAATGTAAATTAACACATGTTATGTTCACTTTTTTTTTCTGTTTTTTTAATCTCTCCCATGGTTTTTCCTTTTTACTTTGAGTTTTCTCTCCCAGCATATTTCATAAAGCAATGTGTTCTAAAAATAAACTTTAAAATAGGAAAAAAAAGAACTTAATGGAATAAATCTATCCTCTAAACTCATTTGTCTCGGTTTGCTAAGCATATTAAGACACTGTGGTCCTCTTTTTGGACTTCTAGTGAGAAAGTCCCACCCTGGTAAAAAAAAAAAAATGGGGAACTGCAAACACATGGTGGCTAGCACATCTGCTGATCTAGCTGAGTTTGAGATGGTATCTCCAGAAGCTGCTTCTGCTTTTTCTTTCTTTCTGAGAATGTGAGACCACATGGTAATTCTTGGAATAGGCATTTTCAGCCCTGGGGGCAAGCTTATAATTTCAACAGATCTAGAGCTTCTGGGTTCCTCTATTAGTGCTGGCTACAATTTGGGTAAAGTTCTCTGTAGTACTAACATGCTTTTCAGAGATATGACCATTTGTAGAATTAAGAATTTAAATTCTTAATTGGATTTCCAGATTTGGTGGATTTTGAGGGAGACTTCAGCCAAGATAACAGCTAATATTTACTATGTTACCAGCCAGTATTAAGTATTTTATAATTACTATTATATTTGATCCTCACAACCATCTTAGGAGGTGGGTATATTATACCTAGATGAGGAAACAGAGGCAAACAGAGGTTAAGTGGTCACACCCAGGGTGAACTAGCCAATTTCTGAGCCTAGGTTTTATAGTTGGGTCTTTATGACTTTAGGCCCTGTATCCACTGCTTTACTTGGGAATAGGAAATGCCAATTCAGTAGATCCAAGTAACGTGTTTTTAAGTATCAACTTTCCTGTAGTTATACATTACTGTGACAGAAGGAAATTTGGGGCTAATAATTTTTTTGTGTGTGGAGCTGTTCCATATCTCCACCTTTATATATCTTCACCTCCAGGGTTCTTCCAAGGGTCAGATAAAATTATACTTTCTGCAAAAAATCCTTCCTTTGAGGCAGCTAATTGGTGTAGTGGATAGAACACCACTGAAATCCTGAAGTCAGAAGGACCTGAGTTCAATGGTGGCCTCAGACACTTAACACTTCCTAGCTATGGGACCCTGGACAAGTCATTTAACCCCAATTGCCTCAGCCAAAAAAAAAAAAATCCTTCTATTTCAGAGTATCTTCAATTTATCTTGTTTGTACAGTTGTTGGCATGTTGTCTCTCCTCACTGCTCCACCTCCTTCATCGTTATTAGCTCAATGGAAGCAGGGACTTTTGCCTTTGTGTTTCCTGTGCTTAGTATGATGCTTGGCACATAGCAGGTAATTAATAAATGTGGGTACTTCATAGATGCTAATTTCATTTGACTCCGCCTTATATTACAAATTATGAACCTTCATACTTCCCCTTTTGGACATAATAATTGAAACTTTAAATGACTTTCCCAAGAAGACAAGCCCGGTGAAGCTAGTTAGAGTACATGAATCAGACTCTTAATTTAGAATCTTTGATCATTAACATCCCACTCCCCTTAACACCCATGAGTCCCTAAAGATGGAGACAACCTCAGGGTGGCCCCATGGTCTGTGCCTCTCAGGCCAAGCTCCAGCTATATCAGGCCGCTCTAACTGGTGGCTCGTTTTTTTCTTCTTCTGAGTGTCTTGGACCCGGTGCAGCGGTGACTAAGACTCACCCCTGCAATCTTAAAGTGCAGGGCACCAGCCCCCTCTTTCCCTGCCTCGCGTGCAACCTATCTTCGGAAGTAGCTGCACCTCCACTACCCGCAGAGTTCCCGACCCCTCTTCCCTCTCCCTTGCACACAGCCCTGGTGGCCTCTCCAAGAGAGCGGCCCCCTCTTCCCGCAGAGCTGCCGGCCCCTTCCTCCTCCTGTCCTTCCCCGCCTCGCGCCCAGTTCCAGCTGCCTCTTCCCTGAAGCACTGCTTCCCCCCAGCCCTCTGCAGATTTGCAGCCTTTTTCACTAGCCCGCGTCTCTCCCCCACACTAGCATCCCGGCCCCCAGCGGCACATGCGGGAGCTCAGCTCCGCCCCGCCCCCCGCGGCAGCTTTCCGTGTCGGGATTGGTCGTACAACGCCTCTGTGCTCAGCTTTCCTTCTCCTTTCCCTACCCATCCCCTTTCCCACCTAGCCTCGGGCAGTCGGGGAGTTGGGAAAGAGGAAGAGGAGGAGAAGGTGAAAAAAGTGCCCAGGCCCAGTCAGGCGCTAGAGCGACTGAGGCTGACCGGAAGGGGCGGTGGGAGGGAGAGGAGGAGGAGAGCAAGTTGTCCCGCAGGAACGGTGCGCCTTCGCGAAGACTTCGGGTCGGTTTGTTGAATTTGCAAAACCTTCTTGGGGCTGCGAGGTTGGGGAGGAGGGAGGAACATTGGCACTTATGCCGCTGCCCCACCCGCCGCTACCCTCGGAGCGCGCGCCCCGCCCGCGGCCGTCCCCCCCCTCACGGCCGTCCCCCCCCCCCGCGGCCGTTTCCCTCCCCCGAGCGCCCCTCCCCCCCCGCTTCCGGCTTACGCAGGCTGGGAGGTGAGGGGCGGAAGCGCTTCCACTTTCTCTTCTCCTTTCTCCTCTTTTCCTTGTTCTGGGGGCGGTGGGAGGGAGGGGGTTGTCTCAGTCCTGGCTTTGGGTTTTCTTGTCTCGCTCTTTTTCTCCCTTCCTCACAGACCTATTTAGCCGGGCCTTTTGGTATCTGGGCGGCCTGTCCTATGACGCCCGGACGGGAATCGCCGCGTTGTAGCTTCTGGGGGAAGCGATGCTGGTCGGCTGCCCGTTATTGTCTGACCGTTCCCCGTCCCCGCCTGCTCCCGCGGCCGCAGTTGCCTCCGCTTTTCGGGGCGTCGGCTGCTAACCTGAGCCCGGAAGGGCTTTTGTTTGCCGAGTCTTTTAGGTGGCATGTTTTTGGGGAGCGCTCCTGGACTGTCGAAACCTCGAACCCGGAGAAACCTCCTATGACATTTACCTTCCAAAGATTTATCCACCCGAAATTGGTGCCCTTGATGACTTATTATCATGAACTCCCATAATCGTGATCATGAATTTGGTTTCTGGAACAGGCTGGAAAGATTTTCATTTCAAGTGTTCCTAAGGACCTTGAGAAGAGGGATAGTAAAAGAGAAAGCAAAGTGTGACTTTCTATTAACACCCTGGCAAAAGGTCTCTGCAGCAGGCTTTTTATTCTGAAAAGATTTCCAGAGTGAAGCTGTTCAAAAGTAATTTTGTATTTCTCGTTTTTTACTTGAAAACCAGCTTTTATTCCTTTTCATGTTGCTTCTGAGATTTGTTGTGATGGACTTCATTCATTTTACTCATGTAGGAAAATTGCTAGCATGTTAGTGTTCACGAGGACCTGCATTGCCTTTTGAGATTGTTCATAAGGAAGAAGCTGGTTAAAATGAGAAGCAAAATGTTTTGGGAGTACCACCCTTTATTCTAACATAGTGAGGTCTAAATGTTTATCTAATAATTTAATTCAGAGCTATTCTTAGCTGTGAAGGGTACTATTGTAAATCTGCAAAAGTTGATTGCTTCTGGAGGGAGAGGTTTACGGAACTTCAGGGGAGGGGGAAAGGAATCATCTGGCTTTGAACAGATCAGACCACTTTGAAAACAGGTGTTCAGAAGTAAAGTGCCACTTGACTTTTTTTTTTTTTTTAAACTGGCTTTGAGTGTCCTGGCTGGCAAGTATTTAAAGCAGAAACACTTGACTTTTAAATGGTTGGTTTAAACCAAGTAGACAGACTGGCTTATTAATGTGTCTCAACAAATCTGTATCAACACCTAAATATCAGATATCTATGCAAGAACTATTTTTGGCAATAAAAATTTGTCATCTTGTTAAAAGCTGATGTGTCTTTTAAAGGAAGATTTGTATTATTTAATATTTATCCTGTACACAGGACATCCTAAAAATCTTTGTGCAATTTAAAACTATTAAAGTTTCACTGTGCATACCCTTTGACCCAGCAGCATTTCTATTGGGCTTATATCCCAAAGAAATCATAAAGAAAGGAAAAGGCCCCACATGTGCAAGAATGTTTGTGGCAGCCCTTTTTGTAGTGGCTAGAAACTGGAAATTGAATAGATGCCCTTCAATTGGAGAATGGCTGAATAAATTATGGTATATGAATATTATGGAATATTATTGTTCTGTAAGAAATGACCAGCAAGATGATTTCAGAGAGGCCTGGAGAGACTTACATGAACTGATGCTGAGTGAAATGAGCAGAACCAGGAGATCATTATACACGGCAACAACAGTACTATATGATGATCAATTCTGATGGACATGGCTCTCTTCAACAATGAAATGTTTCAAACCACCTCCAATTGTTCACTGAAGAAAGCCATATACACCCAGAGAGAGGGATGTAAAATGTGGACCACAACATAACATTCTCATACTCCTTGATTGATGTTTGCTTACATTGTGTTTCCTTTATCTGATATATTGTTTGTGTAGATAAGATTTTTCTTGCACAACAATGATAAGTTTGGAAATATGTATACATATATTCGATTTGCCAATATTTTAACATAATTAACATGTAGTGGATATCCTGCCATCTAGGGAAGGGGTGGGGAAGTTGGGGGGAAAAATTTGTAACGGAAAGCTATGTAAGGGTTATTGTTGAAGAATTACCCACACATATGTTATGCAAATAAAATAAAATTAAAAAAAAATTAATTGGATGAAGGCATAAAGGGCATCTGTGACAATCAAATTCTCAAGTAACACGAGTGAGTCTTGGAGGGATTCCTAACACATTAGATTGATGGCATAGGTGCCAAACATTTTGAAAATCCAAAATAATGAGACAAATTGAATAAAATTAAATATAAAATTCAAAAAAAAACAAAAACAAAAAAAAATAAAGTTTCAAACTACACAAAGACTTTTTTGGGATTTTCTCATATCTAGTTTGTAAGTAGTTTGCATTTCTCCCCCTCCTTTAAATTGTGAGCTCCTTTAGGGCTGGCACAGTTTTTTGCCTTCATTTTCCCAGTGCTTAGCCATGCTCTTTGTAGGCACTAATGAATGCTAGCTAGTGATAGTAATGGCTATTTTAATTCCATTGTCTGCTTTGAACACACCTTAGTTTAGCTTAACTATGAGGTTATCTATACAGTACTAAATAGGGTTATGAACTAAGTGAGAAGTCAGGGAAAATAAGAAGAGAGTAATTTTATTTTCTCACTTTCCTATAATAATGCTTTGGAATGTCTCACAAATCATTGTGATCTTGGACAAGTCACTCTCTGAGTCTCACTTCCTCATCCTTAAAATGCAGTGTTTGGAGGAGATTGCCTCCAAGGTCCCTTTCAATTATAACTCTGTGATTATGTAAACCTGTTAAGATAACATCTTTTATAATTTTTCCAGAAAATACTGGCATTTTCTTTATTCAACATAATTTTGCATGTGTCCTTATGTGTATACATATACATATATTTATACACATAAATGTACATACATGGGTATGTTGTATCTTTGTAGGTAATAATGGAAGTTAATACTCTTTGCCCCAAATCAAAAACTTAGTTTCCTTTGAAAGTAACATTCCTAAACTAACAGAAATCATATGATAATTTCAATAGAAGAGAATCTCAAGCAGAAAAAGCTTACACTAGAGAGCATAGGGATGAAGGAAGCTTTCCTTAAAATAATAAGCAATATCTGTCTAAAACCAACAAACATCTGTAATGGAGAGAAGCTGGATGCATTCGCAGAACGGGTAAAACAAGGATGCCCATTATCAACACTATTCAACATTGTACTAGAAATGTTGGCTTTAGCAATAAGAAAAGAAAAAGAAATTGAATTAAAATAGGCAGTGAAGAAATAAAACTATCACTCTTTGCAGATGATATGATATATTTAGAGAACTCTAGAAAACCATCCAGAAACCTACTGGAAACAACAGCTTCAGTGAAGTTGCAGGATATAAAATAAACCCACACGAAACATCAGCATTTCTATATATTACTGACAAAGCCTAGCAGTAAGAAGTAGAATGAGAAATTACATTTAAAATAATTGTAGGCAAAATAAAATATTTGGATGCCTGTCAAGACAAACCCAGGGGACTACATGAATACAATTACAAAGCATTTCTCATACAAATTCAGATCTAAACAATTAGAAAAATATCAATTGCTCATGGGTAGGCCAAGCTAATATATATTTTTTTAAAAAGACAATTCTGCTTAAATTGGTTTACTTGTTCAGTGCCATACCAATCAAACTGCCAAAAAATTACTTTATAGAACTAGAAAAAATAACAAAATTCATCTGGAAGAACAAAAGGTCAAGAAAAGGGAATAAAAAAAACTAGATCTAAAACTATATTATAAAGCAGCAATCATCAAAACCATTTGATACTGGTTAAGAAATACAGTGGTAGACTAATGGAATAGACTAAATGCATATGACACAAGTAATTTAATATTTGATAAACCCCCAAACTCTAGCTTCTAGGATAAGAACTCAATATTTGACAAAAATTGCTGGGAAAACTGGAAAATATCTCAGAAACTTGGCATAGATTTATATCTCCCCATACCAAAATAAGGCCAAATTGGACATAAAGGATGTTACCATAAGCAAATTAGGAGAGCAAGGGAGAATTTACCTATCAGATCTTTGGAAAAGGGAGGAATTTATGACTAAAGAAGAACACAAGTTTTTGCACAAAACCAACAAAAACAAGATTAAAAGGGAAATACAAAGCTGGGGGAAAAATTTATAGCCAGTGTTTCTAATGAAGATCTCATTTCTAAAATATAAAGAACTATGTCAAATTTATAAGAATACAAGTCATTCCCCAATTTATAAATGGTCAAAGGATATGAATATTTTCATCACATGATGAAATTAAAGCTATGGTCATATGAAAAAATATTTGAAGTATTGAAGAAATGCAAATTAAAACAACTCTGAGGTACCACTTCATACTTCTCAAATTGGCTAAGATGACAGGAAAAAATAATGATGAATGTTGGAAGGGATGTGGGAAAACTGGGATTCCAATACATTGTTAGTGAAGTTGTGAAATGATCCAACTATTCTGGAGAGCAATTTGGAATTATGCCCAAAGGGCTATAAACTTTGCTTATCCTTTAACCCAGCAGTGCCACTATGGGGTTTTTATCTTAAGGAAATAATAGAGGGAAAAGGACCCACACATGCAAAAATGTTTGTAGCAGCTCTTTTTGTTCTGGTAAAGAATTGGAAAATGAGTATATGACCATCAATTTGGGGAATGGCTGAACAAGTTGTGGTATGTGGAAGTAATTGAAGTATTCTATAAAAAATGATGAACACACTGATTTTAAAAAGGCCTGGAGAGATTTACATGAAGTGATACTGAGGAAACAAGCAGAACCGGGAATACCGTGTACATAACTGTAAGAATGTGTGATGATCAGCTATTAAAGATTTGGTTCCTCTCAGTGGTAAAGTGATCCAAAACAATCCCAATAGACTTAGGATAGAAAATGCCATCTGCATCCAGAAAAAGAACTATGAATATTGAATGTGAATTAATAGATGCTATGTTCACTTCTTTTTTCTGTGGTTTTTTCCTCTCCCATAGTTTCGCCTTTCCTGATTTTTCTCCCAACATGATTCATAAAGCAATGTGTATTAAAATAAATACATTTAAAAAAAAAAAAGAAAAAGTAATACTTCCTACATTCTCAAAGTAGTCAGTTTCTAGACCACATATATCCTTTATTGGCAAATACAATATAGATACAATGTGGATAGTACAATATATGGTATCAATACAAATCTTTTTAACTTAGTGGAGTCAGGAAGCTTAGATCTATTAGTGAAGAGAAAAAACTTTGAGGCAGTAAACCAATAGTCTGCAACCAGATATTTGAGAACTGATAGTATTCCTAAAACAATTAAAATTAAAAATTACTGGAACCTTGTTACTGTGCATTTACCGATTCTCTTTTATAATTAGCTTGAATTTGTTTTATATAATTAATGGAGAAAATTTTGGACTTAAGAATCAGAAAGGAAGAGCCTGAGATGAGATTCTACCTTAGACACTATGTCACTCTGATCAAGTCACTTAACCTTTCTTAGCCAATTTCCTTATCTCATCCTCAGTAAAATGAGAATGATATTAGCATCCACTTCCCAAGGTAACTGTTGCAAGGAACAAATGAGATAAAATGCTCTGTGAACCTTAAAGGATTATATAAATGCTACCTATTACATAATTGAAAATATACCATAAACTATTTGTATCCTCCCACCATTACAGCTTTCCTTTCCCCTTTGTAAATTTTGGTTTGTCAAGATTCCTCATCTCCAGCGTCCCAGGGATAAAACTATATATTTTCTATTGGGGAAATGATTAAGATTGTAAATAGTGATCCACTCTTTTCTATAAAATTCTGGATTAGAAATCACAGTCCATTTGAATAGATGCCCTTCAATTGGAGAATGGCTGAATAAATTATGGTATATGAATATTATGGAATATTATTGTTCTGTACGAAATGACCAGCAAGATGATTTCAGAGAGGCCTGGAGAGACTTACATGAACTGATGCTGAGTGAAATGAGCAGAACCAGGAGATCATTATACACGGCAACAACAGTACTATATGACAATTAATTCTGATGGACATGGCTCTCTTCAACAATGATATGTTTCAAACCACCTCCAATTGTTCACTGAAGAAAGCCATATACACCCAGAGAGAGGGATGCGAAATGTGGACCACAACATAACATTCTCATACTCCTTGATTGATGTTTGCTTACATTGTGTTTCCTTTATCTGATATATCGTTTGTGTAGATAAGATTTTTCTTGCACAACAATGATAAGTTTGGAAATATGTATACATATATTCGATTTGCCAATATTTTAACATAATTAACATGTAGTGGATATCCTGCCATCTAGGGGAGGGGTGGGGAGTTGGGGGAAAAATTTGTAACGGAAAGCTATGTAAGGGTTATTGTTGAAGAATTACCCACACATATGTTATGCAAATAAAATTAAAAAAAAAAAAAAAAAAAAAAAAGAAATCACAGTCCATTTACAGTGCTTGTCATGGAAATATGCATTGGCATATATCTCATTTTTTGTACTGACTTTTAATGTTTGGGCAATAGTTTGGTTTTTTTGCTAAAGGCAGTTGGGGTTAAGTGACTTGCCCAGGGTCACAGAGCTAGGAAATGTTGTGTCTAAAGACAGATTTGAAGTCAGGTTTGTCTGCACCATTTAGATGCCCGTAGTAGTTGATTTGTAACCTATCCAAAGATTATGTGAAAGATTTCTCCATACGTTAGAAAGATTTCCACATATTTTTGTTTGTGAGGGATCATGCTGATGAACTTTAAAAGGGATATTACTGGCCTTCCAAGATCTGTTACTCAGAGCATCATGAATTTAGGGCTGAAGGGACTTCTTATTTAACTCTCTTATTTTTTCAGATGAAGAAACTGAGGCATAGAGAAGTGAAGTGACTCATCCAGGGTTACATAGGTAGTAAACTACAAAGCTAAAATTTGATTCTTTTCAACTGACCCTAAAGTTCATCTCTTTTCTACATACCACTCTATTTAGTAAAAGTATGTAAGAGGTTTAGCATTATGTTAAATATATTTTAAAAATCTTTAACAGTTTAATTTTTGTCATGATTTTACATTTAAGTAAGATATTTTAAGCTTTGTGGGCTTCTTGTTTAAACTTTTAGTTAATGTGATTAAATCTATAAGCAAAGTAGTTGGGAGATGTTCATTTGAAAAATGCTTTTGTCTGAAACATTTAAAAGATCTCTTCTTAAATTTGAATGGTTTATATAAAAACTTTTAAAGTATATAATTTGTTAGAACTTTTAAAATATTAAATATTCTCACTGTATCATTAGAAGTTGGTTTATGTCTTACTTGAGAAATAAAACTGCTTTCTAGAATATCCCCTGGCAAGATTTGAACAACAAAATTCGCTATATGCTTTTACTTTAGGCTTTATTTTTATTTATTTATTTTAAGAGGGTCTTTAAAAAATTTATTGTTTCCTTTTTTTTTTTTTTTTTTTGTGACCAAGAAACAACATATCAGCCTAGAATCCTTGAGTTGGATTTGTTCCATAAGTCTCTGTAGCACTACCAGCTAGACTTAGTGATGTCTGAACATTTCACCAGATATAGTCTGCCTGAACTAGTTGTGCTTTTTTTTTTTTAATTTTAAATTTAAGCTTTTTATTTTTCAAAACATGCATGGACAATTCTTTAGCATTAGCCCTTGCAAAACCTTGTGTTCCAATTTTCTCTCCCTTCCTCCACACCCTTCCTTAGATAGCAAGTAGTCCAATATATATTAAACATGATAGAAATATATGTTAAATCTAATATATTGCATACATATTTATAGAATTATCTTGCTGTGCAAAAAAAATCAAATCAAACCATTAAAAAAAAGAAGAAAATGTAAGCAAGCAACAACAAAAAGTGAAAATACTATGTTGTGAACCACATTCAGTTCCCACAGTCCTCTCTCTGGGTGTAGAGGGCTCTCTTCATCAATGAACAATGGAACTATTTTGAATCATCTCATTGTTGAAGAGAGCCACGTCCATCAGAATTGATCATCGTATAATCTTGTTGTTGCTGTGTATAATGATCTCCTGGTTCTGTTCATTTCACTTAGCATCAGTTCATGCAAGTCTCTCCAGGCCTCATGAGATCATCCTGTTGGTTGTTTCTTTTTTCTTTTTTTTAATATATATATTATACACACACACACACACATACACACACACACACATATATATACATATATATATATATTTTATTAATACTTTTTATTTGCAAAACATATGTATGGGTAATTCTTCAACATTAACCCTTACAAAGCTTCTGTTACAAATTTTTCCCTCCCATTCCCCACCGCTCCCCTAGATGGCAGGAAATCCACTACATGGTAATTATGTTAAAATACTTGACAAATCAAATATATGTATACATATTTCCACACATCATTTTTGTGCAGGAAAAATCATATCTACAAGAAAGAATTATCAGATAAAGAAAATATAATGCAAGCAAACATCAATAGAGAGCATGATGTTGTGGTCCACATTTCACATCCCTCTCTCTGGGTGTATATGGCTTTCTTCACTGAACTATTGGAAGTGGTTTGAAGCATTTCATTGTTGAAGAGAGCCACGTCCATCAGAATTGATCATCATATAGTATTGTTGTAGCCATGAATAATGATCTGCTTCTGCTCACTTCACTCAGCATCAGTTCATGCAAGTTTCTCCAGGCCTCTCTGAAATCGTCCTGCTGGTCGTTTCTTACAGAACAATAATATTCCATAACATTCATATACCATAATTCATTCAGCCACTCTCCAATTGATGGGCATTCATTCAGTTTCCAGTTTCTAGCCACTACAAAAAGAGCTGCCACAAATATTCTTGCACACGTGGGGCCCTTTCCTTCTTTTATGATTTCTTTGGGATATAAGCCCAATAGAAACACTGCTGGGTCAAAGGGTATGCACAGTTTGATAACTTTTTGAACATAGCTCCAAATTGCTCTCCAGAATGGCTGGATCCGTTCACAGTTCCACCCTGTTGGTTGTTTCTTACAGAACAATAATATTCCATAACATTCGTATACCATAATTTGTTCAGCCATTCTCCAATTGATGGGCATCCATTCAGTTTCCAGTTTCTTGCCACTACAAAAAGGGCTGCCACAAACATTTTTGTACATGTGGGCCCCTTTTCTCCTTTAAGAATTTTTTGGGATATAAATCCTGTAGAAACACTGCTGGATCAAAGGGTATGTACAGTTTAATAACATTTTGAACATAGTTCCAAATGTAGGCTTTGTTTTTCTATAACATTTGGCTGTGTCTATTCTCCCACAAATGACAAATATTGGGAGAGTGACTGCATCCTTTCATAAATAATTCTTTACTGTTGTTAATAAAGAAAACTTTGTGACTAAGGACCATTTTTAAGTGATTAGTTAGTTGTCTTGTTCTTGTCTGAACTGGAGTAGCTCACCCTTTGCTTTGACTAAGTAGATCTGAGACAGTGCTGTTAAGATATTTTCTTGAGTTTTTTATTTTTTATTTTTATTTTGTTTATTTATTGGGGGGTGCTAGTGGTAGTATTCTGTTAATGTGAATCTTTACAACAGATTTTTTTTTCCCCTTCAATGATATTGCTTTGTAATTTGTGACAAAAATATAATTTAATGTCAGGATAAAAAGATGAGCTCCTCAGGGAAGAAGTTTATTGCTAATATACAATGGAATTATTGTAGCTAGATAGGGGACAGGGTTTTCTATTACATAATATTACTTGGTATCTGGTCATGTTTTGTTGTTTTTATCCATTTCATTAAAAAATATTTTTTTATTCCATTGTAAAATTTGCATTTCAGTTTATAAAAGATAAGTTCTTGAAAAACAGTAACCATGTGGAATTTTTATTTCTCAAATCCCCCTAAAAAGATAAATAGAATTCACCTAGGGAATCTGTGTTAAATTTTTTTAATTAAAAAAATCCTCAGTTCATCAGATTTTAATCTTATTAAAGTAGTCTGCTTTTTCTCCTTTCTTAGAATCAAAAAACTTTGAGCTGAAAGGAATTATATGTAGCAGTTTAATCAGATTCCCATTTTTGCAGTGAGGAACCAGTCCCAGGAAGACTGAGACCTTGACCCTTTCCCAAGATTATTTAGAAGATTAATGATATAGTTAGAATCAGAATTTTCTTTTCCTGATTCTCAGTACTTTTTTTTCTGTATCATGCTAATGTAAACATTTTATGCATTTTAAAGCTGGGAACCAGATTTATTTTTTTTTTTAAATATAATTTTTTATTTTCAAAATGTGTGCAAAGATAGTTTTCAACATTCATCCTTCCCAAGACAAGAAATCCAATATATGTTAAACATGTGTACATCTCCTATAAATATTTCCACATTTGTTATGCTACTAAAGAAAAACCAGGTCAAAAAGGAAAAAAAAATGAGAAAGAAAACAAAAAGCAAACAACAACAACAACAAAATGGAAAAAAAAATGTTGTGATCCACATCCAATCCCCATAATCCTCTCTCTGGGTGCCGATGGCTGTCTCCATCACAAGTCTATTGGAATTGATTTGAATCACTTTATTGTTGAAAAGAGTCACGTCCATCAGAATTGATCATCTAACATAAATCTTGTTGCTGCTATATACAATGTTCTCTCTGTTCTACTCATTTCATTTAGCTTCAGTTCATGTAAATCTCTCCAGGCCTTTCTGAAATCATCTTGCTGATAATTTCTTATAGAACAAGGATATTCCATAACATACATATAACATAACTTATTCAGCTGTTCTCTGATAAATACTCAGTTTCCAGTTCCTTGCCACTACAAAAAGGGCAGCTACAAACATTTTTGCACATGTGGGTCCTTTTTCCTCTGTTATGATTTCTTTAGAATACAGAACCAGAAGAGACACTGCTGGATCAAAGGGTATATGCACATTTTGATAGCTCTTTGGGCATAGTTCCAAATTGCTCTTCAGAATGGTTGGATCAGTTCATAACTCTTATCAACAACATATTAGTGTCCCAATTTTCCCACATCCTCTTCAACATTTATCATTATATTTTCTTGTCATCTTTGTCAGTCTGAGAGGTTTGTAGTGGTAACTCAGAAATTTTCATTTCTTTAATCAATAGTGATTTAGAGCATTTTTTCATATTAATAAAATGGGAATCAACATTTATTAAGGACTTAGAGGGATGGTGCCAGGCCAAAAACTAGAGATAACTAGGCAAAAATAATCCTTACCCTCAAACTCACAATCTAATGGGAAAGAGAACATGAAAATAACTAGGTACTAATTATATATCTCATATATATATAGTTACACATATAGAGGTGTATATTTATGTCTATATAGCTGTATGTCATGTGTACATATAATTGTGTATATATATACATGCATGCATACATTTATATATGTGTGTATTTCTGCATATATATTCACAAGATATTTATATGTATATATACTTAGTACAGTGAATGGTATGTATGTAAGATACATACTTAGTAGATGGATAGTATTCTGAGGGGAAGATAGTAGCAAGTAGTTGGGTGGGTAGGGCCTAAGAGGTATCCTTTTTCAAAGATGTGGTTTGTATATCAATTTTAATTTCACCATAGATAGAAGTGACCAAAAAAGAAGAAAAATAAACAGATAACTCATTTAATATAAGCATAAAGAGCAATTAACACTTGTGCTAAATAAATTATTCCTAATTTTCAAATTATTCTGAAATATAAAGATTTCTACCAAACTCCTATTTTAAATTTTTTGAAAAAAATAATAGATTTTTTCTTGCTATATTTTGTTTTTACATTACATTTTTCCTTTAGGCCCTCCCCTGTCTCAGAGAGCTATGCCTTTTAAGAAAGAAGAGAAAGAGAAATTCAGTAAAACCTATCACCACATCAAAAAAAAAAAATCTGATATTATATACAACATTCATTCTTAACTTCTGCAGAAGAGCCAGTACAAAATATTTTCTTTCTCTTCTTAGAAGCCAAGCTTGGTCTTTGTAATTTTTCAACCTTCAGTTTTAGCTGTTTTATGATTGTTCTTTACATTTA
Source organism: Myrmecobius fasciatus (assembly GCA_023553655.1). NCBI lineage: Eukaryota > Metazoa > Chordata > Mammalia > Dasyuromorphia > Myrmecobiidae > Myrmecobius > Myrmecobius fasciatus. The sequence continues at coordinate 415,560 of JAJPUD010001381.1, forward strand.
CATTTATATAGTCACTGTGTATATATTTTTTTCTGGCCCCATTCACTTCACTTTGTATTGACACATGTATGTTCTTATATGTTTCTCTATATTCATTATGTTTCTCAATTTTTACAGCACAGTAATGTTCTATTACACACAGTGTGCTCAGCCTTTTCCTCCGATCAATGAGCATCTACTTTGTTTCCAGTTAAAAAAGAATGTCACTATAAATATTTTGGTGAATATGAAGGCTTTCTTTTTGTAATTGAGTTCTCTTTGAGGGCCTATTTTTATTAGCGGGATCTGTGGATCAAAGGATATGAAACTTTGACCCTTTTTTTAAAAGCATACTTCCAAATTGCTTTCCAGAACAGTTATACCAATTCACAGCATCACTAACAATACATTTTCTATAACCCCAGCAATTTTGATTATTCCCTTCTTGTGTAAACCAATTTGCTGTGTCTAAGATAGAACTTCAGGGTTATTTAATTTGCATTTATTTTGTTATTGGTGATTTGGAATATATGGTTTTGATCTGATTGTCTCCCTTTCTCTCTGTCAGAGTTAAGTGACTTATCTAGGGTCACACAGGTAGTATCTGAGATCAGTTTAAACTCATTCCTGATTACAGGTCTGGTGCTCTTTCCACTATACCATCTAGCTGTCCCTTTTTAATATGGTTGCAGTTTTTAATATTTTTGAGAACTGTTCATATCCTTTGACTATTTACCTATTGAGGAATGGCTTTTGGCATTATATATTTGTTTGCATGTCTTATATGTTTAACATGTATTAGAGATATTTGATGTGAACATTTTTCCCCAGCTGATTGCTTTCTTTTTCATTAATATTGTTTCTGCAAAAAGTTTTCAGTTTCATTCAATTAGAATCATATCATTTATCTCTTGTATTTGCCTCTATCCTTTGTTTTGATCAATTATGAAAAATATATGATATGCTTCTCTTTGGATTTTTTATTGTATGATCTTTAATATTCAAGTTAACATCTATTTTGAATGTATTGTGATATATTCCATAATATCTTGTTCTAATTCCAGTTTCTGCCAGCCTTTTTATTACCCTCAGAGGACCCACTGCCCTTCTACTATCTCTTCCCATAGTTCTTGTTGAGAGACTAAAGAAATTATCTTTCCTGTATTTGCTCTTGGACATGAATTAGGCTGATCACATTCACCTCTGTCCTTCAATTCTGTTCTCTTAATTCATGGACCCTTCCTCCGATTCTTTGTTTTTTGGTTTTTTTTTTGTTTTTGTTTTGTTTTGGAGGTAGTATATGGATTCTTTTGATGATACTTTTTCTATATTCACAGATTTGGAGCAGTTTTCTTATATCACTTGTTGCATTTTATAATGTTTAGATTTTTCCATTTTTCACATTTTTCTGGGAGTCTTAGAATATTTAAGTTGTCTCTGTGCATCCTGTTTTTGAAGTTAATGGCTTTTTTCTGATGTAGAGATTGAATATTTAATATTAGTAATTTTTGTTTCTCAGAGATTTTGCATACTTCATTTTAGGATATTTGTATTTAATATCAATTCTTTCTTGCTTCTTTGGAGAGTGTAGAGTTTTTTTGTTTTATCAGGCATTTCATTATCTTGTAATATTTATTTAGAGAAATTTATCTTTTAGAGGTTTTAGTACATCTTAATTTTATTATTGTCTATTGATTTATCTGCTTATGTGTTAGATTTTATTTTACATTTTCTTCTACTTGAAAGTGACTGGATTTTAAAGCTGCTTCAGCTTTCTCCCATCTTGTAGAATTTATTTTTCAATCATGTGTGTGATAGTAAAGATGTTGTCTACTATAGATGTCACTTTAAAGCCTTACTGTTCCATATTTAAACCCACACTGAGGATGTCTTCCCTATGGCTCAAAGCACTTTATATAGATGGGAAAGTGGCATATTGATTGTGGTTATGGTCATTTTTCTTTTTATTGCTTTTCCCCCCTCTGGTTTGGATACTCCTTTATTTATTTGTTTTCTTTTTTTTAAAGTTTTTTTCCTATTTTCAAAAAATGCGTGGATAATTTTTCAACATTGACCCTTGCAGAACCTTATGTTCCAAATTTCTGCCTCCTCCCCAGATGACAAGTAATCCATTATATGTTAAACATGTTAAAAATATATATTAAATCCAATATATGCATACATATTTATACAATTAGCTTGTTGAACTTTTCTTTTTATTGTTAAGTATTACTAAAGATTGAGATTTTTTTCCCCATGTCACTGTTATTTTTTGTTTGTTTGTTTTGTTTTTTTGCTGAGGCAATTGGGGTTAAGTGACTTGCCCAGGGTCACACAGCTAGGAAGTGTTAAGTGTCTGAGACCAGATTTGAAGTCAAGTCCTCCTGATGCCACCGGTTTTTTTCTCCCTTCTTCAGATATGTTGTGAATTAATTCCTGAAGGTTCCTCAAGCCATGCCCTATATTTTATGCAGGAGATTTGACAAAAGTCAAAGAAGTAACATCTCTTTTGTGATCAAATCCCAGGATAGAAGATGATCTAATGAGCCCACAGTGTTTTGGAAGGGCCATAGATTATATATGTTTCTTCTAATGTGCAACTAAACAGGACTTTAAGTAATTATTCTTTAATCAATTTGTAGTCTTGTTTTAATGTCTTCCATCTCTTAAATACAAATTGATTATTGATACAACTATATAATAATATATTTTATGAGAATTGAACTTGCTGTAAGAACAGGACAGATTTTAATTTCTATTTTGCTTTAACTTTCAGTTTTCTCTTTCTCTAGACATTCTTACTTTCCCTGTATTTGCTTGAGGGCAGTTATTGATCTTAACAAGCAGTTAATGTAGCTATAAAATATTTTGTTAAAATTTGCACAAATACTTGTATATAACAAATGTAGAATAACATACAATAAAATAACCTAGTACTTTGGACTACCAGGGATAGCAGTATACAACTAAATCATTATCATTTCTCTCTTCTGTTCCATAAATTCATTTTTTTTCATTACTGTTATTATATTGAAATTAGGCTAATAAGTAATGTTACTTAGCCTTCTTCATTGAAGGAGTAAATGTCTCTCCATTATTTCCTTTTTATTTTTATTGTCATGACAAGTCACTAGTTCATGATGGGAAGCAGTGTAGTCAGCCTACCTATTTCTGGGATTGAAGCCAGTATCTTGGACAAGTTATTCTACCTCTTGGACCCTCAGTTTCTTCATCTCAGAATGAAATGATCGTATTAGATAAACCTATCCCTTAGATGCTTTACACCTCTGATGTGAATTGATGAATCTTTTATCCTGGAGTTACAATAACCTTTCCACTTAATTTCCCTGCCTTCCAGTCTTCTTATTTTAAATCCATTCTGGACACTTAACCATATTTAGTCTTCCAAAAATATCACTCTGCTCTTGGTCACTTCCCTCTTCAAAGCCTTGTGTAGCTTTTGAATTACAGGTAGACCAAGCTCTGAGCATCTGGACTTGCTCTATATCCTAGAGCATTAGCCTGGGAGCATTGAAACCTTAAGTGATTTGCCCAGAGGCTCATATGTTAAAAGGTAGGCATGTATCCAGATCTTGACTCTGATACAATTCTCTATCCAGTAGGCCACAGTTCTCCTGAATTGTTACAGTATTTCATATTTGTGTCATTTCTATAGATTTTTGGTTTCTATTTTATTTCTCTTCTGATTTTTGATAGCTCTTTTGTGCTTATAGAGGGACAGATCTAGCCTCATCTAGATGCTAGTTTTCTTTCCTTCTGATCTGATAGTGCTCCCACACACATGCTGACACCATTTCCCCAAGTTTCCTCTGTTCTTCCATTTTCTCTTTGAGCACTGTTGCAGTGAAATTCATTGACATGCTAATATTCCAAGCAGTGTAAGTTCTGTGGAGCAAACTTGCAGGGTTTTGTTTTTTTTTGGGGGGGGGGTCGGGGGGATGAAGAGGAGTTCTGTTGCAAATCTTGGGTTGACTTTTGTGCCCTGTAAGAGAGATAGCCTGTAGGGGAGGGGGAGTGAGTGCCTTAGGGGTTAGCATTTTTTGCTGTTTGAGTGGTGTTCAGCTTTAGAGAAGAGCTGAAGTTGCTTCATATTGTGTGGGATATTCAGGCCCTTATCTTAATAATCAATACTACAGAGGCATCTCAAGGTATAGAACAAAAGCTTTATTCAGGAACTCATGAGTATCGGGCGGTCCCACAAGGGATCAAAGTAGTCCAGAGTTGGGAGAGCTGGGGAGCAATACTTCCCTGGCAACTTTATACAGTCCAGAACAAAGAAAGTCCCAAGCCCACCCTTCTTTTCCCTTACATACATTCTAATTGGTTATATATGCTTTTACTTTCCTTATTTAGGAATTGGAATGTTGACAATTTATAAATCAGACTACCTTCTACTTTCCCCTCCACCCTGGAAACCAGAACTTAGGCCCTCAGGCTTTGTCTAATTTAGTGTATAGTCCTGAGAGATCTTTACTCCAATTGTCACACTCAGTCCCCCCTTTTTTTTATTTCTTAATGTTTTGAAGAGCTTTCATCCCCAAATTTTTGCAACAGCCTGTTACTCCTAGCATTGACCTCATCACCAGCATCTTCTTTATTTACTGGGGTCCATCCTTGATGTTGCAGCATTAGCATACGCATTTTGTTCTCATTCCCTAGAATTTCAGCTATGATTTTATGTACTATCACAGTAACAATACGTATAATACAAGGCAGACAAATTGGTAAAACTGTTACTCCACTTAAAGCAATTAATTCAAACCATAATACCTGCTTCCACCAGCTACCATTGAACCAGGACCACCATGATGTACTGAACGGAGAACTCCAGGTTTGCACAGGGATGTGCGCTAGTTTCCTAATATCTTTGGCAATCTCCTTCACTATTCTCCCATTATTGTCAATTTGCATACAGCAAGTAGAAAGATTCAGCTTCCTACAAACTCCCCTTTCCTCCACTAGAAGATAATCCAAAACCAATCTGTGCTATAAGACTGCCTCTCTGGTTTGGGTTACTTGATCTGCCAGTAAGTGCAGGGCTTTTGCTGTTTGATTAGTTATAATTTCTAAGACAGAACCTATTTAAAATATAAATAGGAGTTCTGTATTCCCAACTACCATCTTGAGCCCAGGTGGCAGGTCCATACTCTCGGATTATTCTTTCAGGTGGCCATGTATCTCCCCATCCATTAGTACCCCAGTCTGTGTTAGGGAAGTATCAATGCTCCGTTTCTCTCGATCCAAATCATCATATAACTGGATTCCTAAATGATTCACACCATTTCCGGGCAAGAAGAATTTTGGTCTAATTAATCCGACAGAACAGACACCATTCCAATTAAGGGGAAGGTGGGTATAAGCAGTTTGATCACAAATCCAATAATGTCCCTTTAATGTGGGGTGGCTCGATTCAAAAATATTTGTCCTGTTGAACACCAAGGATAATACTGCAAGTCTTTATCCCTCAATGGACCTCCCTGGTATAGGGTCCAAGCATCATCCTGATATTGACATCTCCATAATTGCTGTTTACCTTTGAAGCTACAACTCATGATATTAGACTCAGAACTATCTTTTATGCTCCAAAAAGAGGTAAAATAACCAGACCAAGTTGAATTCCGCCAAGTCCATTGGTACCAGGGCCGGATTAGAACTCCTACTTCATTTTTCCTCATACATTCGGCTATTTGCCAAGGCCCACATGGGTAACCAAATAGCAATTCATATGGGGACAGCCCAGTATCTCTCCAGGGTTTTGTTCTGATTCTCAGTGAAGTCAAAGGGAGACACTTCATCCAAGGTAACTGAGTTTCTATAATCTTTTAATCTCCTGATTCATCCTTTCTACTTTTCCTGAGGAAGGAGAATGCCAGGGAGTATGAAACTCCCAAGTCATCTTTAAGGCTTTCATTAAAGCTTGCAAAGGCTTGGCCCTCACGTGTGTACCTTGATCAGAATCAATGCACTCCACCAGCCCATACCTCAGGATGATTTGTTCTAAGAGGACCTTAGCCACAACCGAAGGGTGACATGACAAAGGGGATAGGCCTCTGCTCAAGATGTTAAGTGGTCCACGAGGACCAGCAGGTATTTGAGATGCCCCACAGGGGGCAATTCAGTAAAATCCACCTGAATACTCTGAAAGGGTCTGATGCCAGGGAGTCTTCCACCCTGTGGAGCCCACCAGAGAGCTGTTTTATTCATCCTTCGACAAATAAGGCAGCCATCTACCACTTGCCGGGCTAATGTGTACAACCCAGGTGTTGAACATTTTGTGAGCACCACATCACACAGGTTTTGGACATCCCAATGGCTACCCAATGTAGGTATTGAAGTAGATGTCTCATACCTGCTTTGGTCAGGCCCTCCCTTCCATCGGGCAAGAACCAATGACCCTTAGCGTCCTCCTGGGCTCCTAGAGCCTCATCCAGGGTGTATGACGGTGGAGGCACGTGCAAAGGTAGAGCTGGTATCAGAACCATCTCCTCAGGATCAGCAGGTTCTCCCTTTGCTATAAAGGAATCTCCAGTCTGATGTCCCCTAACATGGACCACAGCTATATATCCTTTTTATTTCAGTTTACTGAGACCCCTTAACAAATCATATAAGCGTTGCAACTGGTCAATAGGGATCCCAATTTTTATTTCTAATCCATAATATTCCACCTATATATATATATATATCTTTTGAGAAGCTATTTTCAAGCCATGGTTTTCAAGTTCACTCCTGACCTCACCCAATACTTGTTCTAAAATATCTGCATTGACATATGCTGCAAGAATATCATCCATGTAATGAATGATTTATACTTCAGGGTATTTCTTCCTAACGGGTTTCAATATTTTGTCTATATACCACTGACAAATGGTTGGGCTATTTTCATACCTTGTGGCAGTACTTTCCACTGATATCTTTGTGCAGGTTCCTGTGGATTGGTAATGTAATTAAGGCTCTAGTTGTTAAGTTCATCTCACATAATGGACTAGTACAATAGGGGTTTTCTACTCTGGAACTAAAAATCCCTTAAACAACTACATATCTTTAAATCCAAAATACAGCAATAGGGAACCCAGTCAGGATTCTACAGTGATACACAGTAATCATCAATAACCCTCAGTTCTCCTCCTTTCACAGATTTCCTACCCCAACATACATCCTCCACTAGGGCATCTATGACCTAGACTTGCAGGCTAATCTTTCCCTGTAGTAACTATCATCTGCCATCCTCCATTTAGAACCAACACTCACATCAGTGGAAGCTTTCAGGAACCACTTCAGTTACTCCTGAACTTAGCTAAATCTTGAACTCTAATGATTAATTATTGCATAAGCAAGCAAGTGACAGGACATTGATCTCAGAACAGTGAGCAGGAGAGACCTGCTCCCACCATCTCCCACTCTCTGTCTTGGAAACCCAGTTATCCTAGACCAGATTGGCATCTGGCAGCCATAGAACTTAAGCATTGTAGAGGCCTGAGGCCTCAGAGCCCTTGTCACGCCATTCCCATTTCAAGCAGTCCAAACCCCGACTCATTTGGGACAAAGGGACGAAGGTCTCATCTTCTGGAACTGCTTCAGGCTGAAAAGGGGTGTAGCTATATCCAGTGGGTCTGAATGAAGAGGGCAGAGAGCTGGTGCTGGCGGCTGCTGCAGCCAGTGCTGAGTGTCAGAATCAGGTCTCAGGTGACTCAGGTTGACCAAGTGAGTAGAATTTCATCACTCAGAGTCTGAAAGAAGCAACTTTCACAAATACATTAACAACTCAAGGATTAATATTGAGCAGAAGAGAATACACAAAAGTGACCAGACACTAGAAACCCACCCAGAAAAGGGCTAAGGGGGGGGGGGAATGAGGCTATCACAAATGCCTCTTGTCCAAATAACCTTCCCTAGGATAAATATCAAAAACGCTTTCCCAAAATTACTGCTTTTCTTTCCTCAAAGGACTAATATTGTGCCCTGCAGTATAATCTCTTCTAGAAAAAGCCCTAAATTCTCACAAGGAAAAACTTTCACACTATTGCAGATGTTAACACAACAACAGCAACAGAAACCTCTCTACATTGATAGCTGGCAATAATCATTACCTCTGCATTGAATTGTTTGGCCATCAAGAATCCCTTCCTTCCATATAGCACCCATGATCATGCAAAACATGAAAAACACATTTGATATTAACATAAATCTCTGATAAGTAACCAAAGGGGTCTAGGATTGGGGTCCAGAGACCTGACAACCTAGCCTTGCCTTCCATCAACATACAATATCTACTCTCCTCACACAAAAGGGAAGTTTCTTTATCTATAAAGAAACTCTAGCCCCAAAAGTTTGTTACAGCAGCAGCCAGAGAGTCCTACAGAGCTGGACTGCTAATTAAAATATATACTTAATTGTGTTCTATATCTTCCACTAACTACTTTCTCTGATTTCCACTTGCTTTGATTACAGAAATTTGTTACAGGAGGAAAAACAGAGTCATGGCCATAACACTATATAATCAGTCAAAACTGAGACTTCAGCACATACAGGACACAGGATAAAATAGCCTTAATTCAGTTTTACTCCAGGTAATTGCCCCAGTAACTTACAGAAGGTGGAACTTTAAAATCCTAAACAATATCAGCTACAAGCCCAAGAAAGTTTACCTCCAATAACAAATTCCATTAACCAAAGTTTCAGATAAATCCTCAACAGGCATGTACCATGACCTTATATTGATAACAGTAAGAGATTTGTCCCATGAACTTTCTGGGACTTAACTTTCATATCAAATACATGTTTCATAAGGTGAACATTACAGATCATTTTGCTTTTAAAATACCCAATACATAAAAATTCCAAATTGCATATTGTCCAGAACAGAAACATAGTCAGAGACACAAAAAGGCAAAAACTAATTTTCTCAAAATCCCTTCAGACAGTGAATACAATTTTAAGATGACTCAATACAAATCAATTAAAACTCATACAGAATTTCCTAATTCCACATAAAAGGATTTTTCAGATTTAACATTAATAATTTCCATCTCTCTCTTTGTTCCCAAATACCTTTCTAACCTTTTTTCTTCTCTGCATCCTCTTCATTTTCTTCTACATTCTGTTCCCCTCTTTCCCATCTTCCCAAATACGCACAAAATACTCTCCATTCTTTCCCTGTCCTCCAATTTCATATCCCATCCATACAAAGCCGTCTCTTATCTCCTGTCTTTTCCCTTTCCTTCCCTTCAAAACTTTCAAGATTCACAATTAAGTGACTATCTAAATAATTCAACAAAACTCACACACATGTTCAAAATCAAAGTTGACAAAATGTAAAGCATAACTCATAATGCTTACCAATTACCCAGCATGTTTCAGAAGGTAACATAAATTATCATGACTTTTTCAAACAAGCTATTATCAATCTGAAACCAAATCAAATACAGCTTTTAAAAATTTTCTTACAATATTGATGGTTCAACATTTAGACAAATTTCTAAGATCTTATACCCCAAATAAACAATCTAGCATGCCCAAAGCAACAGTAATTATAAAAACCAAATATGTATAAATCCAAAAGGATATGGCCTTTTTTTTTTCATTTAAATAAATTTCCTAAATTCCAATTAAATATTGCAGGCAGACTAATTTACCATCTGATTGTATGTATATATACACATATACACATACTCACATATATGTATATACACACACATACACATATAATTTTAAACTTTCCAAAACTTTTTCTCCCAAGTTTTTTTTTCTCCAACACTAATTAACATCCACTTTCTTTGTTCTCTCTCTGCCTCTCTCTCTCCAGGCAGAACTGTTATCTCTGTAAGAATAATTTGTTGCGACTTTTATGGTTCTCTCTCTTCCCATTTTGCTTCCAGCAGGCTTTTGGGGGAGGAAAAAAAAAAACTTCTCCACTAGCATTTTAAAATGGCCAAACTTTTTCTGTCCCTGCTAGTTTCAAATTAATGCAAACACAACTCCAATAAGAAATTTTAAAACCCAAGCATTTTTAACATTGAAATGACCAATTGCCAAATTTTCCAATCGCTGTTCTTAAAGCTTATCGGAGTTTCCAAAAACACCTAGCGCACACACACACACACACACCAACCATCAGAGCTCCAACAAAACACACAGAGATCTCTCAAACGCTAATTACACAGACATTGACGAGATGCTCCTCTTAGGAGAGGGGAGTTAACACAAATTAGAGAGACATCTCTTGACTCACGCAAAACTCTGATTCTGCCTCTTTGACATTGTACTTTGGGATCTCATCCCAATCTTGTAACCGATTCCCTAGAGGACTATTGGTTAAAATTCCCTGGTCCTCATTTTTCTTTTGAACTGCAAAACTCTCCATAAGAATTCCCTTCTTATACCAGTGTAGGTTACCCTATCACCAAACAACCCCCCCAGAGCTCTCTCGAGATTAGGCCAAAGCAGTCCAACAAACAACATTTAGAGAGAGCTAATCTCTCCCTTCCCAACAGGCCTCTTTTCCATCTCGAGTGCTTAACTGGAGCCACAAGTGCAGTTTTTCTGGGTCGTGGCCGGCACCAGGACCGTTCCTCTTGCTCTCTTTCTTCACTTTCCCTTTGTTCTTTACCAAGTTGCCCTGCCGTTAGATTCCCCAGGAGGTGCGAAATATCTCAGAACCAGTGGCCCTTGGACAAAATTATCTGGTGGCGCGCTTGCCACTGATCCGAGACCCCCTCAGCTTCCCAAGGAATCCCTTGGATTCCAGACGAGCCCCCAAAACTGTGTGGGATATTCAGGCCCTTATCTTAATAATCAATACTACAGAGGCATCTCAAGGTATAGAACAAAGGCTTTATTCAGGAACTCATGAGTACCGGGCGGTCCCACAGTGGATCAAAGTAGTCCAGAGTTGGGAAAGCTGGGAGCAGTACATCCCTGGCAACTTTATACAGTCCAGAACAAAGAAAGTCCCAAGCTCACCCTTCTTTTCCCTTACATATTTTCTAATTGGTTATATATGTTTTACTTTCCTTATTTAGGAATTGGAATGTTGACAACCCATAAATCAGACTACCTTCTACTTTCCCCTCCACCCTGGAAACCAGAACTTAGGCCTTCGGGCTTTGTCTAATTTAGTCTATAGTCATGAGAGATCTTTACTCCAATTGTCACACTCAATATCCTGTACATAATTCTTGTTTTTTAAGAGGTTGCATTGGAGTAAAGGTCTAGACCTACATCTTGTTGATCATATGACCAACCAAATATGGGTATACTCTAATTATTTTATTAATGAACCAGATTTTAGTCTTTTTTTTCTTTTTAAAGATGAATTGATCAAACTTATATGCCATATTATTTTAAGAAGGCAGGCTTATTCAAAAATTAAAATAAGTAGTCACTTTCCTTTTTTATAGTGTTACAAGCTTCATCAAAATCTTTCAAAAATGTGCAACAAATCAGTTTACACAAGTGGAAGTGTTAATTGAAGCAGAGGGCTCACTTTTTGCATGACAAATTTCAAATGAGTAAAATTATATTGTGAATTAATATAAAATTATATTTTTCTGTAAATTTTAAGTTTTACAAAATAAATACCTTATATAACAACAACCCTTTGAGGAAGGGGTATTTATAGGTGTAATCCTTCCTATTTTATAGATGACAAAACAGATTCTGAGATTAAGTGATTTGCCCATGGTCACAAAGGCAAAGGGAAAAAAGCATTTATTAAGCTCCTACCATGTGTCATGCACTGCTAAATACTTTTCAAAATTTACAACCTCAGGAAGTATATAGATGATTTTATTCTGCTCATTTTACAGGAAACTGAGACCAGAGGTTAAACAATTTTTCCTAAGAACACACAGCTAGTTAGTGTTTGAGATCAGATTTAAGTTGAGGTCTTCTTGATTTTAGGCTCAGCACTCTATTCCATTATGCCATCCAGCTGTCAGCTGTCTCATTTAGCTACTTTAAGTGTCTAGAGTCAGAATTGCAATTCACATCTTTTCTGATTGCAGATATGTAGTACTTGGTCAGCTACTTCAGGTTACTTCAACAAGTGCAAACAAAGTAAAGAAAGCATATACTTAGAACTACTTACAGTTAAGAAGATATAAACTAAAGAAAAATAATGTATTTGTTATGATTTTTGCATATCAATTTTCCATTTGTGGATTTAAAAAGTATAGTCTATGTAATGATTGTTAGTCACATTTTTAACAAATTTAATTTTGGTAATTTAGTTTTGCAGTGGTTTCTTATAAAAGATTATTTGTGAAATTACTTAAAGCTTCTAGGGTCAAGGTTTTACTCTACAAAAAGAATGGGAACTTTTGATCACAGATGCCATATGTTGCAGGAGGTAGAGATTGAGCTTAAAATTTTCGTTTTCTTTCTTTGAATATTTAGGACTCCGCACAGTGCTTTGCATATAATAATAAATGTTTGTTGAGTTTGGAATTATTTTTTCCTTTACTTCCTTCCCCCATTTTGGTCACAATTAGCATTAACTCGTTTGATTAAACACTTCTTTTAGAAGTATTGGCTATCTGGTTATTAGAGGACAGGCACCAAAAACTCTTCTCATGTTCATCCAGCTTATCTTTTAAAGGCTTTTTTTTTTTTTTTGCTGAGGCAATTGGGGTTAAGTGACTTGTCTAGGGTCACACAGCTTAGGAAGTGTTAAGTGTCTAAGATCTGATTTGAACTCAGGTCCTTCTGACTTCAGGGCTGGTGCTCTATCCACTAGCCACCTAGCTGCCCCTAAAGGCATATTTTAATAATGTACCAAATTATTAATTCTTGTAGTTAAAATCCTATAGTGTACAATGTCTTAATGCTGTTCTATAAATTAGGATTCTGAAGACATAATATTTAATGGTTTCTGCAAGTTGTTCTTTCATTCCCACAAGCATTATTCATGGCTTTTTTATGCTGTCTTTAAGCAGTTATAATAGTAAGAATATTTTATTATTAGCAGATTATTATGGCATCCCTACAAAGTATCATATATATATGTGTATATATATATATATATATTTTTAAGTTTATGTCACTCTATAAAACTTCTGTTCAACGTGGGGGAAATATTCACCATGGGGGGAAAAGCATTTTAATGAGTGTTTTTTTTACATTCTTTGTTGGATTGATTTCTTTCCCTCTTTGTTTCTAAGATTTGGCATCTAATGAAAAATCCATGCAGAAGAAATAAAAATGGCAGGCTTCCTAGATAATTTTCGGTGGCCAGAATGTGAATGCATTGATTGGAGTGAGAGAAGAAATGCAGTTGCATCTGTGGTAGCAGGTGTACTGGTAAGTCAAAAGGAAAGAAAGCTTAGTTAATATATAATATTGTTATTTCTCATTCTCTTTTTACATTGCAAAATCGATTCTATTTTGTGGTAGCTTTTGGATTATGAATACCATTGTCATTTTAAAATAATTATTTCTATAATCATATCTGCTAAAGCCTATTCCAATGTTTTTACTTTGTAGATGATCCTAAACTAGTGTTTAGAGGCTTATCACATGAGGGATGTCCAATTGTTGACACAGTCTTTTAGCCATAGCAATTTATGAAGACTGTGGAGGTGTTGCAATTTGTTTTGATTTTAGAAATATTCATATAAATGAAACAAGATTTTCTTAAATATTAAGGAAGACTATTTCTCAATATAGTTTGTAGGACATTCTTAGCTTTCCAGATAATAGACAACATAATAGTTAAAGGGATTCTCCAGGTCATTTAATCCAACTACCCAGATCATGATTCTCATCCAAATATGCCTCATCTTTAACATTTTCAGAGATGGGCAGCTAACACTTCTCCCATTTTTTAGTATGTTTTACTAGGTTTGTTTTACGGTAATTTCTACTTTGGGTTCACTTCGGTCCTCTTAGCCAAGCATAAGTCTAATCCTTCTTTCATGTAACAAACTTTAAATACTTCGAGTCTTTTCCCTACTTTCTTCAACCATTTAAACATTTATTTAATATTTATCAAACGTTTATCATGTGCTAGGTATTGTTCTAAGGTTCCGGGATACAAAGAAAAGCAACAACAGTTCTTGCCTTTGGAGATTTTTGAAGATTTTCCATTCTAATGAGAGAGATAACATGGAAACAATTATATACAAATAAGATAAGCATCTTAATATGTAGCTAAGAGAATTGGGCATACTTTTTTATATAAAGAAAGTTGGACTTAAACTGAGATAAATTTATTTTTAATTTATAGTAGCTTTTTATTTTCCCAAATACACGCAAAGAGAGTTTTCATCATTCACCTTTGCAAAACCTTGTGTTTCAATTTTTCTCCCTCCCCTTGGACAGCAACCAATTCACTATAGGTTAGACACATGCAATTCTGTTAAACATATTTTCATATTAGTTATGCTGTGCAAGGAAAATCAGATCAAAAGGGAAAAAAAATGAGAAAGAAAAAAAAAAGAAACAAGCAAACATCACCACCACCAAAAAAAAAATAAATAAATAAAAATACTCTGCTTTGATCCAGTCTCCATGGTTCTTTCTCCATATGCGGATAACTCTTTCCATTACAAATCTATTGAAATTGCCTTGAATTACTTCATTGTTGAAAAGAACCAAGTTCATCACAATTGATCATCAATCTTCTTTGATGCTGTATATAGTGTTCTCTTGGTTCTATTCACTTCTTTAGCTGAGATTTCTGAAGAAAGTCAGGGAAGCCAGGAGTTTGAGATGAGGGAGATCATATCTAGCAAGTAAGACTGTCTTATGTGAAGAACTATCATAAAGTACATGTAGAAAGTAAAGTTTAAGGAGACTGGAAGGTAGGGGTCAGCTTATAAAGGATTTTAAGGATTTTTTCTATTTAATACTTTAGGTTAATAGAAAGCCACTGAAGTTTATTGAATGGAGGCTTGGAGTTATTGGCCATGTCAGTTTTCAAACCTGAGATTTGGAAGATCAGCTAAGAGAAAAGTGAACTGGAATGGGGAGAGACTTGACATTCATTCATTTGTTCATTAATCAGTACTACTTGGGTCTAGTCCTTCAACCATTTCCAAATTCACCTAAATTGTTGTGTGTTCAAATGGTTTATTGAAATCTTATTATTCAAGGGAATGCCAAAGATATATCGGTAATTTCTTGATATACTCCTACCATCACCTTCATTCTCCACTCTCCCTCCACCCCCCCATGAATCTTTGTTGCTAACAAAAGGGGGAAAATGTAAATGAAATCAATCAAAGTCTAATATGGGTATATGTGACTTTTTATGCTTATAGTTCCCAATATTCCAGTAAAAGGAGACAATTTCATTAATTGATTTCTTCTCTGGGGCCAAAATTTACATGACTTTGTTCTTATTATAGACTTTTAATGATCCCTTCCCTTCTAAGTACTTACAAATTGCTCCCTCACTTTAGCATTATTTCAGAATGTTGCCAAGAATTAACATCAAGTTCACCTGTCTTCTTTCCTTTTTAAATAGAACATGTTTCTGTGTCAGGTTCTGGTGTACCTGTTCCACTTGCTACAGTTGAACTCTTTTAAGAATGGCAACTCATTAACTTCTCTCTTATTCTGTCCTTATTGACCTCAGGTATTCATTTCCTTTTAACTATTTTTGTCCTTTCTGATGAAAATTTACTTTATTTAGTAAGGAAAACAGTGGAAAAATTAAGTAATTGTGTCATCTTCTCCCTTTGAGTGTTATTCTCCCATCCATTCCAAACAAGTTTTGCACATTGCTTGATTTTTGTCAAGGTCACTTTCATATTGAGGTTTAACTTTCTTGGTGCTAACAGTGATTCTTATATAAATATGTCATGCTTGTAGGCTTTTTCAACTTTTTATGGCCTTTTCAGGTTTTAATATGTCTTTCTAAAAATCATTTTGCATTGATGAACTATATTTGTTCTTTCTAGATAAATATTCTTTTTCTCTTCATAATCAAAATAAATTACTGATGCATCATTAAAATACATCAGTGGAATGTAAGCTTCTTAAGTGCAGACTGTGTCTCACTTGCATATTTGTATCCCCAGTATTTATTGTAGTACTGATACAGAGAAGATAATCCTGTTAATTAGAATTTTACCTATGAGATCCTTTTTCTTACCCCTTACTTAAGGGGATGTTAATTTTCTATCTTGTTTTCTTTTAATAGAAATTGCATGTTTTACATTATATCACAGGTGTTTAGAACAGCAATCATGCAACAGAGATCACCAATATCATTGAATTTTAGAAATTATTATGTACAGGATGGAAAAAACATTTATTCAGAAAACCTAATAACATCCATAAGAAATGAACAAGAATTCCAAAGAGTTTTAAGTAGTTGTGATATGATTAAATTCTGACTGTACCAAGTGTTAAAAACAAATGGTTAGCACTTAAAGAAATATTTTCTAAATGATTTGGTCACATAATATGCATAGTTACATGAATTTTTTTTAAAATAAAGTTTTTTTTTTGATGGGAAAATGTTAAAAATAGGCTAGTTGTGGTTTGTTAGAAGAAATTCTAAATATTTTGTAATATTCAAGTCTCAGAATTTGGCAAAATCATTATTTGTTACCACTTGTACAGATGAGTGGACAGCAATAAGGAAATAATAGAGCGGCAATGCATTCCAAAGATGTGCCATTCTCCTTTGGCATACATAACTAAAAGTGGACAGTCACCATATTCCATTAACACTTTTAATTTTGTATGCTAGGGGAGAGGTAGCAGAATGCAATGAAGAAGGGCAAGAGGAGTTATAGGTTTAAGTGACTTGCCCAGGGTCACATAGCTAGGAAGTGTTAAGTGGAGATCAGATCCTCCTGGCTTCAGGGCTGATGCTCTATCCACTGCGCCACCTCACCACCCCAAGTTATATTTAAATTAACAAAAGAGTTGATGCTATACTGATTTTTAAAATACCTTTTCTAATATACTTATAGCTAGACTACATGTGTTTGAAACTTTTTAAGGCTATATATAGGTAGCATGAGAGACAGCATAATGTGTTTGGAGAGTTTTCAGAGTCAGGAATTCCTGGGTTCAAGATCTGTCTTGACTGTATGATCCTATAAGAGATTAAGTTGGTGAAAAAGTAGTGATTTTGCATTGAAAACTTCTATGCTGATAAAGTTACAAATCCAGTTAAAAATACATAGCATATGCTCAAATATAATAGGAAAAAAAATTCCTTACCAAAGATTCAAAGTAGAAATATTTTAATGAAGGAAACTTGAACTGAAAAGTTTATCAGTAAATGGCATCCCTTTTTATGTGCAATGCATTATATTAACTAGGTAGGGGCAGGAGGAAGTACAAAAAGTCCTTGTATTTATTGGACTTAATTCTAGTTCTCAGAATATTGCAAATAATCTTGCTTTAATAGCTAAGCATTATGTTTGCTGTTTTAAAGTTTTTTACAGGTTGGTGGATAATGATTGATGCAGCTGTGGTATATCCTAAACCAGAACAAATGAACCATGCATTTCATACATGTGGAGTATTTTCCACATTAGCTTTCTTCATGTAAGTATGAAGGTAATTCTGAAAGTTAAGATTATATTTTTTTTAGATTAGGCAATATAATGGCTTGCTTTTTAATGATGGACAATGAGAAACACTCAGACTATAAAGTTTTCTGAAAAAAGTATTAACCAAAGAAAAAAGAATTCTTGCTAGTATTTAGCATTACATCCTGAACTTCATTTAACTTAATTAGAAAGAAAAATTATTCTTGTAAGCTGAATAAAGTGAGCCTATTATTAGATGTTTTCAAGTTATAATTTATTTTTTCCTGTAATGTTATTCTCTAAATATCTTCCTTAAATCCAGAAATTGTTTAGAAATATCTTTGCTTTTAATATCCAAAGGGAGTGATCTTTAGGAATAAGATAAAGCAGTGTTTCTAGCCACAGAGTATTTGTGGTTTCAAAAAATGCTTTCAGTTGCCTTCTTCTTTTGTTGTTAGATTAACAGGTCAGATATTCAAAGAGAATTTGAAGATTCTTATTTTAAAAAATAGAAACCTTTGGATCATATGTTTTTTGTCTTTTTTGGTTGTTATTTGTATGTTTATGTGTTTATATTCTAGGATAAATGCTGTGTCAAATGCACAAGTGAGAGGTGATAGCTATGAAAGTGGCTGTTTAGGAAGAACAGGTAGGTAAAATCACTTTTGGGTAGCTTTTGGTTATATTATAAATGAATAAAAACTGGCAAAGTATGCCTTGATCTCCAAAAACTGAGTCCTTTATACAGAGCTAATAATGGGGTTCTAAAATTCAACTTTCCAACTTTTTACAGTCTTGCTTTAGGAAGATTAAATTTTTTTTTTGAGAAGTTTGTATTTGTGATAATGTTCTGGCCTACATATATAACAAACTAATTAGTAAGACTCAGGCTTGATTTATTTTTCTAGGATATGGTGGATTTTTGTGTTTATCTTTATTTTACCCGTTGTGACCATCATGAGTAGGATGGTTAGCTGTGTTTGGTAACTAGCATATTCAAAGAGTAAATCTATAACTTTTTTTAATCAGCTGAGTGAATTGTCCAAAGACTTTGATAATGTTTAGGTTTGTGTGTGTCAGTGAATGGCATATTCTAGCCATTTTGTCTGTGTATGTATTGCTGTATGTATTTTTTTATCTGCATTTTTTTTTGAGGGTACATAACTTCCCTGCTTGCGTGCTGTAGCCCAGCTAGACTAGCCCTCTTCTTCTTTTTTTTTAATTAAAACTTTTTATTTGCAAAACATATGTATGGGTAATTCTTCAACATTAACCCTTACAAAGCTTTCTGTTACAAATTTTTTCCCTTCTACTCCCCACCCTTCCCCTAGATGGCAGGATATCCACTACATGTTAATTATGTTAAAATACTTGACAAATCAAATATATGTATACATATTTCCACACTTATCATTTTTGTGCAAGAGAAATCATATGAAGATATATAGAGAATTGTCTCACATTTATAAGAATTCAAGCCATTCTCCAATTGATAAATGGTCAAAGGATATGAACAGACAATTTTCAGATGATAAAATTAAAACTATTTATAATCATATGAAAAGGTTCTCCAAATCACTATTGATCAGAGAAATGCAAATTAAGACAACTCTGAGGTACCACTACACACCTGTCAGATTGGCTAAAATGACAGGAAAAGTTAATGATGAATGTTGGAGGGGATGTGGGAAAACTGGGATACTGATACATTGTTGGTGGAGCTGTGAACGGATCCAACCATTCTGGAGAGCAATTTGGAGCTATGCTCAAAAAGTTATCAAACTATGCATACCCTTTGACCCAGGAGTGTTTCTATTGGGCCTATATCCCAAAGAGATCTTAGAGGAGGGAAAGGGCCCCACATGTGCAAGAATGTTTGTGGCAGCCCTTTTTGTAGTGGCTAGAAATTGGAAACTGAATGGATGCCCATCAATTGGAGAGTGGCTGAATAAATTATGGTATATGAATGTCATGGAATATTATTGTTCTGTAAGAAACGACCAGCAGGACGATTTCAGAGAGGCCTGGAGAGACTTACATGAACTGATGCTCAGTGAAGTGAGCAGAACCAGGAGATCATTATTCACGGCAACAACAATACTATATGATCATCAATTCTGATGGACATGACTCTCTTCAACAATTGTTCGGTGAAGGAGGCCATATACACCCAGAGAGAGGGATATGAAATATGGACCACAACATAACATTTTCATGTTCTCTATTGATGTTTGCTTGCATTGTATTTCCTTTATCAGATTATTCTTTCTTATAGATACGATTTCTCCTGAACAAAAAAAATGATGTGTGGCAATAACTATACATATATTCGATTTAAGTATTCTAACGTAATTAACATGTAGTGGATATCCTGCCATCTAGGGGAGGGGTGGGGAGTAGGGGGGGAAAATTTGTAACAGAAAGCTTTGTAAGGGTTAATGTTTAGGAATTACCCATACATATGTTTTGCAAATAAAAAGTATTAATAAAAAAAAGAGAGAGAAATCATATGTATAAGAAAGAAAAAAAATCAGAGGAAGGAAACACAATGCGAGCAAACATCAATAGAGAACATGAAAATGTTATGTTATGGTCCACATTTCACATCTCTCTCTCTCTGGGTGTATATGGCTTTCTTCACTGAACAATTGGAAGTGGTTTGAAACATTTCATTGTTGAAGAGAGCCATGTCCATCAGAATTGATCATCATATAGTATTGTTGTTGCCATGTATAATAATCTCCTGGTTCTGCTCATTTCACTCAGCATCAGTTCATGCAATAGACTAGCCTTCTTGAAATTCTTCACAAATGATATTTTATCTGCAGTCCCTGTCCCTATGTCTGGAGTCCCCTGGGCCTGGAGTGGAGTCTTTCTTCTTGCTTAGTGTCTTTTTAGAACACCTTGTTTTTTTTAAAACTCAGATCAATTGCCACCTTCTATATGAAGCCTTTCCTTCCAGATGCTAATTCTCTTCTGCTTACCAATTACCTTACACACACACACACACACACACACATATACACACACACTTAACCCTTTAATCTCCCCTCTTAGAATATAAGACTTTTGAAGGCAAGGACTATTTCATTTTTGTCTCTGTATCTATGTAGTACTGAACACAGTACCTCTCAAATAATAGATTTTTGATAAGTACTTGTTGATTGATTTTTGGGGAAACATCTGAATTTTCACTGAATAATATTAAATCCACATTAAACTTTTCTAAAATAAACTTCTCTAGGGATCCAAAGCTTTTGTCATAGTGGAATTTCATTGTAACAATAACAATAATTACATTTCCAGTTTTTTGAAAAGGCTATGGATTAAACTGAACAAATATCCAGCTTCTCTGTTATCTTTGAATACTCTAGAACTACCACTGAATTGAATTAGGCTAATTTTTTTTTATTTATGCTTTTAAACTTCATGTTTTGTTGTAGTTTTTGACATGGCTTACTTTGGTGGCTCTTCTAAAGCTTTATTGTGATGCCTCATCATAGTGTGGAAATGATCCTGTGTTTCTGAAGGCTTTGGAAAAATCCACCAAGCTATGAAGACTTATAATATGGGCTTGTTGATGGGCCAAATAAAGGTCTGTTAAATGCGATACAACTAGGCTTATTTCTGGATTGATCACAAGGTGAGGGATTTTTTGGCCCAGCCACTCTAGAACAGAGTGCTGAATTATAGAGTGCTTTCAAGTTGCATCAGTTGAGAAAATATTATCACCAAAAATACAGGATTGCCTTTTATTTATTTATTTTTTATTTTATTTTTTTGCTCGAGGCAATTGGAGGTAAGTGACTTGCCCAGCTAGAAAGTGTTAAGTGTCTCAGGTCGAATTTGAACTCACATCCTCCTAACTCCAAGGGCTGGTTACACTTCTTTAAGGTATTGTTGAAGTGTCTTGGTAGTTGGGCATCTATTTTTTTTTTTTTTCTGCTTTTCTGGTGATGGTCTTTGGGGAATTTGAGGTGGGGATGGAGGCATGAGATATTTTGAAGATTTGTTTCCATTTGCTTGCCATGTAGAATTTTATTCAGTCTTGTTTCAACTGCCTGATTAGTACTGTAGGGTTTTTTTCCCCCTAATAGGACAAAAGAGCTTAAAAAAAAAACCCAACTTTGAATCTATGTTTAAATCCTAATAAAAGAAAATGAAATATTTTCTAATTTAACTCCCATGGTAATGCTCACAGAATCTAGTGACAAGGAGGAATGAGAGTAGGGGGATTGGGCAGGCCCTAAACTTTTAGCCTTCCTTATGTTTCTTCTTTGCTTAAGCTGTTATCTAAAGATGGAAAAGGAAAAAGCTGATGGGAAGCTAGTTGGGAAGTCAGTGAATGTGGTTCAGTGGCAGGAATTTTCCTTTGAAATCAGAAGACTATCCCCTTGGCAATTCACTTAACCACTAACCTTTAACCTATTCATTTTGTATAGTAAGGAATAATACTTATTTTACTAGTCTCCTTTATAGAATTATTAATAGCTAGCAAAACATTCAAAATGAATTGTACATAATGGTGATGATGATATATATGATTAGTTCTGTCTTCCAGTGATAAAATAAAATCTGTTAAAATAATAGATAATAATAATGTGTTTTAAAGTTTGCAAAGCTCCTTTCTTGCATTATCTTTTTTTTAGTAGTATTTTGTTTTTCCAAATATATGTAAAGATAGTTTTGAACATTCATTTTTCTTTTTCCTTTTTTTTTTTTTTTTTTTTTTTTTGCTGAGGCAGTAGGGGTTAAGTGACTTGCCCAGGGTCACATAGCTAGGAAGTATTGGGTCTGAGGCCAGATTTGAACTCAGGTCCTCCTGATTTAAGGGCTGGTACTCTATGCACTGTGCCACCTAGCTGCCCCTCAACATTCATTTTTGTAAATTTTGTGTTCTCAATTTTCTCCCTCCCTTTCTCTCTCCCTTGCCTCTCCCTGTTCCAAGATGGCAAGCAATCCTTTTAAAATTATTTCCATAAAAGCAATTTGGATCTATGCTCAAAAAGTTATCAAACTGTGCATACCCTTTAATTCAGCAGAGTTTCTACTGGGCTTGTATCACAAAGAGATCTTAAAGGAGGGAAAGGGACCCACACGTGCAAGAATGTTTGTGGCAGTCCTCTTTGTAGTAGCAAGAAACTGGAAACTGAATGGATGCCCATCAGTTGGAGAATAGTTGAATAAATTATGGTATATGAATGTTATGGAATATTATTGTTCTGTAAGAAAATGATGTGTTGTGATCCCAATCAGTTCCCATAGTCCTCTCTTTAGGTGTAGATGGCTCTCATAGTCACAACATCTTTGGAACTGTCTGCTCTACTTTTAAACATCTTTCTGCTTTCTGTAATTTTCTGCTTTCTTGGCTGTAATCATACTTACCTTAGAAGCAACTTCCAATTCTCAATTTAATTTATTGATTTAAATATTGCAAAGGTTTTATAATAGCTATTTGAGGTGGCCAGAGAGCTTTTTTATGTAATTTTAGTTTTTAGCTGTATACATTAGTGGATGATGGTGCTGAAAAGCAGAGTTTAAGATTGGTGAAGTATTGCCAGATGTGTTATTTCCTAGATACTTGAAGAAACATGAAAAGAGACAAAAATGACAAATCCTATCATCTTTACAGGTGCTCGAGTTTGGCTTTTCATTGGTTTCATGTTGATGTTTGGTTCGCTTATTGCTTCAATGTGGATTCTTTTTGGTGCATATGTTACTCAAAGTAAGTTCATTCCTTCCAGTTTTTTTTTTTCCAATAAATGTTAATGTAATCAACTTTAGTTTGTTAACCACCTAATATAAAATTTGTTTTAAATTTAGTGTGAAGATAAATATGTACTTAAGTTTAAATTTTTTTAGTTTGATAATTTTCAGAAATCCTATTTTTTTTACATGTTTTAGTTCCTTTGAGTTTTAGTTCCTAGACTTGAGGAAGGATACTAAAATTTGTCTCTCTGAAATAGGAAAAATGGCATATAATTCCTAAAAGTTGTATAGAATGGTCTTTTCTAAAATTAAAGTTTTAGATTTTTTCTGTTACCAAGCATTTGTTTTTTATCTTTCCCATCTTCTTCATTGGAAAAGAAAAACACAAACACTTTTTAAACAAATAAGTGTACTCAGACAAAACAAATTCCTAGAGTGGCCAACTCCAAAAATGTGTCTCATTTTGCATATTAGGAGATTTTTATTATGCATGTAACAAGCAGCAGCAAACATTAATATTTTAGGACACAAAGAAGAGAACAATTTGACACAATACTAATAAAATTCTCTTACTTTTTTTGGTCTACATCTGGATAGTACTGATGAAATGAAGTATTGATGTCAATAAAGTGAGTTTGTTTATTGGATGAAAGCTTAAATATAAAGAAATTTTACATGCTGGGTGAAATCCCTGTTGTCATTGAGTAATTTGAACACTACTGATACAGTACTTATTTTGTACTTATATTTGTTACTTAAAATTTTTATTAGGGGGCATTTCCATGGTGTTATGTAACATTTCACTTTTAATGTTTTAGTAAATAATGTATTAGTTGGAGTTCTTGACTTCAATTTGCTGTTTTTAAAGCCTATTAAAAATGTAATTTGTTTCCTTATCCTGTGACAATCATGAAAATAGTTTCAAAATTACTTTTCTACAAAAATCTTTATTGCATTTCTGATGGTACAGTAGATAGATTTGTTGGGCTTGGAGTCAGGAAGACCTGAGTTTAAATCCTACACTATCTGTGTACTTCAGTACAGAAAGGTTGGATCCAATGGCCTTTTAAAGTCCCTTTCAGCTCTAAATATATGAACCTGTATAGGTTCTATATCTAATGATGAGAGTAGAAACATTTCCACCTATTTATTGTTGTTGTTGTTGTTGCTGTTGAGGCAATTGGGGTTAAGTGACTTGCCTAGGGTCATATAGCTAAGGAATGTTAAATGTCTGAGACCAGATTTGAACTCAGGCCCTCCTGACTTCCGGGCTGTTGCTCTATTCACTGCGCCACCTAGCTGCCCCTCCACCTATTTTTTCTATACTTTCTCAGTAAACAAGCCAACAAATTATTACTGGTATTTAATGATGTTTAGTGATGAATAGTAAATGCATTTCATCTCTGAAATAAAATTAAGAGTAAATAGGTTGAAGGACTCTTCAGAGAGAGTATGAATCTTAGCGCATTGATTCTGGGCCTTTTCCTTAAGCAGAGAGGCCTTTTTGCTCACTTCCTTGATCTTTGTTGTTTTCTGAGATAGACGAATAAATGAGTTTTGAATAGGAGAGATGAAGATATATTTCTTGTTTTACACTATTTACTGACAATATATTATAGTATTTCAGAAGTCTTGTAGAAAAATGCAGTAACAAAATTGTTGACAATCTGTCAAAAGTTTTCAACCGCTTTCGTTTTCAACAAAATTCAACATTTCCTTGCTGATCTTGGGGAGCAAGGAGAGTTTTTATGTGTGGCTCCTGCAAACAATTCTGATCCATCTAATATCATAACAGTTGTGCTGAAAAAGCAGTAAATTTCAAAGAAAAAAACCCCTGCATCTGTTTTTGCTCTAGGTCATTGGTTCCCATCTTTGAGAATGAAGAACTTCTCTGCTCCCCCTTTCTAACATCACCCATTGTTTTATGAAAATAATAACAGAATGAAAGTATTTGTAGATTAGTGAATCCTGTAAAAGGAATCCTTGTGTGCCTTTAGGTGTGCTTGGCCCACATGACATAAACAGTACCCTAGGTGACGTGCCCATTTCTCTGTTTTGTCATTTTTCGTTTTTTGAGGGGGGAAAATCCATTTTTAGGCTAATGAATCTATAAATATTCTTTAAGATAAATGCGTTTTTAAAAATCAGATAATTCAGTGAAATCATAGTTTTTTGGTTCCTTTTGATAAGAATTTCTTGGTATGCCATGTGTTCTATTTGTGGTTAGCACTGATATTTTTTGTTATTGAATATGTTGATACCAGTTTTTCTTGATATATATTTTTAATTCTTGCAGATACTAATGTTTATCCAGGACTAGCTGTATTTTTTCAAAATGCACTTATATTTTTTAGGTAAGTTAATCATTTTTTCATTTATTCCTATAAAGTTTCCTGAAATTTCAGTTCTATTTATAAGTATATTTTAAAAAGAATATAAAATAAAGTATAAGTTCATTGAGTTCATTTAGAATGGGCTATGATACTATTATGAATTGTATCTTTTCAATAAAAATGCAAATTTTAGTCATGTACCAAGAGTAACAGATATAAAAGTATATGTAATAACTAATTGTTAACTAGTTGAGGCTTAGTTCTCTTTAAGTGTGGATGAATGCAAAAAAGTGCATGGCAATAATTTCCTTTAGATATAATCTGCTAAAAGGCCACAAGATGGAGGCATTTCTCCTTGAAATATTTTTGGACTAGAAACTGACTTGATATAGTTGAAAATAAGGGAAAAGACAAAATTTCCCTAGGAAAAGATTGTGTTAGGAATTTTTTTTTTTTTTTTTTTTTGCTGAGGCAATTGGGGTTAAGTGACTTGCCCAGGATCATACAGCTAGGGATTGTTAAGTGTCTGAGACCAGATTTGAACTCAGGTCCTCCTGACTTCAGGGCTGGTGCTCTAACCACTGCGCCACCTAGCTGCCCCTGGGTTAGGAATTTTAAGAAAAGCATTCTTAAGAAGTTAAAAATTCCTATCTTTTTTTTTTTTTTGCTTTTTTGCTGAGGCAATTGGGGTTAAATGACTTGCCCAGGGTCACACAGCTAGGGAGTGTCTGAGACCAGATTTGAACTTAGGTCCTCCTGACTTCAGGGCTGGTGCTCTAACCACTGCGCCACCTAGCTGCCCCTGTGTTAGGAATTTTAAGAAAAGCATTCTTAAGAAGTTAAAAATTCCTATCTCTCTTTTTTTTTTGCTTTTTTGCTGAGGCAGTTGGAGTTAAGTGACTTGCCCAGGGTCACACAGCTAGGGAGTGTCTGAGACCAGATTTGAACTTAGGTCCTCCTGACTTCAGGGCTGGTGCTCTAACCACTGCGCCACCTAGCTGCCCCTGGGTTAGGAATTTTAAGAAAAGCATTCTTTTTTTTTTTTTTTTTGCTTTTTTGCTGAGGCAATTGGGGTTAAAGTGACTTGTCACACAGCTAAGGCATGTTAAGCGTCTGAGGCCAAATTTGAACTCAGGGCCTCCTGACTTCAGGGCTGGTGCTCCATCCACTGCGCCACCTAGCTGCCTCCAAATCCCTATCTCTTTATGAAACTTTGTGATGCTTCATGATCATGATTAGATGATGACTCCTGAAATTTTTTGAGTGTAAATTTTTGGGCAGTACCAACTCTTCTCAACATGTATGACCTTGTCATTTAAAAAATGCCACTGACTTTATAGTTTCAGTTATTTTATACCAGTTACATGAAGTCTTATAAGAATAACTTTTAATAGGTCAATGATCACACATGTATTGTGTCTTTTTTTTTTTTTTTTTTTTTTGCTGAGACAATTGGGGTTAAGTGACTTGTAAGTGACTTGCCCAGGGTCACCACAGCTAGGAAGTATTAGTGTCTGAGACCAGATTTGAACTCAGATCCTCCTGACTTCAGGGCTGGTGCTTTATCCATTGCACCATCTAGCTGCCCCTATTGTGATCTTAAAAAAAAAAAAAAAAAAATTACCCTTAGTGTTTTTATGTTAGTACTTTTGTGGCTGATTCAAAATGCCACCTAGATCTTTAGTTTTTTGGGTTTTTTGTTTTTTTTTTCACCCCTTATCAGCTAAAAATGTCCTCTGTACCTTTCCCCCCTTATCAGTTAGAACAGTTGTCCTGACAAATACAGATTCAAATTACAAAATTTCCTATTCTCAAAAAGCTTTCTGCAGCTTCCAGTTGAAATCTGTATTATAAATTAGAACCAAAAATATGTTTTCATAATATTATTTAGCACCTAGTAGTGGTAATTGTAGTTTTAAATTTTTTATTTAATATATATTTTAGCTGAGAGTTGAATATGAATATCAGTTACAATTTCAAGTAGCAGGTACTGATGGAGTAGAATATTGATCTCTGAGATACTAGAGTGAGGTACTCAAATATAATTGGTGAAGTTGTTGGTACCTAAATAATTTTAATGTCTTAGAATTGTTTAGAAAAAAGAGCTTAACTATAAATTGCAAAATAGTTGCAAGTTGTTATTTTTAATAATAAGAAAAACTAAGCTCCAATTTTTAGATATGGTTGAATTTGAAAGAGAATAATACTGAAAAATTCTCTTCTCTTAGATGTTAGAATATTATAATGTGTGCATGTCTTAAGAATAACCTTCAAAGGAATTTAGACATTTATAATTCAGAAAGGTTCCAAAATTGAACTTAAATACATATGTTGTAATATACATGTTGATCCAGGTTTCTTCACCATGTGTAACTGTATATTTTTCATATTTTTTTAGTACCCTCATCTACAAATTTGGACGAACAGAAGAGTTATGGGGAT
This sequence comes from Myrmecobius fasciatus, assembly GCA_023553655.1. Lineage (NCBI taxonomy): Eukaryota > Metazoa > Chordata > Mammalia > Dasyuromorphia > Myrmecobiidae > Myrmecobius > Myrmecobius fasciatus. The sequence continues at coordinate 443,533 of JAJPUD010001381.1, forward strand.
AAATCACTACTTGCATCAAAATAATTTTGTTATATTGTTTATATATAAAATTTTCTTTCCCAGTTAGATTTGCATTTTGTTAGTGGATTGTACATTAAATGTTGTCAAATTATTTCCTTTATGCCAGTTTAAAAAAAAAATACTTTCATGTGATTTCTACTCTTTATTTCATTAGATTGTGAATATGTACATAAATGGATGTATATATTATAGATGGTGGAAAATATCCATTTTCTTATTCTGGCATTCTTAAGGCTTGACCAGTGCTCTCTGAGCAAGGTTGCAATATGTCACTTTAGAATTTATTGGCAATGCTTGTGTATGCTATTTCTAACTACCGAAGATGTGCAAAACTAAATCGGAGAATATCTGAAATCAGTACTGAATCGTAAGTTAGGAAGATCATTTCAATAAGTAGTATTTGTTTTGGCAGAGAAAATGAGTGGGTTTTGGTTTTTTCTTTTCAATGCTTGCTTGCAGATGTTTAAGTGGAACTTTATATGAAGATTTTTAAATATCCAAGGGATTAATTTGGAAATAAATTTGGAAGAAAAAATGTTTCTGAATTGCAAGGCTCTAAAGTGGGAATAGCATACTGCTAATTAATTTAGATTTAATGTGGTTAAAATAAAATGACCACAAAAAAGTTGGCACATAATTCTTAGAAAATGCAAGTAAAATAGTCTATATATTGTGCTTTTTTCTTTACAATCTATGGATTACATGACATGACGGCATTGCTTAAACTCATGTGAAAGCAAGTTGGTTTGAAAGAATCAAGATTTAAAAATTCATAGTAGTACAAGAGATGCTTTTATTATAATAAAAGGAATAGGAAAAACAGTAAAAATTAGCTCTCCTTCCAAAAGGGTACTACCACTATGTTTAAGAAATAAGCATTTTATTTACTTATTTGCAAGACTGAAAGCCCCTATTCAAATTTATTCATTAAGCTTTGAGCAAACTGTTATTAAAAAAACACTTAGAGAATTTTTCAGGCATGTATTATATTACAATCATAGCTCTAATTTATTGAATTGTATTAAGCGAAGTAAGCACAAATACACAGTGTAGTCTCAAGGGAATTGTTTGAATATCATCACTATCTCATATTGCACTGTTACTTGTTACATAGGTTTTGGTTATACTTTATTTTTCCCTAGTTTTACAAATTATTTTTCTTGTTTCTAAGACAGATTCTATAAAATAAACAGCATTAAAATGCTCTTTAAAAATACCTTCTCTGAGAGTATTTCCTTTGCACAGAATATGAAGCAAATTGTGGAAAGCTGTGCTATTGTCTATACTTCATCCTGTTCTCTGTATACTTTTGTTTAAAAACCTTAGCAAACTTTTTATTTTTCCAAAACTATAAAACTAGCATCTTTGAAGTTCCTTTTTATGTCCCCTCCGTTGTAACTTATTTTAAATACAATAAATATTTCTTTTAAGGGTGGTTTGTTAAATTTTATTTGACCAGAAATATAGTTTGAAAATTGTTTTGTGCTATCCATTATTTACACAAATAAGTAGTAAAAAGAGGCAACTTATAAATAAAAACAAAAAAAATTAAAAACAATATTTTAAAAAGTACATGTATATTCTTAGCACTTCTGGACTAATTGGGCATACTCTTGGTGAATTGTTATGTCTGTAGCAAATTGCTTAGTCAAAATACTCTACAATAACACTAAAAGTTCAGTATACTTTTTCCTTTTAAAAATGTAGGGGAAAAAAACATATTGTGAATATGAAAAAATAATTTCTGTATACCTATTTTCCTATAAAACATGGGAGACCACAGTCACAATCTTAGAGATTTTCACTACTGAATCAGATTCTATTACTCAAAGATTATGTATAAATGTGTGTGTGAATATATATATATATATATATAAACACATATATAGATACACACACATAGAGACAGTGCACATTTTGCAAATCTTAAAGCACTGCAATACATACATAATAGACAGCATTTATATAACACTTTTAGGTGTACAAAATACTTTCTACACATTTAGCAAGATAATTTGACTTGGTGGTTACTGAGTCTGTGGATTTGGGAATTATTAATATGGTAGTGGACTTCTAAAAAATATGATACCAAGCCCTTATAATTTCACAAATGCTATAATTCACAAATTCAAAAGTTATCAAAATATATAATGCAAAAAAAATGTAATGTATGTTCTCATTTGGTCTTCAAACAGCCCTGTGAGGTATGCACTGTATCTGTTATCGCCATTTTTATAAGTGAGGAAACTGGGACTGAAATATCCAGTGACTGATTTTTACAAAGTTACTAAATGTTGGAGGTTTGCTTAGAACAGCAAAAGCCTATAAAAAACTAATAAAGATAAGATTTAATTGTATTAACTGACCTATTAAAGTTGCATACAAATGTGACTTTGTCACAATGATTGAATGAAGCTCTTGGTGCTATGAGCTAGAGATCCAAATAGAGAAGCCAGTCGTTGTTTTCAAGAAATTTCATATTCTAAAAGGGAGACACTTGTAGAAGGTCTCAATTGTAAGTGAAATGTAATTAGCATAGATGACATAAAGTAGTAAGTAACTATAATATAGGTAACTTAGAATGAACTAGAGGAAATACAGGATGGATGGGAAAATCTAGATCTCCTAAAGCTCCCACTTTCTACCACTGGTTAAGGGAAGATACCAATAATTGCTTAAAAGTTTTAATAATGGTTTTAGATTAGATGATCCTTCTTGCCCTGAATAGTGTACTCTTAATAACTTATTTCACTCCTGTGAAGAAGGAAGATATATTTAGTATCTCTTTGTAGAATTCTTTTTCTATAGAAAAAGCACATTCATTGTTATGGTTAGGGTCTTAAGGCCCCTATGACTTAAGCACTAATTTTTAAAGGTATAGGACTGCTTGAGAAACTTTAATTTATTTTACTTTTATAAAGCTTTTTCTTTTCAAAACATATGCATAGATAGTTTTCAACATTCACTCTTGCAAAACCTTGTGTTCCAAATTTTTTTCTCCCTCCCTTCCCCTAACTCCCTTCCCCAGATGGCAAGTAATCCAATATATTTTAAACATGTGCAATTCTTCTATACATATTTCCATAGTTATACTGCACAAGAAAAATCAGAACAAAAAAGAAGAGAAAAAAAAATGCAAGTAAGCAATAACAACAACAACAAAAAAGAAAATGCTATGCTATGATCCACACTTAGGCCCCACAGTCCTCTTGTCTGGATGCAGATGGCTCTCTCCATCACAAGACCATTGGAGCTGGTCTGAATCACCTCACTGTTGAAAAGATTTACATATCTATTGTAATAATGTATCATATTTTTTCCTTTAAATCTAAAAAAAAAAAATAGAATACTCATATAAAGCTAAATTCTCCACTCTATCAAAAGAAGTCTCAAAATGATTATGGAAAAAATCAAAGGAAGGGTAGAAAAAGTTCAAAAGAATAAATAAAAGTTGAAACGGTTAGTCCACATTAAAAAAAAGATTCAGCAAAGTAATTCCCATCATTTCTTCTTTTCTTCAATGTTTGAGTACTGAATTTAACCATATGGAAGTGGAAGGTAAAAATTATTTAGAAAAATACTATTCTTTAGAATTGTCTCAAGATTTTTTTTCAAGAGTTTATACATTTTTGTTCAGTGATAAGCATTTGGCCTTTTACTATGTTATCACTTTGTATGAACACATTATTCTTACTTATTTTTATTACATTTATTACCTATGTTATTTTCTTATGCATTTGCAGCTTCATTTTTAATAAAATGTTTCTGGAACTTAGAAAAAAAAAAAGAAGCCAAGTCCATCAGATTTGATCATTATATAATCTCTGTTGCTGTGTACAATGTTCTCCCAGGTTCTACTCATTTCATGTCTCTCCATTTCACTTTGCTTGAGTTCATGAAAGACTTTCCAGGTTGTTTTTG
>JAJPUD010001382.1:10025-28925 GCA_023553655.1 Myrmecobius fasciatus
CTTCGGCGGCGGCGGCGGTGGCGGCAGCAGAAACTTCGGCGGCGGCGACGGCGGCAGAAGCAACAGAAACTTCGGCGGCGATCAGGGCTATCGATTCGGGGGCGGTGACAACCCGGGCTATAGCTTCGGAGGCGGCGGCGACCTGAACTGCAACTTCGGCGACGGCGGCGACGACGGAGACCCCGGCTGCAGCTTCGGCGGCGACGGCGACCCGGGCTGCAGCTTCGTCGGTGGCGGCGACGGTGACCCGGGCTGCAGCTTCGGCCGCGTCTGTGACCCCAGCTGCAGCTTCGCGGGCGGCAGCAGCAGCAGCAGCAACAGCAGCAGTAACGCCTTCCCCATACTGCGCATGCTGCTGCTGCCCAACCGAGAGAGCCCCCAGCCTTCTTACCACCTTGGCTGGACCCCTTCAGAAGACCAACCCTAGAAAGCAGCCTCGCTGAGCCCCCAGTTTAAATTAAGCACCCCGATCCCCACCCTGGGTTCCCGAAAGCCCGACGGTTTCCACCTAGAGTTATTGAAAGGGGGGGGTAGGGAGAGAGGGGATGAATCCCAGAATATGGGGCGAAGAGGGTCATTCAGACGGGTTTTTGTCTATGAAATCCCAAAGCAATACGTAGCATACAGTAGGCGCTTAATAAATACTTGCGGCTATGCATTGGGTTGGATTCGCTTTCTTCTAGCCCCTACACCTTAGGGGATCGATCCTATTAGAAAGCTGAGGGTTTTAAGCCCCTGGCCCGGCCGAAGGGGGGGGGAGGGAGGAGGTGACTAGTAACTAGTGGAACTGGGAATATTTACAAGGCTTCATTATTCATAAATTTAAAAAGGCAAAAATCGAGAGCACTTAATCAATAAATGCAATAATAGACGTCTTCTGGAGCACTTATTGTTACTTATGGAAATTCCATTAGGATTTGTTTTGCTTAATTGTGCTTTGTTACTACTGGCATGGGGGAGGAGGGAAGGGAAATTGCTGGAAAATGACTAAATTTTTTTAAGAGCATCAATTTTTAAAACTCCATTAGAGACACGAGACTTCAAGAAAAGGAAGAAAAAGAGACACTAAGACAGATCCTCTAGTGTTCCGATTGGCACTAAATGGAAATAAATATACCACAGGGCAATTGCCTTTCAGGAAATGGGGAATGGAGGAAGGAACAGTAAGCTAGCCGACCGGAAACGGCCTCTTGGTCTCCCCTCCTCACCCCACTCGCAGCTGCTAGTGCTTTCCCCACCGAGATTCCCTTTCCATCTACTTTGCATACAGCTTGTATACATCTAGTTATTTATGTATCTATCAGCTTTCCCCTTAGAATATAAGTTTCCTGAGGGCCAGTATTGTTTTTGCCTTTCTTTTTATCCCCAGCAACAATTCCTGACATATAGCAAAGTAGAAAATCAATTGTTTTCTTCCTTTTGTGCATTTTGCTTTGTAGAAGATGATGAATTTCAAATTGTTTTCTTAGATAATTTCTCCTGTTACTTAACTAGATTTAAGGAATCGCCGTTATTAATCACAAATGTAAACGCATTTAGTAAGTTCTTAATAAACACAAAATGTTTAATAAATGCTTGTTGACTGATTTGGGTCATTCCCAACCTAGACCCTCTTTTAATTGGAGAGTGGGGCTTGACTGTTGCACATTAGGACTTTTGCACTGTTTCCATGAAGTTCCTAATGTTCCTAAAGTTGGCAGAGCCAGCCTGCTGGAGGGATGGCCAGATGGAATGTCCTCAGAGAGGCAGCGAGCTTCAGAAGAAGGCTCTGCTTGGAGGAGAAACAGTCCTGTGCTGGGCAGAGTACTGATCCGGGAAATCAGAAGGCCCAGCTTCAAACCCTATCTCCATATTTCAGGGACCCAGGACAAGCTTTACCTCCCTGGGCCTGGGAGTTATACTAGCTAGCCTCTGAGGTGCCTTCAAGGCCCACACCAGTTCTGGGTTTCTACACAGGAGACAAAGGGCTGAATCCTGGCTATTGACTGCACTTGTGTAATCCTATAAAAGTCACTTTTCCTCTCTGTGCCTCAGTTTCCTCCCCTGTCAGCTGTGGGTGGATGGGGACACTAGTATTGCCCACTTTTCAGGGTCTCTGAAACCCTAGGAGGTGAGACCAATGAAAGTGGTTATATTATTATTCATTGCTCTTTTTTACAAGACCCACTGGCCGTTGTCAAAAGTTTCCTGAGAGTTTTTTCCTAAATTAACCTGGCCTCAGAGCCACCTATTCCACTTTGGGGCAGTGGGAGGAGCTGAGGAGACGGTACCTGCTAGGCACTAGGGGAGAACCACAGCATCCTGGTTTTACTGGGTGAGGAAATTATGAGTGCTCCATCCCATACACATTCCCAGAAGCCTAAGTGGTAACCTGATTGGGATAGATCCATTTATCCTTTCAGCCATTAAAACCATGGGTCCTTAACTCCTTAATTGTCTGTGGGTCCTACTGATGGTAGTAAACAAGATACTGGGGGGGGGGGCGCTGAGGGCCTTCCCTCCCTTTTTGGTTCTATGAATAAAAAAGGAAGGTCAATTTATAAGATCCCTTCAATCCCACATCACTAGGATTCTCATTTATTCCAGGCTGCTTTTTTCCTCCCTCCCTCCCTCCCTCTCTCTCTCTCTCTCTCTCTCTCTCTGTCTCTGTCTCTCTGTCTCTCTCTCTCACACACACACACCCCTCTTTCTGTCTTTCCTCTCTCCTTTCTCTTTTTCTCTTTCTCTCCCTCCTCTCTCCTCTCTCTCTCTCTCTCTGTCTCTGTGTGTCCTTTCTCCTCTCTTCTCTCTCTCACATCTCTTTCTCTTTCTCTCTGTCTCTTCTCTCTCTGTCCTCTCTCCTCTCTGTCTCTATCTCTCTGTTTCTCTCTGTGTCTGTCTCTCTTCTCTCTGTTTCTCCTCTCTTTTTTCCCTCTGTCTGTCTCTCTATTCTCTCTGTCTCTCCTCTCTCACATCTTTCTTTCTGTCTCCTCTCTCTGTATCTCTGTATCTCTTTCATCTCTCTCTCTCTCTCTCTCTCTCTCTCTCTCTCTCTCTCTCACTCTGTCCTCTCTCTTCTCTCTCTCACAACTCTTTCTTTCTCTTCTCTCTGTCTCTCCTCTCTCTTCCTCTGTGTCTGTCTATCTGTCTCTCTCTCACACACATACACATCTCTGTCTTTCCTCTCTCCTTTCTCTTTTTTCTTTGTCTCATATCTCTTTCTCTCTTCTCTTCTCTCTTTTTCTCTCTCTGTCCTCTGTCCTCTCTCTCTGTCTCTGTCCTCTCTCTCTTTCTCTCTCTTCTCTTTTTCCTCTATTTTTCTCTGTCTCTTGTCTCTCTCTGTCTTTCTCTGTCCCTGTCTCTCTGTCTCTCTCCTCTCTCACATCTCTTCTTTCTTCTCTCTTCTCTCTCTCCTTTCTCTTTTTCTCTTTCTCTCCTCTCTCTCTGTGTCCTTTCTCCTATCTTCTCTCTCTTTCACATCTTTCTCTCTCTGTCTTCTCTCTGTCTCTTCTTTCTCTGTCCTCTCTCCTCTCTGTCTGTCTCTCCCTGTCTTTCTCTGTCCCTGTCTCTTTGTCTCTCTGTCTTTCTCTGTCTCTGTCTGTCTGTCTGTCTGTCTGTCTCTCTCTCTCTCTCTCCCTCTCTCTCTCTCTCTCTCTCTCTCTCTCTCTCTCTCTCTCTCTCTCCCCTATGGTCCCACTGGCTGAAAATGAATATTGTATAATACAAGGCTTCAGCTGTCCAAAGGTCATTTATCCTTCAACCTCAACGTAAAAAAGCAAAACAGAAAAGGAAAGGAAAAGATGTCTCTGAGCAGCCCAAACAGATGGTGCAGTGTCTAAGCTGAAAACTCAGAGGAGGGTCCCTCACATCCTCATTCGGAACTTATTAACTTTTATTTTAGACAGAAATTGAAAAAATTTGGTGATTAGATTTTCCATCTCCTAGTAGAATAAAAAGCAGGGGGCATATGGGGAGAGAACCACAAAAGCAAAAAAAAAAATGACAGCTGACAGTGAGGGATAAGGATAGGATGAACAGGGACAGAAACAAAGCCTGTGGTTTCATGGTATCAGGAACTCTCAGGTGAGGAAACTCCCTTTTCCAATACAGGTCAGCACCTTTTCTGAATCTTATAGTCTTAGAGAGTTGCCTGGGCCATTAAGAAGTTAAATTACTTGCCCAAGGTCACCCAGCCAATAATGTGTCAAAGGTGAGACTCCAATCCAGGTCTTCTTGGCTTCCAGGCCAGTTCTATCCACTATGGTCTGTATTATAAACTATAATTAATAGGGGATTATAAAATAGAACAGAAATCGCAAAAGGCGCAAAATATAACAATTCGGGACTATCTGGTACAGGGATAAAGAACCCATGACACTGAGAACCTCATTGTAATAATACAATAAAGGAAATACAAACTAATCTTGAGCCATCAAGAAAGGGAAAATCATGTTCAGCTTCATCTGAGAAGGAAAGGAAACATATAATAAATACATCTTAGAAAGATTTTCATTCATAATGGTTGACAAAAAAAGGGACTCTTACATTTTGACTCTGGAAAATCCATAGGAGATGGGTCATCCCTATATAATACCAAGTAAATAAGCTCTTGCCTCTGATTTTAAGGAGAAAATACTATATCACATTCTAGTATACCACTGAGGTCTTCAGCCAGAAAACGTGCACATACACACACACACACACACACACACACACACACACACACACACACATATCACAACGGACAATGGGGAAACACACACAGACCCAACAGTTTTATGAGGGAAGTGAGCATGTAGCTGTGAATGGAATTGAGTAGGAGGGCACGGTTAAATGTTCGGGCTTAGAATCCCTTGATCCTGAAGTTTCAAGAAACTAGAATGGGGGATTTGGATTGTGAGGAGAAACAGACAAAAGTTGCCTTCCAGTCCAATGCTTTTTGTTCTGAGAAGTTTCCCCAATAGGAATCCTATTTCACTGCAGATGTAGCCTCTGTCCATAATCAGTCAGAAACAATGTTTTGAGTGGAGCAAGATTTGGCTCTGGTTGAGATTGTGTCCTAGCTTATCATCCTTTCTTCCACCACTGAGATTCCCAGCCAGTTCCCTACCAAGGGACCAGGCTTCCTGTAGCCAAAATGTTACCATGCTCATCTGATCAACTGCCCTCATGCTCACGTGCTAATGGAAAAGGCTGTAGGACCTTCTGTTTTCAGACCTTGTAAACTATGGTATCATAGAGCTCAGAGTCCCTGAACAAGACAATCTCCGTGGGAGATTTCCCATCTTTGCCAGTCTTTCTAATCCATGGCATTCAGGAAACCCTTCCACACATAGAATATGAAACCAGTTCTAGAAATGGAAGAGATAAGTTCTAAAGAAAAATTATTCCTGACCCCCCGACAATACACATGATCCAGGTTGGGAATACAGATTTTACAGTGGAGCAAATTGAGGCCCAAAGGAGTATGCTCCACAGTTGTGGCCTCCTAGAGACAAGGGTCCCATCTTTGTTGATTGAATCAGAGGTATCAAAGACTGACTAGCCCAGATGAGACCCACGATGCTCCCAGGTATAGCCTAAATCAGATTAAAATAGAATTGGGGGCAGCTAGGTAGTGTAGTGAATAGAGTACCAGCCCTGAAATCAGAAGAACCTGAGTTCAAATCTGGCCTCAGACACTTAACATGTCCTAGCTGTGTGATCCTGAGCAAGTCACTTAACCCCAATCGCCTCAGCAAAAAGCAAAAAGAAAAGGGGAAAAAATGGAATTGGGAAATATCCAACAAATGAAATAAAAGTACAATAAACCATAGCTAATATTCCATTTTAAAATTAGATCATCAGGGATCCTTATGTGGATTAGTGGCCTTCACCTTGGATTTGAGTTTGACAGCACTGGTCTAAGCCATGAGTATTCCTGAGATTGAGAAAAGCAGGTACAAAGCTCATCAGTTCCATCTGAGTTTACTCTTAAAACTTTCATGCTGGACAATGAACAACAATTGTTTTACTGTTACTGCTGTCAACTTTTCCAGCAGTTGGGGGTGGGGGGAGACAGCTTCCCACCAAAGTGGCCATCCATTTCTGCTGTGGGGTGAATTTAAAAGAGCTCAGTCTCCAACCTTGCAATGGCTGCTGGGGAAAACAAGCCAGATTTCCAAATCCCCTGTTTGTTAGCAGAGCCACCAAAAGCACCAATGATGGTGCACCAAAAAGCATCGAGGTTGAGTGGGCCAAGTGACTTACCTCCACTTGAAGACCTGCACATCCTTTGAGGAAGTCCTTAATGTTACTGATGCAGTCAGTTTCTGTTTGGGGCTCCTGGTGGTACTAAAGAAATGATTAAGAGAACCTCGGTGAGTTGGCGTTCCCAAGCAGGCCCAGCATGCCTCATGTTTTATGAGAACTAAAGGAGAGTTTTTGGTTTTGGTTTGGTTGTTGGTGGGGGTGTGCTTGGGGGTTTTTGGAAGGCAAAGGGGAAGGCTGCTGTCAAACCAGGAAGAGAAATAACCACTGAAGGAAATGATGTAAAAATCTAAACGGTCTTTTGTTTCAAACACATTTCGGCCTCAGAGCAGAGCCCGGGCTAAAGGCCCACTAGTGGGTCTCCCAACTTTGAGTCCAAAGTTATTTGGACGACATTTGTTTCTGCAATCTCTGTCCCCATCCTGGGGTATTGGGCTATGTCTGGATTTGGAAATCTTGTTTTCAAATGTATGAAAAGCACATTTTCCAACTTGTTGTTTTCTACAGCCTCATAGGACCCTTCAGGGTATCGGAGATTTAGGGTTCATGGTATCGGAGATTTAGGGTTCATGGGACCTCAGGAGCTACCTAGTCCAACCCCTCATTTGACAGAGAGGGAAAATGAAAGTAGGGGAAGGCACTGGTCCAAGATCACACAGAGAATCCTAGATCTAGAGCTGGAAGGGATTTCAGAAGCCCTTGAGTCTAACTCCTTCATTTGATAGAGGAGGAACGTGAGTCAGGCCCATTAAGATGAAAGTTCTAGCCCAGAGCCCCACAGTAGATCACAGATCTAGAGCTGGAAAAGATCCCAGAGGCCATCCAGGCCAATTCCCCCTCTTTTTTTACAGATGGGGAAAGGGAGGTCCAGGAAAATCACATGAGTTTCTCAGGGTGTCATAGCTAATAAGTGACCATGCTGTGATCTGAAACCAGAACTTCTGATTCCAAATAGAAATCTTTCTATTGCACCTGTCTCAGACCCTAGACCCGACAAGTATCAGATTCAAATGCATCCTGAATAGCATTTTGATACATCATTTTTCCAGTCTAGAAAGTTGTTACCATCTGGCTATTGGAGACCAGGTCTGGGTTGGACTTGGTTCCCACCTCCATTCCCCAGGCCTCTGTTTGTTTGGGTCTATCCCCTAAATATGGGAATTCCCTTTTGGAAAGCTGCTTTTACATTCGGAATAAAGATCTAGCCTCTGGGAGAAGTGTTTAAAACTTTAACTGTACTGATCTAAAAGGGACATGGAGAAAAATGCCTGCATTTTAATCTTTCTCAAATCATGTGTTCCATTTAAAATAGCCATTTAGTTTCAGTTGTTATCACATGTCACGCATCCTAGCTTGGTTCTTGTTGCCAAAAGTAAACTTTGAAAGAAATACTAACTTTCATTTCAGCTCAGCCATTAGTTCTAGGTTTAGACAGATTACAATTTCATAGATTCTGGTTAAATTGTGTCCTTAGCTTGTGGGGAGGTCTAGGACATTTCATGCATTATATCAGAGAATAATACCTTCCCCATGGATGTTGTCCTTGGCTCGGTACCAGAATGGCCTTATTGAGCTAGGTATGGGGGGCGGGGAGGGCATAAACCACTGCCAATCTTTCTTGGACGTGAATAACAAGGGATCGATTCTAGCTAGTGGAAAGATACCCAGGATGCGTGGGCTCAGCGCTCTGAAGTCCTACTTTGGGGTGCCAGGCAATGTGCTACATGCTATGGAGATGGAGATAAGAAATGACACCCATTCCTTACCCTCAAGAAGCTTACGTTCTACTGGGGGGGGGACCCGACATGGTATACAGATAGGTATAGCCATGACCTACCAGGGAGGAAGGAGAAACAAGGAGGGAAATAAAGAAAGGCTTCATATAGGGAAGGGCAGCCTCAGAGGAAGAGCGGGCAGAGGTGAGGAGAGGGGGCAATCCAGGCCTGGGAAAAAGCTGGGGCCCAGACCCAGCAGCAGGAGGTGGAGGACCCCGGGAGAGGAAAAGAGCCAAGTAGGCCGGGGAAGCAGCCTGTGCCCATTTCGGTTACCTTCTCCACAGCTCCAGGAACAAGCCGATTTAGCAGTTTGCATAGCACTACCCCATTTTTCAGAGACACCTTCAAGAATTCCTCCGGATCACAGATGGTCTTCTTGGGGGAATTTAAAACTCCCAAAGAGATGAGCCATGTCACGATGCGCTCCTCGGGATTCATCACCGAGGACTGTGTACCCAAAGCAGCTGCAAGGTCTTACCCACATCCGCGATTGCATCGGCTTCTACCTTCCTTTTTTTTTCCGGGCTCTCTTCTGGCGCTTCCTGAGCAAACAGTGGAGACAACTCTTCTCAAGACACAGTAGGAGCTCCACTCCAAAGGTGGGATCTTCTACCCGCAGAGACCATGCTCAGAGATGCAAAGCTGGAAGGAGCAAGGGCAAGAAGCGGGGGACAAGCATGATGCTATTTTTCAGCACACATCACCCCACCCCACCCCCCAAGCCCAGCTGAAAAACAAGCTCATACTGACAAACACTTGAAGGAGCCAGGGCTGCAAGGGAAGGAAGTGAAGAGGATGCTGGGGAGGGAGGGGACAGAAGGAAGTAGAGGCTCTTGGAAAAGAGAGGTGAGCCAGCCCTGCAGGGAACCTTGCAAATGAGAAACTGAGTGGGCCAGCCTGGGGACAAGCTGTCAATAGTCTAGCCCCAGTGAACAAATCTGGCTTCTGTCAGGAAGCGGGTGCCAACTGACTTTGATGTCCAACAGATCAGAATTGGGCTTTTGCGGGGAAGCAATGGAAATGACAGTGGGGCTCCAAGGAGGGAGAGAGAAGAAACGAATCCCAGCAATGGCCGTCCGGCCACGAGTTCTCACCCAAGGGTGTTGGGCGACACGACTCCTTGGGAGACTCTTTAAGAGGCCTGGGGAGGAGGAGCCAAGATCAGAAAGACTGGCAGTGTTGCCAGCCATGACAGAAGCGGGGAGGATGGCATTTTCGTTTGTAGCAAAGAGGGAAATAGGAGAAGGAGAACATCTGCCACCCTGTTTACTTGCATCCTTTCATACTTCTTTCTGGACCCGGTGCCCAGCTGCAAAACTCACGCCAAAGGCTTGGACACAGTAACACGGGCCAGAACACATTGCTTTAAAATTAAGTGTGTCTGGGGGTGGCGAGGAAAGAAGGGATCGGGAGCATTGAAGAGAATGTTGACAAAAACAGGAAAACTTGAAAAACAAAATAACATTTGCCGGGACTATACCACATACCGGGAAATTGAGGGTCTTCCAACTCTACCTCATAGGCTAGTTGGAAGAAAAGTACTTTGCAAACTTAAAACACTGGCAAAATTAAAGCTGTTGCTATTCTTTAGATTAGATGGGTCAGAGCTGGAGGGGGGACCTTAGGAAGCCTTGGGTTCAAATCTTACCTCGGACACTTACTAGCTATGTGACCCCAAGCAAGTCACTTGACCTCTCTGTGTCTCAGTAGCCTCTCTTCTGAAGAAGGGCTGGATGGGTGGACAGGGCTTGGACTCAGTGGTCTCTAAGGTTCCTTCTGGCTCAACGCCCATGATCCTCTGTGGTATTTAATAAATGTCTATTGGACTCCATTGGATTGGATGGCGTGGAAACCATGGTAGACTCTCTCCCAATTATAATTCCCCTTAGTAACGTGAGAAATGAATACCTTCACATTGCTCTTTCCAAAAGCTAGCCATGACTGCTCGCTGATTGTTGTTGTTACGATCAGAAAAAGAGGGGAAATGAACTGTTCTTTCCACTCACCAGCAGCAGCACTCTCATTTAGGCCCATCCAGGTCTCCTGACTCTAATTCATCTTCCATCCAGCTGTTTCAGGGGCCTTCCTAAAGTGTAGATCTGACCATGTCTGACCATGACCCATACCAGTGGCTCTCTATCTCTATCTCCAGGATCAAGTATCAAGCCTCTTTGGAGCAGCTAAAACTCTTCATACCCTGTCCCCTTCCTATTGTGAAAGTTCTTATAGACATTGTATTATCATCCAGGTACACTGGTCAGTTTGCTTTTTCCTCTAACAGAACCCTCAATCTCCAGCCTCCCAGCCTTTGCTCTGGCTGTTTCCAGAGTCTGGAATGGCCTAGAACGCTCTAGTCTATTTTCACTCCTCAATTTCCCTGGCTTCCTTCAGGACTTTGCTTACCCAGAGGGAGGATTATGGGGACTAAGTATGGATCACAACTTTTTTGTTATTATTTGACTGCGTTTTGGTTTTTTTTCTCATTTTTTTCCCTTTTTGATCTGATTTTTCTTCTGCAACTTGATAAATATGGAAATATGTATAGAAGTTTAACATAGATTAGTTCACGTCTAGAGGAGGGGGTAGGAGGAAGGGAGGGAGAAAAAAATTCAAAATATAACACTTTGCAAGAGTGAGTGTTGAAAACTATACATATGTTTTGAAAATAAAATTTTTAAAAATTAAAAAAAGACTTTGCTTAAATTTGGAACTATGCCCAAAGGGCTATCAAACTGTGCATATCCTTTAATTCAGCAGTGCCTCTACTGGGGTCTGTATCCCAAAGAGATTATAAAAGAGGGAAAAGGACCCTCAAATGCAAACATGTTTGTGGCAGCCCTTTTTGTAGGGGCAAGGAACTGGAAACTGAGTGGAAGCCCATCAGCTGGGGAGTGACTGAATAAATGATGGTATATGAAGGTAATGGAATATTATTGTTCTGTAAGAAATGATCAGCGGGCTGATTTCAGAGAGGCCTGGAGAGACTTACATGAACTGATGCTGAGTGAAGTTTTAGCAGAACCAGGAGATAATTATACACAGCAACAAGACTGTACAATGATCAATTCTGATGGACGTGGCTCTTTCCAACAATGAGACAATTCAGACCAGTTCCAATGATCCTGCGATGGAGAGAGCCATCTGCACCCAGAGAGAGTCCCATGGGGACTGAGTATGGATCACAACATAGCTTTTTCACCTTTTTTGTTGTTTTTTGTTTGCATTTTGTTTTCTTTCTCATTTTTTCCTTTTGATTTGATTTTTCTTGCACATCATGATATTTGTATGAATATGTATCCATATATTGGATTTAACATACATTTTTACCAAGTTTAAAATATATTGGATTATTTGCTATCTAGGGGAAGGAGTGGGAAAATTGGAACCCAAGGTTTTGCAAGGGTTAATGTTAAAAAATTATCCATGCATATGTTTTGAAAATAAAAATCTTTAAAACAAACAAAAAAAAAAGATTATGCCATGATCAACTCTGATGGACAGGCTCTTTTCAACAATGAGGTGATTCAGGCTAGTTCCAATAGATTTGTGATGGAGAGAGCCATCTGCATCCAGAGAGAGGAATATAGAGACTGAATGGGAATCACAACATAGTATTATCACCTTTTTGTTATTGTTAGCTTACTTGCTTTTTTTTTCTTTCTCAGTTTTTCCCTTTTGATCTGATTGTGTGTGTGTGTGTGTGTGTGTATGTGTGTGTAGCATGATAAGTGTGGAAATATGTTTACAAGAAGTATACATGTTTAACATACATTGGATTACTTGCTGTCTAGGGGAGGGGTAAGGGGATGGGAGGGAGAAAAATTTGGAACACAAAATTTTTGCAAGGGTGACTGTTGAAAACTATCTTTGCATGTATCTTGAAAAATAAAATGCTATTATTAAAAAAAATTTTAAAGGGGTAGCTAACTGTTGCTATAGTGGACAGAGCATCAGCCCTAAGTCAGGACTACCTGAGTTCAAGATACTTAACTCAGATACTTAACATCTCCTAGCTGTGTGACCCTGGAAAAGTCACTTAGCCCCAATTGCTCCCACCCCCAAAAAAAAGAATACTGGTTCTGGAGTCATGAAGACCTGGGTTAAAGTCTGACTTCAGAAATTTCCTAGATGTGTGACTCTGGCAAGTCATTTAACCTCTATCTGCCACAGTTTCTTCAACTGTAGATATAATAGCATCTGTCTTCCAGAGTTGTTTTAGGGATCAAATGAGAGAAAATAAAGCATTTAACACGGTGCCTGGCACATAACAAGTGCTATCTAAATGCATATTTCCTTGCCTTCCTTGCCCAATTAAGAGAAAAGAAAGAGGAAAGTCAAATTACCTAATCAGGAATGAAAAATGGAAATTCACAAGTGATGAGGAAGAAATAAAGGCAATTGTTTAAAATATTATACTCACTTGTATGACAACAAAACTGAAAACCTAAAGGAATATTTATAAAAATATGAAAACTAAAATGAAATGAAGATTTTAAAAATTCGATATACCCAAATTAACAGAATAAGAAACAACTCAATTTCAGAAAGAGAAAATGAATTCCTAAAGAAAAAAATCCCACTTCCAGATGGACTTACAAGAGACTTCTATCAAATATTCAAAGAATAACTGACTCTCAAAATGTTTGCCAAAAGAGAGATAGAAGGCACCTTACCAAGCTCCTTCTACGAGTTAAATATGGTAATGAATATTGATGTGAAATAGTGAATAAAATATTAGCAGATAATATTTATACCAGAAATGCAAAGCAGTTTTAGGAAAACTATAAGCATATGTCAGCTAGGTGTGGCCACATGTAAAATTTGGTATGCTCATGAGTTGTCTAAATGCAGAGACAGGACTCTTGAGGGAATATGGATAGATATGATCTGGTATATGATACATTCCACCAGTACCACCATCACTCTAGCTGGGGAGAAAGGTCCAGATGGTAACAAGGTACTACTAAGACTGAATATTCTCTTCTCTAGTGTTTGAGATGGGTACCGGGCTAGAATTATATCTATCTGCTTTACTTCAAATATAATATTAATAATAATAGTTAGCATTTATATTACACTTTAAGATTTGTAAAGTACTTTTCATATACTCTCTTTTTGGAATCTCACAACGACCTTGTGAGGGGGATACTCTTATTATTCTCATTTTTATAGATGAAGAAACTAAGACCAAGAAAGGTCAACTGATAATGCTCAGAGTCTCACAGCTAGGATCTGAAACACAAAAGACTATAACAAATAGTGAATATCAAGTAAACCTATTTATCTAAGCAAAAAAACAAAGTGAACTTGCAGAAATTATACAGATTAGAAAAGACATTAAAAAATGAGTTCTTCAGTTGGGAGCAAGATAATATTTCAGCTCCAACTAAGCAAGAGAGGCTGCTCTCATCCAATGGGAATCCTCTCTGGATTTCAGGCTCTGGAAATCCAGACATGCTGAGGTGCCAGCTTCCTCTAGATATCTACTGCTCTAAGTAGATTGTGGTGCTGAACTTTTCAGACCATCTCTCTCTAAGAATGTCTGAGACTAACGGAGTAAGTTACTCATGCAGGTATACAACATCATGCTCAGCATTCTCTCTGCATTCAGGAGCCATGTTGCCTTCTGCATGTTTATTATTTTATTTTGCTTTATTTCAGCTAGCATTTATTTTGTAAAGCACTTTATAAGTATTTTCTCATTTAAACCTCATAACAAGCCTGTGATAAAAATGCTTATCCCCATTTTGTTTTGTTTTGTTTTATTTTCACTTTAATAGTATTTTATTTTTCCAACTATATGCAAAGATAGTTTTCAACATTCACCTTTGCAAAACCTTGTATTGCAAATTTGTCTCCCTCTCTCCCTCCACCTTCTCCCCTAAACAGCAAGCAATCCAGTATAATCCAGTTAAACACGTGCAATCCCTCTAAACATATTTCCATGTCATGCTGCACACACACACACAAAATCAGATCAAAAGGGAAAAAAAATACAAGAAAGAAAAAAACAACAAGAAGCAAACAAACAACAAGAACAAAAAGGTGAAAATACTATGCTTTGATCCACATCCAATCATCATAGTTCTCTCTCTGGATGTGGATTATCCCCATTTTAAAGATAAGGAAACTGAGACTAAGAAGTGACAGGTGATTTGCCCAAGATTGCATAGGGTCACAGGCAACCCACGTTCTCAGTTTTTTTCCATCACCTCTGTATGAGGTCCTATGCATCCAGGTGGAAGAAATCTATAAGGAATTGAGGATGAAGTCAATGTCTTCAGAGCCCAGAGTGACTTCTTTACCTCTGTGCCGCAGTTTCCTAAAGCTGGAAAAAGCATGTTTTTATACAATCAACTCTGTGTTTCTGGCTCTAGTATAATCAGTATGTTCACGGGTCCCGGATTCAGGTTGTTGTCCCTCATTCTCAAACAGCACCAAAATAACATCACTATGTTAGAGTCAAGTTATAGTGTGCCTCAATGTAGCTGATCAGATCAGTACGAGCTCGGAACGCTCCGCAACAGATCGGACTTGGATTCACAATTATAATAAATGAGTCTTTTACTCTGATGATTCTTGGATAGGGGTGTTCTTATGTCAGACTTTCATGTCCTCCATTCCTCCCCAAGAAAAATGTTTTTTTACATTGTTCCATCCCTTATCTGATTAACTCTGTACTAGTAGTACCATTCCTTTGGTTTATTTTGGGGACTCACATTCAAGGAGAGGACCTCCAACCCAGAGGAATCAAAGCCTTTGCAGTAAATTGATCCCTTAAGGTCAGAAGTACCTGTCATATTTTAGGCATTGTTGACTGTTGTTTCTTTGTCTGCATATCTACAGCAGCATCAAATGATTGAGTGCCATGGCTCAAGTCCTGACTTAATCATCACGTTCCATTTTCATGTTCATTCTCAGGATCCATTGTGCCCATCTGCTAAGTCTTTGCAGGTATAGCTCCTCTTGCTGATCTGCCCCCTCAAACTACTCGGCTTAAAGTTGTGTGTGTTGGCTCTCTTCAACAATGAGATGATTCAAACCAGTTCCAATTGTTCAGTGATGAAGAAAACCATTTACACCCAGGGAGAGGACTGTGGGATATGAGTGTGGACAACAACATAGCATTTTCACTCTTTCTGTTGATGTTTGCTTGTATTTTGTTTTCCTTCTCAGGTTTTTTTTTCTTTCTAGATCTGATTTTTCTTGTGCAGAAAGATAACTGCATAAATTTGCATCCATATATTGGATTTATCATATATTTTAACATATTTAATATGTATTGGGCTACCTGCCATCTAGGGGAGGGGGTGGGGGAAAGGAGGGAAAAATTTGGAATAGAAAGTTTTGCAAGGGTCAGTGTTGAAAAATTACCCATGCATATGTATTATAAATAAAAAGCTTTAATAAAAAAATAAATTAATAAATTAAAGGTTTTTTGTGTTTGTATATATTCGCATGTATGCTTATGGAGTTGATGTGTGGGTATTGTTACTAGGTGACATCTAGTCAATAACCACAGGTTATTTACCACCATCAAGGCTATTTCTCTTGGTCATTCTCATCACTTCCATATAATTCAGTGTTGGTTTTCTCCATTGTCATTCTTCTGGGGGAACAACAGAGTGAATGAGATCTTTTGGCTGGGAGAGAAATGATATCTCACTTCAAACCAAGAGAAAGAAGGGGAATCCTGTCTGTATTGCAAGCTCTAGAAGTTCAAATATGTTGGGGTGCCAGTTTCCTCTACATGTTCGCAGCTCTAGAGAGATCTTTGCACTTATCTCCCTCCACAGATTATCTGGAATCAACACAGTAAGTCCCTTACACTGGTACACAGGACTTTGTTCAGCATTCCCTTAGTCAATAATCAGGAATCACATATCCCTCCATATAAGCAGCATCCTGCAAGTTGCTCCAGGTTTGGGTGGAAGCCAAGTTACACAGAATACATGATATTAAGAAGAAAATTCAAAAAAGTATATACTTCAAACAAAATTTTATTTTTCAATTTGTTTTATTACTTTTTATAATTTTGCTACATGTCATATTCCATATAATATTTACATTGTATTATTTTATTTTTATATCATTTTATATTTTTATTGATTATATCAGTAGCTGCAGAAAATGTGGCTCATAAAATAAAACTCATTTTCTAATTTTAAAAAGAACCTATTAATCATAGGGATAAATGAATCTTTTCTTAATGTGACACTATATAACAAACCCACAAAATTTATCCATATTTCTGTATAGTACCAGGAAAACTCAGCAAAAAAAAAGAAGATATTTTTTAAATGTCATCCAAAATAACTACAAAATATATAACAGCATGGGGGGGATCAACCTAGAAAGGCACACTCAGGAGATTTGTGAATATAACCACAGAACACAAAGGCTTAATGGAAGATAAATATTGGGAGGACAGTGACTGTTTATGGCTGACTTGTTCAAGGAAGGTAAAAAAGAAAATACTAGCTATATTAACACACAGCTCTAATGACATATCCATTAAACTGCCAAAGGGTTACTTTAAGGAACTAGAAAAAATACTAACAAAATTCACTGTGGGAAGTGCTTCTTAACCTGGGGTCCATGGCCATGGATTTTTAAAAATATATTTGGAAAACTAGATGTATACCTCATTATAATTGGTTTCCTTTGTAATTCTATGTATTTTATGTATTTAGAAACACGAATCTGAGAAGCCCTCTGTGGGCTTACTCAGATTGCCCAAGGAATCCAGGACACAAAATAAGTGAATAATTCCTTATCTGAAGGAACAAAACATTGAAGGACCTCAAGAAAAATTATTAGAAAAAAAAGTGGGAACAAGGGAATCTAATCGTCCTAGATTTCAAGCCACATGATGAAGCAGAAATAATCTAAACTATTTGGTACTGATTAAAAAATAGAAAAGTTAATCACCAGAACAGACAAGATAAAGGAGTTCCAGAAACAATGGAACATAGCAGCCTAGAGTCTGATAAATCCAAGGACACTTTCTTCTAAGATTACTAGGGTAAAGACTTTGTGTTCAACAATAGCTCCTGAGAAACTAGAAAACAGTTAGGCAGAAATCAAGTTTAGATGAACATCATATGCAACAAAATACTCTAAATGAAAGCATGAAAAGTACGTGGTGGTCCCAAAAGTCTTTGAGCAGTTTTAAATTTTAATATCTTAGGTCCTTGGATACACTGTGAACAAAAGATGACACTGTTTTAAAAAGAGAGAGTGACAGACAGAGAGATAGAAAGAGAAGCAGAGACACACACAAAGAGAGACAGAGAGACAGGGAGACAAACAGAGAGAGAGACACACAGAGAGACACACAGAGAGACAGAGAGAAAGAGACAGAGAGAGACAGAGACAGAGAGAGAGAGAAAGAGAGAGAGAGAGAGAGAGAGAGAGAGAGAGAGAGAGAGAGAGAGAGAGAGAGAGAATATCTTGCCTAACTATAGCTAAGGAAAGAATCCTTAATTCAAGAAAAGGACGTGATCATAGGAAGAGAAAATGGTAAATTTTGATTCTCTAAAACTGAACAGGTTTTCCTTGGACATGATCAATCCAGTTAGAATAGGAACAGATCTTTGCTTCAGCAAAGATCTCTGATAAAGGTCTGATGTCCAGAATAGAGGGAATTAATATCAATATTTAAGAGCCATTTTCCAACAGTTAGGCAATCAAAAGATGGGACCAGGCAGTCTTCAAAAGAATAGCAAACTACCGATAACCATATGAAAGAATGCTTCCAATCACAAATGACAAAAGAAAAGGAAATTCAAATTGGAGGTTCCCCTCATAGTCATACCCCCTCATATATTAGTAAAGGTGGCTGAAGACAAAAATGGTCAATGTTGGAAGGGATGAGAAGATAGTCGGGCTAATACGCAATTTCTAGGATGGTTCAACTCTTGTAGTTAATAAGGGAGGGAGACATAGGAAAGTCATAGCTATGTAAAAAAAATAATAATATAGTAACTTTTCTTTTTTAAACAGAACTCATCTGCTTTGGTGCATTTTTTGGCATTTGATCACTTTGTTTCCCCCAACTACCCATCAACATTTGGCTTCAGAGACAATCAAAATCTGCTGAGGCTAACCAGGTGTTATTGGAAGTTGCTAACAGGAAAATCAAACAAGTGACTTTAGAAATGCAGAAGTTAGGAGCAAGTCTAGTATAGAACAGACTTGGAAGAGGGCACATACTGGATGAAAGTTGGTCTCATCAGTGCCATCGACTGTTGCTAGTACTTACGGCCACTGTCCAAATTTAAGTGAAACAATATTACGTGGACATTTAGTACCACAGAAGCATATTTATAAATTGGAATAGGGAAGAAGTAGCAGGTCCACAAAAAAAGTCTTTAAGTTGAACCAACATAGGAATAAGCTTCTTAATCAATGAACTGATCAACAAGCCTTTATTAAATTTGTGCTATGCTCCAGACACTGTGGCAGGTGCTGGTGATACAAAGACAAAAATAAGATCGTTCCTGCCCCAGGGGAGCCTACATTCTAATAGGAGAAAACCTGCACACGTAGAAGCAAAATATAAAATTCATACAAGGAAATGCAAGGTAATCTTTTGAGAAGATCAGAAAAGGATTCAAAGTAGGAGATGAGATTTGAATTCGAAGAGATAAGGAAGGAGTACATTGCAAACATAGGCTAGACTGAGCAAAGGCATAAAGAGAAACGATAGAATGTTAAGTGTGAAGACCAGAAGGAGTGCCATTTTGGGCTCCATAAATGTTTTCCACTCAACCCCTTTTTGCCTGAGATTTTTTTTTTTTTTTTGCTGAAGCAATTGGGATTAAGTGACTTGCCCAGGGTCACACAGCTAGGAAGTATTAAGTGGCTGAGGCTGGATTTGAACTCAGGTCTTTCT